>MU223260.1:0-18467 GCA_018584345.1 Thuja plicata | reverse complement strand
TTTCTCTCTCTCTCTCTCTCTCTCTCTCTCTCTCTCTCTCTCTCTCTCTCTCTCTCTCTCTCTCTCTCTCTCTCTCTCTCTCTCTCTCTCTCTCTCTCTCTCTCTCTCTCTCTGCTTGTCCTCTCTTCCCCTTCCTTTTTATACATCTTTTGAGTGAGGCTTAGTCTGCATCTTATTTTTACAATTCTTGCACTCTCTCTCATCCTGATGATGGATCACGGAGTGTGATCCGAAATGTTGATGCTAAAAACACTTACACAATCAAATCCAGAAGAAAATAATTAAATTAATCCTAAATAGCTCAAGAATTGCATAAAATCAATCAGAACTGAGAATTTTTTTAACTTACTTTTCATTGTGCCTAGAAACCCGAGTTTTCCACAAAGAATGCAATTTTTTTTGCCTCAAATCCTCTCTCAATTTTTGCACAATCCCAATTGTAATGACAAACGATGATCCCAATGTAGCATTTATTAAAAAAATTGGCAGAAAAAACAAGTTGAAATAATCGCTTTGAAAAAAAATTGGACTAATGGGAAGTATCCTAGTCAACATATCTTTACATGTGTCATGTTTGTGAGGTTCAACAAAGAGAACACTTTTGAATAACATATTGTATGGTCCCTCATGGCAATAAACTGCCAAACACCAAAAATCAACGACCGCGGCTAAGCTCCCTGCAAAATGTACCATTGACCAAATTTCAAAAACCAGAAAACCTAACAGATTTACGTGAAATTTTCAGCATCTGTTCTTCATGATCTGCATATTTTGTGGTCAAAAACCACAAAAAAATTACAAAAAAATCACCATATTTTCACGATTTTGAAAAAAATAAATGTTTGACCTTTTTTGGTCTTTGGTGCATTTTGTCTGGAGCTTAGCCCATGCCAAAATCAATAGTTCCATAGCTTTGACTTCTCCCCACCATTTATTTTTAACATGTGGTGTATGAAAATCTTTAGTTAGGAAGAATAAGTCTACTTTCCTAGAATGAATGAATGAAGGATTTTTAATGATGTCTATAAGAGCAAGCATTTAGGGATCAAAAGATTCGGAAAATGTAGACATGTAGTGATTTTTTTCTAATCTATAGCCATGATATATTAGGCATTCTTGGATCTTTATGGACTTGCACAACCAACAAGATGTGAACAAGTGGCACTGTCAAACTAAACCTTCCACTTCCAAAGTTAAGCATTTAAAAGGGACCAAATTTTGCAAGTCCACAACCTTTTTTTTTAGTGGATATGATAGCTGTTGTAGACTCATAAAAAAGTGGGAAAATATAAGGTATAAGGGTGGGACCCACTAAAGCTTAAGTGGCCAAACAAGTTAAAGGCTTAATATGCACATGCGGAAAATGAACAACTTAAACCACTAAGAGATAGGACCACTTAAAGGATTAAACATTAGATTTAGCAAAGAGTTTTAAAGACCAACTTGATCAACTATTATAAAGAGTGCTACTTGAATGAGTTCGTCCCATTTTATGATAAGGAAGGCTTAAGTAATAACTTGAATGATCGGTAACATGTTACAGGGGGTCAATGACAAATTGAACTATTGAACAACATTAAAACCTAGGAATTTTTTGAAGACTTAATAATTTTACACTCAAGAGGACTATATAAAACAAAACCAACCCTAAATTTTGTAGAAGTTTTGTCAAGATCACCCTCTATTTTTTGAATTTCTTGATAAAGCAATATACACATTGGTCCCTTTAAATCCATGAAATCCATATTTTGATGGGTCATATATACCCAACATGGTGTCGGGGCAGTTGTTTTATTCATAACACTTTAGGGAGACTATTCTAAAATCAGAGTGCTACTTGAATGGGGTCTTTCCATTTTATGATAAGAAAGGCTTAAGTAATAACTTGAATGATCAGTAAGAAATTACATGGGGTCAATGAAAAATTAGAATGCGTAACCATTGAGAAACATTAAAACAAGAATTTTTTGAAGACTTAACAATTTTAAACTCAAGAGGACTATATAAAAATAACCAACCCTAAATTGTGTAGAAGTTTGGTCATGATCACCCTCAAGTTTTTTATTTTCTTGATGAAACAATATATACATTGGTCTCTTTAAATCCATGAAATCTATATTTTGATGACCTTCATATACCCAACATGGTGTCGGGACCGGTGTTTTATTCATAATACTTTAGAGAGACTATTCTAAAAGCATACTCTATTTCTTTCCCTTGTGTCCATAACATAGAAAAATATGAGGCAATAATCAATGGATTAAGGATTTCTATGATATATAAAATGAAAGGGCTACAAGTCTATAGTGATTCCCAATTGGTAATAAGACAAGTCGACGTCCATTATCAAACCAAAGATGAAAAACCATGCCCTATAAGAGAACGCTTGATAACTCTAATGAGTACTTTTTTATATTTGTTTTAGAAGATTCCTACGCTAAAGAATAAAGTTGTTGATGTAATGGAAACAAATCATTCTCTACTAGATATGCCTGACAATGCAAAAAATTGTGAGTTCTTAGTAGAACAATATTTTATACCTGCATTTTTTCGTCCTAGAATATGAATTGATGTGCAAATTTGTTGGTCCTAGTTTGCCTTGGTATCACTATATTTACACCTATCTTTGAGGAAAAACTTTTCCTCTATACTTATTTGCTTATAAAAATAACCTTTATTTGTCAATCCTCACATTTCACCATAATTGCTAATACCCTATATCAAAGGAGTTTATAAGGTACCCATCTTTGATATTTTGACTTGGAGGAGGCCAAAAATTCCTTGCAAGAGGTGCAATACAATATTTGTCTAGGGATCATGTTAGTGTATCTACGTTGACTAAGAAGTTTCTCAGAGTCAGATATTACTATCCTTCTATGGACTGTGACACTTATAATTTTTTAAAGTAATATTGTTAATGTTAAATACATGGAGACCTCATTCATGCACTAGCATAAGATGTTCAAACAATCACCAAACCATGGCCCTTTGCACAATAGGGACTCAACCTTGTGGGTAAGATCCATCCACTTTCTACCAATGGATACAAATTCATTATATCATCACCATAGAATACTTCACAAAATAGATTGAAGTCATTCCCCACATATACATCATGAAAAAGAATATCACCAAATTTATATTGAACTACATCATTTGTTAGTATGGTGTTCCATTATGCATTGTCATGTAGATATTGTTTGTCCTTTCAAAAATTAGGGTGTTTGTGAGCTTTGAGAAAAATTTCACATCCACCATCACTTTTCTACCTGTTATTATTTTCAAGGTAATGATGATACTAAAGCCACAAATAAAATAATAGTCAAACTCTTCAAAAAAATGGTAAATGATGCTAGCCATTACTTGCATATTCAACTTAACCTTGCCTTGTGGGCATACTAAACTAGTATATATTCACTTTTCTTTGGATTAGAGGCCATATTACCCAATGAGGTTGAATTACCATCGTCAAGTGTGTCCCTAAAATAAGTCATGGACAATGAGGACTATAAGATCTTTTAGTTTTTTTTATCTTGAGTTGCTAGATGAAAACATATAAAATCCTCTAAATAATTTACAAGCTTATGGTCTGCATAAAAGTTATAAAAAGAGGACTAGGGTTTAAAAATTTGAAGTTAGCATGACTTTTTCCTAAGAGAAAACCCAAACAATCAACAAATCAGGAATATAAAGGAAATTTTGAACCAAACTAGATAGGATCCCATGTCATCACAACATCATATAGATCGTGTGATTATAAATTGGCTACTCCTAAAGGTGAAACGCTAAAAGAATTCATAAACAACATACACCTTTGCAAGATTTATACATAATCCTTAGAGTATCCCAATTGCAAAAAATACACCAAAAAAATTTTAAATAAAAAAATATCAAATACTAAAAATAAAAAAAATGCCTTGTGGTAGAAACATGGTAAAAAAGTGCATTAGGGTAGTCACCTTGATGAGAATTTGGCAAACAATCATCTTGTGTAACATCATATACATAGGAAAACATAGGAAAAATAATATCTCCTACAGTGAAAACCTGATAAACAGGCACCTTGGGCAAGTACCATGGTGAAATCCTAGCAAACAGACACCATGTGTAGTATACAATTCTCTATTATCTATCATTCCCTAGTAGATTATCCATTATCCGTTCATGATACATTCTACTTCATAATGAAAACTTATCATAATAAATATAGTTCATCTATCCCATGTCATTATCTAGAATAGATTCATTTCTCCATTTCATAATACGTTCTAGATCTTGTACCTATGTTTGTGCATTTTCCTGAATTTATTGTCTACAATGGATCCTTGAATTAAGTCTAAGAGGAATTTTTTTTACTAGATCACTCATACCATGTAGACATACCAATCATAGTTGAAACACGATCAACCATATGTTCATTTAATAAAACTAATCACATGTTCACGCATTACAACTAACCTATAAAAATACACTAGAAAGACTTAATGACCCATTAAGCATGACCCAAGAACATCAATCTCTCATGAAATCAATGCAAAGTAGAAGACTATTGCTAAAATATCACTTATCCTTGTTATGCAATAGTTTAATTGGCTTTACCTTAGTGCCTAACCATATCTTGGTATGTTTCCTTAATGGAAATAACTCTCGTATGATGGACATTGTATTGTTTCATCCTATCTAGGAAGCGCCTATCCTTGGAAAGAATATCTAAATGGTTATTGATTTATTTGGTCCTTGAGTATATTATTTGCTTGATTTATCTTATGACATGTCCCAATGCTACTTGAGGATATTTGATTAGAGTGCGGATGGGGTATGGGCATTGTTTTCATATGTAGTGTTTAAGGAATGTTATTGTAATATTGTCATGGATTATATGTTTGATGTGTCTATTGCAATTACCTCTAGCATAAATTATTATTATATGTAAATAAGGTCATCTAATACCCTTTTACACTATAAATATCATTCTTTGAGACTACTTCCTTGCACATTCTGATAAGCTTATATTCTGCCTCGTATGAATTAGAATACTCCTACTTATTTGAAGTGTGTAGTCCATGTAAATGATACCAAATTCATCCTAATTCTTTCATACCTTTATGTACACATCCATTTTCTATAATAGAATTCTCAATGATGACACACAATACAAACAAAACCATGTAATCTCATTTTGTATCCTTCATTCAATTTATATATATTCATCTCTATTTATTCCATCAATTCATCATCCAATATCTTCTCTTCTTACTCATTATTCTCAAATGTCTACTAGATATGGTTTTGTATCATGACACAAAAAATCTGGTTCCTTTTGCATCCATCTACATGTTTATTACATTGTCTTACATACACTAACATGTTAGGTCATAGCAATAAGTTACCATCATACATAATCATTAGTTCATCATACACAAGTACATATTACATCCCACATCTACAATGTTAGATCATAATCCATCCTATATCATAATCCATCACATGTCATCATTGGTCACATCATAATATCAAAACATAAGAATCATAAATGCATAATCATACATTAGATTGAACAAACACATACATATATATCCATCACACAATAGAAACAATAAAGTAATCCATAACATTCATTGAAATATGGATACAAAAACTTTGTCCCATATATATTGTAAAAAAGGTGTCATTATACAAATTAGATGAGTGCATGCAATAAAGCTTGCAATTTATCAGTGTTTACAACATAAGTATGCATAAATCATGTAGGTCTATGATGAGATATATCTCCCTCTAAATGAGAGGGTGTGTGTTGTTGAGACCTGAACAATCCTGCCCCTCTTTGTCCTTGCTCTCCTAATTATAGTGGTCATTGTGGCAGTGGCCCCATAACACCCTCATTGAAAAACCAATGAGAATGTGTCTAACTTAGTTGGGAGCTCTCTAGTCTACTAGTACAAACATATAATAAAGATGCATGTAATACTATGTCTCTACACCTCATATAAAATATGCTCCCAACCTAGCTATATGTCTATCTAATTTATCTTGAATCCTACCCAAGGTCTAGTTTTCTCCACGTGTTCTAATTTCAATAGTATCCCTCTCAATTATCCTCTACCTTACATATTTATGTATGATGATTACTTCCAGGCCTATAGCGTATTTTGTTAAACCTGCAGTTGATCTCCTTCTATTGAAGCCTCATCATGCTCTAAACTTATTCTAGCTAGTTGCACCTATAAATCCTCTAAACCATCATCACCTTGACCTATGTACTAGCCCCATCTCCATCACCTCCCACATTTTCCTCTACCATATGATGATCCCCCTCTCTACATGTATTGTCTACCTAGCCCACCCAAAATGTGAACAATGGGAACCTTTTAGTCTTTGTCCCCATCTTGTACCTCATCAACAATGACATATTCAATAGCATATCCCTAAGACTATTATGTATTCATCCTAGATACCCTTTGTATAACCTCTCTAGGCACTATATCATTAGGGCTTTCCAATCACATAGGTCTATGTACCTCTATTCAGGCCTGGTACTTTTTTGTATCCCTTACTTCCATAATGTGCTTATACAAGTCCCATTGCATAGGATTTTAAAGGAGGAAAATAAAACCACTTCAGAGGATGGTTCGACCCTGCAAGAATTTGAAATCCAACACTCCACTCAGATAAAAACTTTAGGGCACTGTGACCTCTATGTTTGCTAACTCAAAATGAAATATGTGTGTAACCCATACAAACAAAAATACACAAATATTTAAACTAAAAAATATGAAAACACAAGTTATAAGGACCTCATGAAAAAAATTTATAGCTCCTCTCTAAGGACATATGTACAAGTCTAGGACAATAGTGTGACATGCATGCATCTTATATGGATAGAGTTCTAGGGGCCATACCAAAAGGTACCAAGAAACCAGTGTCTTGTTATTTATTGTAAATGTGATAAAGGCAATAACATCAAAGTAAAATAGGAATTATATAATGAAAATGATGAAGGTGAAGAAATACTTACAACGGGTCTGACATATGCAGCCTTAATCTCAAAAAAATCCCTTCTTCATCATACCTACACACACTTGAAGACCAAGTGAAAAATGTTGGGGCGCTTGTATTTAGAGGTTTTCCATGGCCAAACCCTTGTTTTGATGTTTCCACCTCCACGAACAACCTAAGAAAATAAAATTAATGAAAGAGACAAAATAAATTGATGAAATAAGAATGAAACAAACAATATGCTAGATTAAAGACAATTAAAGGCACACACAACTCAAAAATATTTCACCTCCCTTCAATGCCAGAAACTATATGGATTGTTGGAATGAGGAATGACTTTGTTTCCCAAGTTGAAAGAGCTTTTATATGCACGAAAATGGTGGTCTCATCATTGTTATAAAATGAGCAGAGAGTGCAAGAATTTTTGTGAAAGTTTTAGAAAGTGATTGAATGAGATAGAGATTGAATTTCTTGTGAGAGATATCCCAAAACAAATCCAAATTAGCAAGGTATACGGGACTAGGAGTTATCTTGATGTTGGTGTGAGCCCATAGAGGAGTTACACTACTATAGAATAAGATAGTATGATTCTTTAATGACAACCTCAATCATAGATATTCAAAAGATGAATTTCAACACACAAATGTCTCCATAACACACACATGTTCATGCATAATATGGACCAAATGGTCAAGAAAATAGCTATGGAAGGTGGCAAGGTAAGCTTATAAAAATGGAATACAAACATTGTTTTAGATTTAGATAAAGTCGAAGGCTTACGTGACTTTAAATTCCATGAGGTGAAATTTACCACATTATATTTTGTCCCCACTTTAGCGAGCATATCATAAAAGATATGCAAGTTAATGTAGAAAGGGTTAAGATAAATATACCCTGGATTCAAATGGGAAGCATATCCTGTTATCCATGTAGAGTTTTCCTTAGGGAAGAGACTTGAGTCAAGCCTTTGTGAGACAAGAATATAAGGTGTATCATCACAACATGTTTGTTGTAGACAAATACGCTAGATGGAAAGAAAAAAAATATACACAAAAATTGATCGTAGATACTAGATAGAGATCAGAGACATCAAATAGAAATCAAAGATATTAGATAAGGCTGATATGTATGGGTGAAAACTTGTGTTATGTTGGGGACCATATGATCATGACATTATCTTGTGATATGTTATTTTAATCCACAAAAATTGAGATAAATAGAGATAAAAGATCATAAGACAAGGTGTAGTGGTTTGACCCCCACACTAGGCCACATAGATATAAATGATCACGAGACTTGAGAGATTTGATAAAAATATTGATAAATGAGAGATCATAAAATATATATAATTAATATCAAGAGATATGACGTAACCCCTCCCCTTAAAACTATTTGCGCTACACGAAGGGGAGCGCAAGTCATTCTAGGGAGAAGAGATGTTGTGTTTTGAAAACATAGCATGATGTATACATGGAATGCTACCTTGCAATAGATAGAACATAACATCCACAACATCAATAATAAAAATAAGAGACAGGGGGATCCGATTATTTGGGGTTAGTGGGATTCATAGTAGTGACATCAAGATCATATTTATTTCTTGCATATGAATTACTCATTATGTTCCCAAAGTTTTTGTACCATATAAAGACTTCTTTGGCAACACTTGCAATTGTCCAATTTACAAAATGTTGTCATGTTCCCTAACAAAATTACAATAAATGAATTGTATTAAATTCGCAAAGATCATTCACCTGAATAGATAATGTTACCTCTTGGGAATTTTCTATTAAAACACAAAATAATACATATGCCTATCATTGGTTACTACCATCTCATATATTTTATGCACATTACTATATGGTGATTCTTTATATTCCAAGTTTAGAATTCTATGCCAACAACCACAAATTCTACACCTCTCCCCCTTTACACGCAATAATACCACAACTACTACATACTTAAACACAGTAAATAATCCTTCACTATGATGGAATTTTCTTATACAAAGGTGTCTTGAAGAACAAGCTTCTTCTTTTCCCCTTCATTGTCAGTTTTATTGTTATTGTTAGTATTATCCCCCATTTTTGAATTCACAAAATAATACTACATGTCATCTAGTTTCCCATCTACATCTTATGCCAAGTTTCTTATATTTCAACTACCCAATGAAGGTGAAAGGTGAACTCTTTATTAATTTATTTGATGATTTAAAGGTATATTTATATGAGGAAAAATAGTTCTATAAGTTTTGTAAACACGCCATAATTGGCTTGGTGGCAAGCAATGTAATAATTACTAACTATGTTAAAATTTTGCATACCATAGCAATTCCCATAAATTTGTGGACCCATTTTGACAAAATGCAGTAATATCAATATGTAGTGACAAATAACATTCTCTCATGGTAAATTTGGCTCCTTCCCTATTCCTTCATCTATACATGCTTACATATGCTTCCATAAATTAAACTTGATATTTTCCTCATTTATAATTACTTCCAAATGTTCAAGGGGGATTAATATAAGTGAATGTAATTTACCCCTATGCTAGTGGCTTCTTTATGATTGTTGATGACATGGATTTTTCTTTTTATTGTTGGTTATCAGGAAAAATGGTTCACATGTTCCATCTCTCTCCACTTGAATTCCCTCCTTCAATCCCCTATTAAATCCTTTTGATTTTTCCCCAGCACGAATAAGGCTTCCCCACCTCCCCATTTACTTCTAATGCAATGCTATCTACAAAGATATTGGTAACAAGCTAGGAGGCTTAATGAAAATCAACCCTAATACCAATCTTTTCTCCCATAGCTCCTATGTGAGGATTTTGATGGATTTGGACCTTTCCAAGTTTCTTCTTGTTGAGATTACACTTAAGGTTAGTGAGTTGCTTTGGAGACAGATTCAAGTCTATGAAAGGATCCATTTCTAGTGCATACACTATTTTGAAACTAGGTATTTAGCCTCTTCCTACCCTTGTGGCTCCCACATTCACTCCTTTCCTACCTAGTGGAAAGACGATGCACAAATTCATCTTAGGTTATCCTTGCAGATTCAAAGTCTAATTTTTATTCTCCTACCAACACAGTGCATCCCTCCCTGTCTATTCTTGCTTCGATTCTTCATATTACCTCAACTCCTAAGACCCCTACCCAAGTGACCCCTACCTCGATGGTTCATGTTGTTCCTACTTTAGTGGCTCATGCTCTAGTTGGTCCTTCTTCAATGTATCATGATGTTCCCAAGGCTACTTCTCATGCTCTTTCGAGCACTGACATTATCCCATACATGGTTCCTAATTGTCTATCCCTGAATTGCTAGGTTCCCATTTTGGTTTTGGTGTCTCACTTGTCAGACTTGTCTACTACTTTTGATGGCTCTACTAGCATATCTCCCTTTTCTTTTTTGGAGAAATATGTTTCTTGTTGGATTGTTGTACATCCTGAGAAAATGGATCTTCCTCGTTAAACTCAAAAAACTTAGATTTTTCTACTATACTCCCTCCTTACGCCTAACTTTGATCATCATTAGTTTTCCATGTGAGGTATAGATTTGGATCATCTCGATTGTGTTATTTTTTGGTTACTTCGGGGTAACATTTTTTTTGGTCCCACGACATCTTGTTAATCTGATGGTTTTTAATCTGATCTATAATGTGTTGGGGCCCTTTCCCACTTACTTTAATAGAAATTAACATAAGTAGTTGTATGTGTAACTTATAGTCATTTGTTGTAATAGATTTGTGCCCATCTTCAATATTAGCAATCCAAATGTGTATAGAAATTGACCACTCATATCAATTGGACCATACTTACCTATAGATTAATCATGAGAAATTCCCTTATATTTGAATCAACATAGGTCTTAATTTATTATTACAAAAGAATTCTTTGGGTTGGAGGAGATATTTAGGAATACTAATAAGATTGAAGCAAATAATTATAGGGAGAACATGGGTATATGCACGAAGATGGGGGACCAAAAAGATGCCAAATTTTTTTTTGGTCCCCCAAAAGCAATAGGGCGTGGTTGGGAAATCAAATCCAATAGCGCATGAACACTATAGTGTGTAGGAACTATAGCACGTACACACTATGTAAAATTAAGAAAAGTCTTAAGGGAGAGAGAGAGAGAGAGAGAGAGAGAGAGAGAGAGAGAGAGAGAGAGAGAGAGAGAGAGACNAAGGGAGAGAGAGAGAGAGAGAGAGAGAGAGAGAGAGAGAGAGAGAGAGAGAGAGAGAGAGAGTCCAACGGGCCTTGCCAAACCAATTCCAGCACTAGGAAAATACATAAAATGTAACATTTAAGTATAATTTATATAGCTTATACTTAAGTTACATTTTATGTATATACTTTTAGGATGTTTGATAGTGGTTTTAGATTAATAGGAGTTAAGATAAAGATTTTGGATTTTGAGGGTTTTTAGGAAATTTCAAACTTAGCCAAATTTCAGGAATTGGCACATTGTCTTTAGCATGATCCTCAGGGGAAAATTGATTGTAACCTTAATCCATTTACTTGTGCATTATCATTTAAGGATAATTTATCATTGTATTGTTTATCCTATGGTTAGTATGGCAATTGACATGTATGTTTAACCATGTTAGGAGAGAGAGAGAGAGAGAGAGAGAGAGAGAGAGAGAGAGAGAGAGACCCTTACGACCCCTTAGAACACCTCAGGACCCCTTACCATACATCTTAGGGTTTATAAATGGTCATAGGGGTCATAAGGTGTTCTAGGAAACATTAATGTGTCATAGGACCCTTAAGACCATGAAAAAACCCATAGGATCCCTGAACATTCATTAGTTTATGGTAAGGGGTCCTAAGGGATCCTAAAGGGTCTAAGGGGTCCTAGGACACATTAATATGTCCTAGGACCCCATAACAACCCTTGTGACCCCTAAGATGTAGAGAAAGGGTTCTTCAAGGGGCCTAAGGAGTCGTAAGAGGTCCTAGGATACATTACCATGTCTTAGGACCTCTTATGACCCATTAGGACACCTTAGGACCCCTTATCATACATCTTAGGGGTTATAAAGGGTCCTAAGGGGTCATAAAGGGTTCTAAGACACATTAATATGTCCTTAGGACCCCCTAACAACCCTTATGACCCCTAAGATGTAGAGAGAGGGGTCCTATAGGGACCTAAGGGGTCATAAAGGATCCTAGGAAACATTACCATGTCCTAGGACCCCTTATGATCCCTTAGGACCCCTTACCATACATCTTAGGGTTCATAAAGGATAGTAATGGGTCATAAGGGGTCCTAGGACACATTATTGTGTCTTAGGACCCCTTAAGACCCCTTAACAACCCTTACAACCCTTAAGATGTAGAGAGGGGTCTTAAATGATCCTAAGTGGTCATAAGGCATCTTAGGACATATTAATGTGTCCTAGGACCACTTATGACCCCTTAACATACATCATAGGTATCGTAAAGGATCCTAAGGGGTCATAAGGGGTTCTAGGACATGTTATTGTTCACTAGTTTACGGTAAGGCATCCTAAGGCATTTTAAGGGATCCTAGGACACATTAATGTGTCATAAGACACATTAATAACCCTTATGACCCTTAAGATGTAGAGAGAGGGGTCTTCAAGGCTCCTAAAGGGTCCTAAAGGGTCAGAAGGGGTCCTAGACACATTAATGTGTCCTAGGACCCCTTTTAACCCTTTTAACCCATAGGAAACCTTAGGACGCATTACCATACATCTTAGGGTCATAAAGGCTCTTAAGGGGTCATAAGGGGTTACTTATAAACTCTTAGGACCCCTTACCATTCATTAGTGTATGGTAAGGGGTTGTAAGGGATATAAGAGGTCATAGGGCACATTAATGTGTCTTAGGATCCCTCAACAACCCTTACAATCCATGAGATGTACTAGAGAGAGGGTTCTAAAAGGTCTCAAAGAATTCATAAGGGGTCCTAGGACAAATTAATATGTCTTAGGACCCCTTATGACCCATTAGGATGCCTTAGGACTCCTTATCATACATCTTAAGGATTGTAAAGAGTCCTAAGGGGTTATAAGAGGATCTAGAATATGTTAATATGTTCTAGGAGCCCTTAAGACCACTTACAACCCCTTAACAAGTCTTATGACAACTAAGATGTAGAAAGAGGGGTTCTAGAGGGTCCTAAGGGGTCGTAAGGGGTCCTAGAACACATTAACATGTCTTAGGACCCCTTACCATGCATCTTAGGGGTCCTAAAGGGTCACAATGGGTCATAAGGGGTCTTAGGACACATTAATGTGTCCTAGGACCCCTTAATGACCCTTAAGATGTAGAGAGGGGTCTTCAATGATATTAAGTTGTCATAGAGAATCCTAGGACACAATAATGTGTCCTAAGACCCATTATGACCCATTGAAAATGTTTAATGTGTCCTTGAACCACTTATGACCCCCTAGGACACCTTATAACCCCTTAACATACACCTTAGGTGTTGTAAAGGGTCTTAAGGGATTGTAGGATATGCTAATGTTTCATATGACCCCATAAGAACACTTACGAGCCCTTGGGACTCCTTATAATTCATTAGTCTATGGTAAGGGGTCCTAAGGGGTCGTAGGAGTTCTAAGGGGTCCTAGGACACATTAATGTGTCCTGCGACCCCTTAGAACTCCTTACCACTCCTAAAATGTAGAGAGAGTGGTCTTTAAGGGTGCGAAGGGGTCATAAGGGGTTGTAGCACACATTAATGTGTCCTAGGATCCCTTATCATA
Organism: Thuja plicata; assembly: GCA_018584345.1. Classification (NCBI taxonomy): domain Eukaryota; kingdom Viridiplantae; phylum Streptophyta; class Pinopsida; order Cupressales; family Cupressaceae; genus Thuja; species Thuja plicata. The sequence goes on along the minus strand of MU223260.1, from coordinate 4,736 downwards.
CATCTTAGGGGTCCTAAAGGGTCGTAAGGGGTCATAAGGGACCCTAAAATAAATTAATGTGTCTTAGGACCCCTTACGACCCCTTAACATTAATTAGTGTGTAGTAAGGGGTCTAATGTGTCCTAGGACCCCTTAAGACCTGTTATGACTCCTTACCATACATTAGTGTATGGTAAGGCATCCTAAGAGGTGTTAGAGAATGTTAGAACATAGTAATATGTCCTAGGACCCATTAACAACCCTTAAAACATCTAAGATGCAGAGAGAGTGGTCATAAAGTGTACTAAGGGGTCATAAGGGGTCCTAGTACATAATAAAGTGTCCTAGGACCCCTTAGGACCCCTTACCCTGCATCGTATGGGTGCTAAAGGGTCCTAAGGGGTCATAAGGGGTCCTAGGACACATTAATGTATTCTAGGACCCCTTATGACCCTTTAGAACCAATTACCATACATTTTGAGGGTCCTTAAAGGTCGTAAGGGGTCATAAGCGGTCCTATGACACATTAATGTGTCTTAAGACCCCTTACAACCCCTAAGGACACATTACAATTCACTAGTGTATGGTAAGGCTTCCTAAGGGGTTGTAAGGGGTCTAAGGTGTCATAGGACACATCAATGTGTCATAAGACACCTTAATAACACTTATGCCCCTTAAGATGTAGAGAGAGGGGTCTTAAATGGTCCTAAAGGGTCATAAGTGGTCCTAGGACACATTAATGTGTTCTAGGACCCCTTTTGACCATTAGGACACCTTAGGACCCCTTACCATACATCTTAGGTGGGGTAAAGGGTCCTAAGGGGTCAAAAGGGGTTTTAGTACACGTTAATGTGTCATATGATCCCTTAAGACCACTTACAAGCCGTTAGGACTCTTTACAATTAAGTAGTGTATGGTAAGGGGTCCTAAGGGGTCGCAGGGGATCTAAGGGTTCCTAGGACACATTGACGTGTCCTACGACCCCTTAAAAACCCTTATGACCCCTAAGATGTAGAGAGAGGGATCTTCAAGGATCCTAAGAGGTCATAAAGGGTTATAGGACAAGTTAATGTGCCCTAGGACCCCTTGTGACCCGTTAGGACCCCTTATAATACATTTTAAGGGTCCTAGAGGGTCGTAAGGGATCACAAGGGATCCTAAAACACATTAATGTGTCTTAGGACCCCTTAAAACCCTTTCTAGGACCCCTTAACATTTGTTAGTGTATGGTAAAGGGGTCGTATGGGGTCTAAGGTGTCCTGAGAAACATTAATGTGTAGACTATGACCCCTTAAAAACCCTTACAATCCATAAGATGTAGAGATAGGGGTATTAAAGGGTCATAAGGGGTCTTAGGATACATTAATGTGTCTTAGGACCCCTTATCACCCCTTAGGACACGTTATGACACCTTACCATACATGTTAGGGGTATTAAACAGTCCTAAGGGGTCATAAGAAGTTCTAGGACACATTAATGTGTCTTAGGACCTCTTAAGACCCCTTATGACCCCTTAGAAGACATTAGTGTATGGTAAGGGGTCCTAAGAGGTGTTAGGGGGTCCTAGTACATAGTAATGTGTCCTAGGAACCATTAACAACCCTTAAAACACCTAAGATGTAGAGAGAAGGGTACTAAGGGGTGATAAGGGGTCCTAGGACATATTAAAGTGTCTTATGACTCCTTAGGACCCCTTACCCTACATCCTAGGGGTGCTAAATGGTACTAAATGGATCATAAGGGGCTCTAGGACCCCTTAGGAACAATTAACATACATCTTAAGGGTCCTAAAAGGTTGTAAGGGGTCATAATGGGTCCTAAATGACACATTAATTTTTCTTAAAACCCCTTACAACCCCTTAGGACACATTACCATTCACTAGTGAATGGTAATGCATCCTAAGGGTTTGTAAGGCATCTAAGGGGTCCTAGGACGCATTAATGTGTCATAAGACACCCTAACAACCCTTATGGCCCTTAAGATGTAGAGATAGGGGTCTTCAATGGTCCTAAAGGGTCAGAAGGGGTCCTAGGACACATAATGTGTCCTATGACCCCTTTTGACCCTTAGGAAACCTTAGGAACCCTTACCATACATCTTTGGGGTCGTAAAGGCTCTTAAGGGGTCATAAGGGGTTATATGACACATTAATGTGTCCTAGGATCCCTTAAGACCACTTACAAACTCTTACGACCCCTTACCATTCATTAGTGTATGGTAAGGTGACCTAAGGGGTCATAAGGGGTATAAGGAGTCATAGGGCACATTAATGTGTCTTAAGGCCCCTTAACAACCCTTAAAACCCCTAAGATGTAGAGAGAGGGGTATTTGAGGGTCCTAAGGGGTGATAAGGTGTCTCAAGACACATTAATATGTCCTAAAACCCCTTATGACCCCTTAGGACACCTTACGGCCCCTTATCATACATCTTAGGGGTCTTAAAGGGTCCTAAGGGGTCATAAGGGGTTCTAGGAAACATTAATGTATCCTGGAACACCTTAATGTGTCCTATAACACCTTAAGACCCCTTACAACCTCTTACCATGCATTAGTGTATGGTAAGGCGTCCTAAGGGGTCTTAAGAGGTCCTAAGACACATTGATGTGTTCTGGGTCAAGTTAACAACCCTTATGAAACTTAATATGTAGAGATAGGAGTCCTAAAGGGTACTAAGGGGTCATTAGGGGTCCTAGGAAACATTAATATGTCCTAGGACACCTTATGACCCCTTTCCCTACATCTTAGGCGTACTAAAGTGTCCTAAGAGATCAAAAGGGGTTGTAGGACAAATTAATGTGTCACATGACCCCTTAAGACCCCTTACCATACATTAGTATATGGTAAGGGGTCCTAAGGTGTCTCAAAGGGTCCTACTACATAGTAATGTGTACTAGGACCCCTTAAGACCACTAAGGACCCCTTACCATTCATTAGTTTATTGTACGGGGTCTTAAGGAGTCCTACAATACAGTAATGTGTCCTAGGACCCCTTAAGACCATTAACGACCCCTTAGCACCCCTTACCCTTCATTAGTCTATGGTAAGGTGTCCTAAGGAGTTGTAAGGGGTCTAACGGGTTCTACGATACATAAAAAACCCTTACAACCCCTAATATTTAGAGATAGGGGTCCTTGATGGTCCTAAGGGGTCATAAGGGGTTCTAGAACACATTAATGTGTCCTAAGATCCCTTATGACCCCTTAGGACCCCCTCTCATACATCTTAGGTGTCTTAAAAATTTGTAAGGGGTCATGAAGGGTCCTAGGATACATTAATATTTATTAGGACCCCTTAAGACCCCTTAGGACCCCTTACCATTCATTAGTGTATGGGAAGGGGTCATAAGGGGGTTGTAAGGGGTCTAAGGGGTCGCAGGACACGTTAATGTGTCCTAGGACCCCTTAAAAATCCCTACAAACCCTAATATGTAGAGGTAGAGAGGGTTCCTAGAGGGTCATAAGGGGTGCTACAACACATTAATGTGTCCTAGGACCCCTTTGGAGTGCTTACCATGCATCTTAGGGGTCATGTGGGGTCATAAGGGGTCCTAGGATACATTAATGTGTCTTAGGAATCCTTACCATTCATTAGTGTATAGTAAGCCCGGATCTTGGGATAGATTAATGTATCCTAAGGCCCCTTGATAATCCTTATGACTCTTTAGATGTAGAGAGAGGGGCCCTAAGGGGTTGTAATGGGTCCTCACCTCTCTCTCTCTCTCTCTAATGAGTCCTATGACTCTTAATGTGTTCTAAGGGTCCTAATGGATCCTAATGTGTTATAATGGGTCTTAATGGGTCCTAAGGGTTCCTAGGACCACTTAGAACCTGTTAGAAAACATTAGGACTCATTAGAGCCCATTAGTGCGTTATAAAATGATTAATGCATTCTAAGGGGTCCTAAGAGGTCCTAATGTGTCCAAAGAGGTCCTAATGGGTCCTAATGTGTCCTAAAGGGTTGTAATGGGTCCTAAAGGGTCGTAGGACCACTTAGGACCCATTATGACCTGTTATGATATATTAGAACCACTTAGAACTCTAAAGAGTGTACTATGGTGATTAATGTGCTCTCTCTCTCTCATGGGTCCTATGACTATTAATGTGTTTTAAGGGGTCCTAATGAGTCCTAATGTGTCCTAATGGTTCTTAATGGGTCCTAAGGGGTTGTAATGGGTCCTAAGGGTTCCTAGGACCACATAGAACCTATTAAAACCCCTTACAAAATATTTGTACATATTAGAACATATTAGAGCACATTAGTGTGTCCTACAATGATTAATATGTTCTAAGGGGTCTTAAGAGGCCTTAATGTGTCCAAAGGGGTTGTACTGGGTCCTAAGGGGACCTAGGACCACTTAGGACCCATTATGACCCCTTATAATACATTAGAACCAATTAGAACCCTAAAGAGTGTCCTTAATCAAGTCAAGGGCTTAAGGTTATAATCAAAAGTCCACTGAGAATCGTGTTGAAGACAATGTACTGATTCTTGAAATTTGTCTAAGGCTGAAATTTCCTAAAAATCCTCAAAATCTAGAATCTTTATCTTAACTCCTGTGAAGATGAAACCATTCTCAAACATCCTGAAAGTATATACATAAAATATATAACTTAAGTATAAGAAAGGAAGAGTATTGGGTATGTGCAAGATCATGGGGGGCCAAACTATGCCCTTAAGTGGCAATGAAAAATCAGCAAAATCAGGGTTAGTCAACTTGACGTGAAAATTTGAACTAGCTATCAACTTAATATCAAAA
>MU223259.1:45194-58073 GCA_018584345.1 Thuja plicata | reverse complement strand
CGATCAATCCAGAGTTAGCTATGTAAGATGAAAAATAGTAAATAAATGAATCATACACACATAACACATGAATTTTAATGTGAAAACCCTATTAAGGGAAAAACCACTGGGACCGGTACCCCAAATTTTCACTCTCTTGAAGTGAGCCCTGTTAGGAGCCAACCCTATTAAAGGTTACAAACACACTGTTAAGTGCGACCTTGTTAGAGGATTTTATACATAGAGGTTGTCACTTAGTATTGGGCATCTATTGCTACCATCCTTGAATCAGCCTCCTTCTTATACTATCAATAGGTATCGGGAAAGTCCAATGCTACTTTCATGAATCAACCTTTTTGGCACTCCTTGAGATGTACCTCAATATATAGAAGACTGTTAAGTCCTTCTTGGTTAAGAGACTTGATGCTTCAATGGTTAAACTAAAACACTATGACCTGTTCATATTACAACTTGAATTATAGATTTTTAGATCTATTTAAGTACATTACCTCTCTAACCAACATATCAATTCAATCCCTGTGCTCCACACTTTCTACTCTGTGATGCTGTGCTCACTGTTCGTCGGTTGTCTACAAAATTTCTTAGCTCTCCTTCAGCTTGTTTGATCACACTGCATGAAGTTGTTATTCATCAGTTTCTCTTCAGCATCCTCTTTCTATTCATTCTCCTTAATCCCATTTGTAAATGAATTAATCTTGTCTCTTATATAGACATAATATTCACTGTTTCTTGATTCTTGATTCTTGGCGTGATAAACAATCCAACCAATTAGATTTAAAACATAACTCCTAATTTGTCTCATAGATATGTTCTTGCCAACTGTACAAATCATCTTTAAATCAATCACTTATCTCTGGTTGAATAAAACAAAGTAGACAACCAGTTAAGTCTATACTTAGCTCTGCCAGCTATATATTTTGTCATTTTCTGAACTCTCTATTCTATCGGTCACCACTGCAGTTAGTTGTCGGTGAAAATTGACTTGACTAATCTGTCAGTAAGACTCCAGTTAGCTTTGTGATCTCTATCCATCGGGCATCATTAGAATTTTACTCATCGGGCAACCTTCTGACTTTGATCATCGGGCATTCTGTGGTTTTGCTTCATTCGGTAACACTATGCTTTTGATCATCGGGTATCACTGTGACTGTTCTTCTTTGCTCTGTCCGTCAGTGTGCACTCCGTCAGTGTTTTTTGTCACTTAGTGGATACTTGACTTTTATGTATTGCTAAAAGCATAACTTTGGTTCTCTGAAGTCTTTGACATTATGTACATGACCGTACAGATGATATCAAGTTGACATCAATGAAAATACAGTCCATTAAGTAATTTAATGAATTGCATTATCTTTCAACTTAACATTATCAAACATTCAATCAGTTACATGTCATCAATCTCTCCCTTTGGCATTGATGGAAACATACTATATTATCACACTATTCTATTTCTAATACAATATGAAATACAACAGTTGAGATTCATCAAACTACCAATATTTTTGTTCTGTTAATCGATAAATGTCTGCCCATTGGTAAGATCTATTTTAGCTTAGATTTGATTCTTGCAGCTCTCTATCTTCTGATGTGTTGTGTTCTCTCATTGTGTCAATTTCTCTCCCTTGACTATTCTTCTCTTTTGATGTCTTTTTCTCTTTTCAGCAACTCTCCCTTTGTATAATCTTTCCATACAATTTCTTTCCCTAAGGATATAATCTCTCCCTGTTGGAGTAATGTGATAATGGATAATCTCTCTCCCTTTTCTAAAGAATGTGATAATATGGTTAATCTCTCTCCCTTTGACAACAATGCCAAACAAATATCTGACATTAATGTCAAACAATCATTTCTCTCCATCCATAATATATTCCTTGAATTTACCTTATCCATCAGCAATACGACAATATGCTTTGGTGCTTGGTGATGATATATACCTGTCTATATATAGATGTATCCTTGAAGTTCATCTCTTTGATTGCCTCAAAACTAATGATATTCTGATAATATATAGGCTGATGCAGCCTTCTGTTCATTTTACTAACTGGTAGACAAGGGTTTTATCGCTAGTCTCTTTCTTAAGTACTCAAATGCATCCTTGGGCAGTGGCTTGGTTAAGATATCAGCTAATTGTTCTTTGGATTGTACATACTCAAGTATCACCTCTTTTACTTGAAATCATTCTCTTAAATAATGATACTTGATGGCAATGTGTTTAGTCTTAGCATGCATGACTGGATTCTTGGAAATGTTTATTTCACTGGTGTTATCACAATAGATAATTACCGATTCTAGGATCTTCATATGCATACATTCCAGTAACTGTTTGATCCATACAATATTTGAGCAATTCATAGCAGGAAAAACATACTCTGCTTCTGCAGTAGACTGAGAGATGTATCCTTGCTTTTTGCTAATCCATGTGACAAGTCTGTCACCCATAAAGAATGCTCCTCCAGTTGTGTTCTTCCAGTCATCAAGATTTCCAGCCCAATCAACGTCGGTAAACACCTTAAATTCAAATTTGCCTTCTCTTCTATACCATAAGCCATATTCCTTGGTATTCTTCAGATATCTTAAAATTATTTTCACAACAGTCATATGTGATTCCTTGGGGTTAGCAGAAAATCTAGCAACAATTCCTACTACATGTGCAATATCTAGTCGAGTGTGTACAACATAAATGAGTTTTCCAATCATTGATCTGTACAAAGTTTGATTTACCTCTGATGTATTTTCCTCCTTTGTCAACTTACATCCAGTAGCCATTGGTGTTCCAATTGGTTTGGAATCTTCCATCTTGAATATTTTCAGGACCTCTTTAATGTATTTAGACTGTGTAATGAAAATACCTTCACATTGTTGAAATATCTGTAGACCAAGAAAGAACTTGATCTCTCCAAACATAGACATCTCAAACTCTTTTCTCATCTCATTAGCAAATTATTTGCATAGCATATCATTGCCTCCAAATATGATTTCATCAACAAATATTTCAGCAATCAAAGTGTTAGCTTCAGTATCTTCCTTCAAATAAAGATTATTGTTTTCACTAGTCCTTACAAATCCAATACTTATAAGATATGAATGAAGTCATTCATACCAGGCTCTAGGATCTTATTTCAATCAATACAAGGCTTTATGAAGTCTACATACCATTTTTCTCTTGTCTGGATCTACAAATCCTTCTGGTTGCTCAATGTATACCTCTTCTTCAAGTATTCCATTTAGGAATGCTGACTTGACATCCATCTAGTATACCTTGAATCCTTTGAATGCAGCACAAGCAAGTATTATTCTTAGACCTTCTAGCCTAGAAACAGGTGCAAAGGTCTCTCCATAATCAATACCTTCCTCTTGTGCATACCCCTTGCATACTATTCTTGCTCTGTTTCTTGTGACTTCTCCATTCTCATTCAGCTTGTTCCTGAATATCCATTTAGTACCAATGACATTCTTGTCATCTGGTCTTGGCACAAGTGACCATGTCTTATTCTTCTCAATTTCTTGTTCTTGTACCAGATTTCTTGTCTCCTATGATCTGGATCTCTGGATGGTTCCTTCTTACATATCTGGCAAGAACTGGTTTAGCTCTTTGTCTATCATCTTGATCATCATTTTGTCCTTCATTATGTTCTTCATCACTTTGCACATTATTTTGATCATTATCCTGACTGTCAATATTTGTAGCCTGACCGTTGGTTACAACATTATGTTTCTCTGGAATTAAGCACTGTTGCTTGGGCAGAGTGTTAGGTTCTTCACAGTATACAATCTTTTTGTAGTCCTCTGGTTCTTTTGTGCTTTCCAGCTCATTCTTTTTTTCAAATTCATCTATCTTCACATTTTCACTTTCAACAATTTTGTTAGAAGCCTTGATAAGACATTTATAAGCCTTGTTCTTGGTGGAATACCCTAGAAATATACCTTCATCACTCTTGGCATCAACCTTTCCATTTCTATCACCTTTAAGATATAACATTGACTACCAAAGATTTTGAAGAAACTTACATTGGATGTTTTACCATACCATAGCTCATAGGGTGTCTTATTTGTGTCCTTCAATTGTACTCTATTTAATGTGTAGAAAATAGTACTAACAGCTTCCCTCTAAAAGAGTTGGGTGATGCCTTTCTCTATCATTAGTGTTCTAGCACAATCAACTATGGATCTGTTCCTTCTCTCAGCAATCCCATTTTGCTGTGGTGTTCTTGGTGCAGAAACCTGTCTTTTTATACCATGCTCATTGTAGAAGTTAGTGAATTCATCTGATATAAAATCTCCTCCTCTATCTGATCTCAAGCATTTCAAATCCTTACCACTTTTTTTCTCTACCATAGCCTTATACCATTTAAATATCTTGAATGCTTCAGATTTATCTTTTAGAAACATAACTATAATCATTCTAGAATAATCATCAACAAAGAGAATAAAATATCTATCTCCATAATAACTCTTTGTCCTCATTGGTCCACATAGATCAGTATGGACTAATTCTAGAATATCATCAGATGTATGGGTTTTACTTTTGAAACTAGACTTTGTCATCTTACCTTTTTGACAATTCTTACACATGATGTTGTCGGGCTTTGACATCATCGGTAAGCCTCTTACATTTCTCCTTATTTTCATCATGTTGTCAAAATTCACATGACACAATATTTTGTGCCATAACCATATGTCTTCATTTCTAGTCATTAAGCAAGTGGCATTAGTATCATTCAGATAGAATAAGTTACTTTTTGTCTGTTCAACGGTACAAATCAATCTTCCTGATTCATTGAAGATCTTTGCCTTCTTATTATCCAATGCTACTCTGTGACTTGAATTATTCAGCTAAGAAACACTCAACATATTATAATTCAATCCTTTTACCCGATAAGCATTTTCACATTTAATCAGGTTATTCAACATTATAGTTCCTTTACCTTCAACTGGACAAGGTGTATCATTACCCATTCTTACTATAACACCATTATAATACTCAAAAGTGTTAAACTTTTCTTTGTCACCGGTCATGTGGTGAGTGCAACCACTATCTATAATCCATATGTCATTCTTTCTAACCTTAGATATGAGTGTAGTTTCTACATACCTTTCATCTTCATCTGAATCATCTTTCACAACCACAAACACCATCTCGATGTCTTCATCAGGTTTGGTGTCAGTATCTTCATCTTTGCAAGCAACTAGGTAGCTGGCTTTCTTGCCTTTGTCCTTGTAGTCTTGAGTATCTCTTCTTTTTGATTGTCGGTAAATTCTGTAATAGTTGTTATCACCTCTGTTGGATTTCTTCTCAAAAGATCCATCATTAACTCTGTCATCTTTTCTTATGTTAGGACATCTTGCAGCAAAGTGTCCAATTTCTTTACAATTAAAGCATACATGTGGTAACTTGTCTTTGTATTTACCTTTGCCTCTCTACATTCTTCTTGACATAAGTGCTTCTATTTCATCTAGATCTTCTTCTTCACTTTCACTTTCACTATCTCTTCTAGATGTGTGTCTATGAATTGATTTGCTTATTCTCATAGAATATTTAAATGCAGACTCTAAGTTTGGTAAGACACTATTATCAAAATTATTCATGTCAAATGAAATTAGTCTACCAATTAAACTATTAAAAGTGACCGTATTTTTTGCTACTGCTATCATTTCTTGAATGGAATAAACTCTAATAGCATATACAGGCAGTAAGGTTCTTAAGATTTTAATTACCACTGTCTCCTCTTCAAGTGTACCTCCAACTCCTCGTATAGCATTGACTACTTCTTTGATTCTTGTGCTATACTGTGTGATGTTTTCTCCTTCTTTCATTCTGAGATCATCAAACTTTCCTCTTAGGATTTCTGCCTTGGCTCTCATAACATTTGTATCAGCTCCATGTACAAGCTTCAGTTTGTCGCACATCTTCTTTGCAGTTTTGCAATCTTTGACCATGCATTTGTGCTCGTGCTTCTCTCTCAATTGATCTACTATTAATACTCCTCTGGGCAACACATATTCAGTATCTAGGAATTGAGTAACATCATTACCAATACCTAATAAGTGGAGTCTTATCCTGCTTTGCCATGAAGCAAATTCATCTTTGTTTAACTCGGGCACATCTCATCTATTCATCTTGTGATCTCGACTTAGGTCTTGAAACCTTCCTTTCTAAGCACACAATCTCTGATACCAATTGTTAGTAATAACTGAGAGGGGGGTGGGGGTGGGGGGGTGAATCAGTGGCCTAAAAAATTTATCCTTCAAAATTAACCACTGATCAATAAATCTCAGATTATTATGTCCCTACAAGATGCATGCCATGAAATACTAATAATGATTAACTGTCTATTGGTTTTCTCTATCAATCCTTATTCTTTCTTAATTACCGATAAGCAGTATAACTATTTACCAAAACTCAGTAAATACGCAGAGTATACCAATCAATCCATAGTTAGCTATGTAAGATAAAAAATAGTAAAGAAATGAATCATACACACATAACACATGAATTTTAACATGGAAACCCTATTAAGGGAAAAACCACTGGGACCGGTACCCCAAATTTTTACTCTTTTAAAGTGAGCCCTGTTAGGAGCCAACCCTGTTAAAGGTTAAAAACACATTGTTAAGTGCAACCTTGTTAGAGGATTTTATACATAGAGGTTGTCACTTAGTATCGGGCATCTATTTCTACCATCCTTGAATCAACCTCCTTCTTAGACTGTCAATAGGTATTAGGAAAGTCCAATGCTACTTTCATGAATCAACCTTTTTGGCACTCTTTGAGATGTACCTCAATATATAGAAGACTGTTAAGTCCTACTTGGTTAAGAGACTTGATGCTTCAATGGTTAAACTGAAACACTATGAACTATTCATATTACAACTTGAATTGTAGATTTTCAGATCTATTTAAGTACATTACCTCTCTGACCAATGTATCAATTCAATCCTTGTGCTCCACACTTTCTGCTCTATGATGCTGTGCTCACTGTTCGTCGATTGTCTGCAAAATTCCTTAGCTCTCCTTCAGCTTGTTTGATCACCACTGCATGAAGTTTTTCTTCATTAGTTTCTCTTTAGCATCCTCTTTCTATTCACTCCCCTTAATCCCATTCATAAATAAATTAAGCTTGTCTCTTATATAGACATAATATTCATTATTTCTTGATTCTTGATTCTTGATTCTTGGCGTGATAAACAATCCATCCAATTAGATTTAAAGAACAAATCTTGATTTTTCTCATAGATATCTTCTTTCCAACTGTACAAATCATCTTTAAATCAAGCACTTATCTCTCGTCGAATAAAACAAAGTAGACAACCAGTTAAGTCTATATTTAGCTCTGCTAGCTAGATATTTTGTCATTTTCTGAACTCTCTGTTTTGTCGGTCACCATTGTAGTTAGTTGTCGGTGAAAATTGACTGATATGTTGGTGATACTCTAGTTAGCTTCGTGATCTCCATCCATTGGGCATCATTGGAATTTTACTCATTGGGCAACCTTCTGACTTTTCTCGTCGAGTATTCTATGGTTTTGCTTCGTAAGGAAACACTATGATTTTGATCATAAGGTATCACTGTGACTATTCTTTTTTTCTCTGTCTGTAGGTGTGCACTCCATCGATGTTGTTTGTCACTTAGTGAATACTTGACTTTTATGTATTGCTGAAAGCATAACTTTGGTTCCTTTGGTTCTCTGAAGTCTTTGGTATTATGTACATGATCGTATAGATAATATAAAGTTGACATCAATGACAATACAGTCCATTAACTAATTTAATGACTTGCATTATCTTTCAACTTAACATTGTCAAACATTCAATTAGTTACATGTCATCACCCATAAGCATCAAAACTCATCTCTTTGACTCACTGGAGAAAATTTTGGCATAGGCGAGGATCTTCACGAGATCCCTCTCACTTACCATGGTAGAGATTCTGGATGAGAACCTGTGAAGTGCGTCATCCTTATCCCTAGCTGTTGGTGAGGTTCCTAGGACCATCTTTGCGGCCATCCCATTACAGTGTTGACCTCCCTCCTGTATGATCAAAATTGTGAGGACGACGATATGTTGATGGACGATCTTTGAGGGTCAGAACTGCTTCTACAAATGTAGATTAGAGTGTGTTTTCATGTTCTCCCCTTGGAAAAGAGAGGTTTTATGTAGTAAAATTATTCTATATGTCATCTTTTTCTTCTCTCTTTCATAGATTTGAATTTCAAATTTGGGGACGATGCAAAGTATTAGGGGCATTTAGGTACTCCTCCAAAGCTTCTAGGTTTTGATGCAAATCTTATTGGATCCCCCTATGTCTGTGGAGGATGTAATGGAAACATGTATCACCCATCAGGAACTATCATTCCATGACAATATCTCGTATGTTACTATGCCATATGATCCCATTCTCTCCTTGGCATGGTCTATGCTCCTCTCTGAGCAGTATAGTCCATCCTAAGGGGGGATGTGTTATGTGCATGCCTATCTTTTTTATCTAACGAAGTCTCTATACCACATAATTTTCTTAAAATGTTTTAAAAAATTCAACATCATCTACCTTGGTGGGGGCCAAACCACCAATCAATGTCTCAGGTATTTCCCTATTTTATGCCTATCTAGCTCAACACTACGTGTATCACAATGATCTTAAGTCACCCTATCACACGCCTATCTCACTCAATGCTATACGTCTTGATGTATTGTGTTTAAGATGCCCAATCACATGTGTATATAGCATTCACTACATATGTTGGTGCTGTTAATATATATAATAAATGAGGGGGGGATGGTGAATCAGTGCTAATAGGAAATGTACTAATTCAACCAATAACCTAATAATGCTTTTAAACAACTTATAAGCAATGAAGCATGCAAGAGTAACTATGTAGTAGAAGTAAAAAAATTCAAACATCCACAAAGCATAACTCATAAACCACTATTTTTATCATGGAAACCCTTGTAAGAGGGAGAAAACCATGGTGAGGATGACGCTGACAAATCTCTTCACTGTAGTAAAAGAGTTTCCCTATTAGGAGCTTACAATACCCTGTTAGGGGCTCACCAGGTTAAGAGTGACTAGTACCTTGTTAGAAGGACAAAGAGACCTGTTAAGATCTACCTCTCTAGAGGATTTAGAAATCCTTCTTAGAAGTCACCTTGTTAGAGGATTTAAACAAAAGACCTGTTAAAGTCCACCCTATTAAGGGATTTAACCTTGCTAATGTATTAGAGTTAGCCTTGATAAATGAACTAAAAACATTGATCTAGAATAACACTACTTGCCTACAAGGTCCACTTTAGTCTCTAAACTCTTGATGCAATACTCTGCCTCTGTCTCTGATCACAACCATAAAAAAAATGATTAACAAACCTAAATCACTGATTTAGCTTTCCTTTATATAGCTATTCTTAAGTCGGTTCAAACATTAAGAACAATCCACAAGTCATCCCACAAATTTGACCAACCACATGAAAATCCGCACCAATAAAACTTAGCATGTTGACCCAAAATGTAAAATAAATGCTTATTACAAAATACCAATAATAAATTAACCTCCTTGACCATCTGATCATTAGGAACCAATCAGTAACTCAATTGGTTCATATAAAACAATCACCAAAATACTAACTTTCACAAAATGTTGAGTTAATTATTGCGGTCGTACATCTAAAATTCTCTGACCAAAATAGGGCTCTAGTAATGATTTCACCTCCCAATGTGCTAGAAAAATTGATCAATACACAAGACACATTCTGTTACTGTCTTCCTGTTCACCGGTCAGATTACTTAGCAAAAACTACTTCACCTATTCATCCGGTCGATCGGTAAGAACAACCTATTCACTAAATCTAATAGAGTTAATAAGTTTCCATCAATGACAAACTCAAACTCATCATTTCACCTCCAAAATCCATCATAATGAAAATAATCTCCCCCTTTCGAATGATGACAAAACATAGTGAAAATTCTTCTCATTGATCACCAAAAAACATATACAGAGCTATAACCATCTGCTAAATACTTATACAGATCATTTTTGCATATGTATTTTCACCATACCAATCACTTCCCCTTTGAAAACAATGACAAAGGTTCAAAACTGAGCTTCAAAAATGAAAACTTACCGATCACAGCCTCTCAAAAACCTCTCAAAATTTTCTTTTTCTATATCCAAGGAACTCTCCCATAATTTCTACAAGTGTATGATGGCTTGAGTATGTTCCTATAGAATAGAAACTAACTCCTCCATAGCTTCAAGAGTACTCATATAAGGTAACCCAAGTGTTATCTCTGCTTCTTTAACATTCTGTTGCATAACACCAATTGTTGGAATCAGACAGGTCTGCAAGTCCAGTAATATAGTGACCCTCTTGTCTTTTTCTCCTTGCAATATTTTGATCTTGTGATTTATCACCTTCACTTGTGATCTATAGGATGTAGCTGACTGTGCAATAGGATCAAAACTAGCAATTAAAGATTTAAGCCCCCGTTGAGATTCATTCCTTTTCCACTCCAAATCTTGGGTAAATAATGAAAAATAAAAAACTTTGGCTAACAATTGACCAAATTTCTTCAAAGTTTCCTTTACTTGACTTACTTGAACTCTAAGCTATCCTTTGTTTGATGGAATAGTTTTCATCAAATTCTCAGTCCTCTTCTTCTCATAATCCAACTTATCTCTATTCATAGCTGCTTCCTCCAAACTTGAGACTTGTTCAGTAATAACACTGACCAAAGTATCCATTTGTTCAATGTAGGAGCAATTATATCATATGCAACTTCAGGTACAAAATCTAATAGAATATCTCGAGTTGTCTCTAGTACTTTAACTTGTCTCCTTTCACTTCTTAGTTGGTCCCCTTTTGCTTTCAACTTAAGTATGTTTGATATTCTAATTAGTTTATTGGGATTCATCTTAGCAATATCAATAGGTCCTTGAATGACCTCAACATTCTCTTCCTTAATATCATCTTTAGTCTCTTCCTCAGGAACATCAATAGTCTCGTTCTTCTTCTTGGAACTGGAACTCTCACCAAGATTCAATTTCCTTTTCACTGAATGTGCTGCTACATCAGCCTCATCTTTCATTTCAGTATCACTAGTATATCCAACTATCATAGTTGAATTAAGTATCACCACCTCTGCAAATTTATCCTTTTGTCCTTCATCTTTATCTTGCACATTTGCAATTTCAACATTAGGATCTTGTTGTGGTGTATCAGAAGGTAAATTACATATAATGTCTTCAATTAATTGTTCATTAGAAACAAGTTCTTCTACTGACAACTCCTCTTGAGTAGTTTTTACCCGTTCATGTTCTTTCAATTTCTTCTTCATAATTTCAATTATCTCATCATGAACTGCCTGAGACTCACCAATTAATATTCTCCATACTCCACTTCTTGTCTTGAGTCCAAATCTTATTTCCTCAATTATAAGTTTTGCATCTTCAATAGGCAATTTTGGCTTTAGTAGGATTAATGGTTTCTCTATCATTTATCTATCTTTAATCAAAGCACACATCCATCTAGCATCAATATTCTTATATAGTGTTCCAAGTATCATCTTATCTAGTTCACTAGGTCCTCTATAAAAATAATGCAAACTGAATACAATAACATCTTCAATCTTTTGCTTGTCTACATCATCAAATTTCTCATAGCATCGGTTTGCATCACTAACTCTGCCATACTCCTTAATACTCTCTGCTATGGTATATGTAGTCAAAGTTATGAAAGTATTGAAATTAACTGACTTCTCAGTTGTCATACCAACTACTTTAGATTTCTCGCCACTAGCCTTCAACTCTTTTTGCTCTTTGTCTGAATCAATTTTAGGTTCTTCAGCGGTAGCCTGCTTTTTTCTTTTGTCCTTAGACTCTTTGTAACCATGATTCATCCCTTTATTTCTCTTGTAAGTCCTTTGTGTATCATGTATGCACACTAAAATAAAAGGGTTAGTATCACCAATTTGCAATGAAATAAATTAACAAAATACTAAGAATGAGCCTATGAACAATAAAATAACAATCGTTAGAAAGGAAAAAAATAAATGCAAACCCCAATGCTTGAAACTTCTATTGATTCTCTCTACTCCTTCCAAAATACTGTTTGGATGGTGCTTAGTATTGGTGTTGACAATATATATGACTTGGGAGTGTTGAGAAAATGAGATCCAAATGATAATGATTTTGTTTGATGCTTCATACAAGAATCCTGCATAGTAATTGTGCACAAAGTTGGAGATCCTGGATCCTTTCAAATGGTTGAGAAGGGTTGATTATATATAATATGGAAATTATTTGGACTAATGAGATTGATCCCACATAATTTGAAATGGACGGTTGAGATCAATAGGAACTAAAGAAGTAATCAATAAACTCCTCTTAATTGAAGAGAAGAGGAAATGGTTCAGTTAACTATAGAGTTGATCAAGAGTTATCTTTTTGAACTGGAGAGAAGATGGAGCAATTTATGCAATCAAAGAGATAGCACATGAGTTCGATTTTTGAACTGGAGAGAAGAGGGAATAATTTATGCAATTACAAAGATTGATCATGAGTTCCCTTTTTGGAACTAGAGAGAAGATTTGTTTGATTTTAGAAATTAAAATACTCATAAATGAGATATTCAAATTCTATTTTGATTTAAAATAGAATTAAGAGCGAAATTAAATTAATTAAATTAATAATTTTAAATATTTTTAATTTAAACTTTAGGAAATTGAATTTAATTAACAAAAAAAGATTAATTAATTAAATAAAAATATTTATTTAATTAATTTTAGAGAAATAATTAAATGATTAGAGGATATAATTTAGAAGAAATAGATAATTAACTAATGATTAAAGAAACCATTAATTAATAAGTTTAAATAATTAAACTTAAACTTTT
>MU223259.1:34088-44496 GCA_018584345.1 Thuja plicata | reverse complement strand
GAAATGAAAAAATAATGATTGATGAAATCAATTCCTTTGCTGTACATACTAATCTTTATTAATCATTGCACCTTATTATGAAAAGAAAGAGATACAAATGCACTCAGATATTGACCATCTGGATACTACTACAATCTCTGATAACAAAGAGTGGATAATAGTTAAGGAACATTCAATTATTTTCTAGGGATTAGCTTAGATCATGGAACTACGTGGCTGTTAGATGCGTGATAGCTCCTATCACATTTATCCTGAATCATCCTTGCCCCATAATCAAATTGAAACACTCCACAAACAACAACCAAATAAAACAAGATTACGATCCATCATAGCCACTCTCACCACTCAGTGGTATCCTTGAGGAGTGTAAGAACACTATCGTGAAAGATAAATTGACAACAGACTGACATGAATGACCTAGTCAACAACCTTACTATTCCTTGATCGACTTAATGTTTGATATTTGATTGTAGATGTGTTTGGTTTCAAGAATGGATGACTCATATAAGACTGATCTATCTAGTTTTGAGTATATTCCTTACTGTCTAAGACAATTTGTAGCTTGATAAATGATAGATTGAATCATTCGGTTGATGACAGATTGAATTGCTGAAAAGTTGAGTCACATGAGTCCATTGCTAATTTAAGAAGCTCATAATTTTGACATTTGATTGATTTTTTGATCACCATTTTCTTATTTATGACTGAGCTGGTTTATTGCAGAGATTTTTGCAATATTCAATTTTTTTTTATGATTGCTTTCTTCAAGACATTTTTCTCTTTTTAGGATTTTTTTCAAGACTTTTTTTCTCTTTTTAGATTTTTTAGGACATTTTTCTCTTTTTAGGGATTTTTCAGGACTTTTTAGATGTTTTCAAGACATTTTAGACTGCCCCTAATGTTTGGTAATTCAGTATAAGCCATGAATAAGTGTGATATCTCATAGGGGATTTCACTTTTGCAATAAGTTTGGGTACTCAATCTTGCATGCGGGGAGTACAAGCTTAATCTCGTGGAGTTCATTGATGGAAAAGTAGGATCTTAACACTTGGCACATGTTTAGTAGGTTTTCACCAATGTACCTGCCCAATAGTACCTGTTTGCCAAGTTTTCAATAAGAGAGTGATTTTGTTTCTCTTTACTTTTTTTTCTCTTTTTTGTATTTTTTTGTTGTCGCCAAGGTGCCTGTTTGCCAGGTTTTCACCAAGGTAACTTTTTATATTTTTTAATTTTTTTATACTTTTTTTAGAATCATATATGACATGTATACTTGGCCTTGAGATATCGTACCTCAAAGATACGTGGTCTGAATTTCTTATGATAATATCTTCTAAGGCAATATTGATAGCCTTGTAAGCGAGTCATTTCATTTTAGCGTCTCTCATCTAACAATTCCAGTTCACTGAGTCTAGCAACTCTGTAGTCTTCATCTGACATGATATACTTTAGTGATATTCTGAGGGACAAGATTTCAATTTTGAGGGGTAGAACCGCATATGATCCATATACCAAGGAGAAGGGAGTTCTCATGTAGGTGTTCTCACACTTGTTCTTTATGCCCATAATGCAGGACTGAGCTGCAAATGCCAGTCTTGGCTAGATTCATTGACATTTTTCTTCAAGATTTTCAAGATTGTTTTGTTAGTTTCCTCAACTTGTACATTTCCTCGGGGATAGTAAAAAGAAGAGAAACCCTATTTTATTTTAAACTTCTCACAGAGATCCTCAAAATCTTTGTTTTGGAAAGGCAAATTGTGATCAGTAAGTATGGTTTCAGGGATCCCATCCCGAGAGATGATGCGATGTAGAATAAACATGGAGATCTTCTTACCAGTGATATATGTGAGAGAAATTTCTTCAACCCATTTGGTAAAGTATTATGTTGCTGCAATTATGTATTTATGACCATTAGAGGAAGTGGGTGTAATCTTTCCCACTAGGTAAAATACCCATTTCAAAAAGGCCATGGTCAAGTAACATGGTGGAGGTCTACAATTGGTGTGTAAATAACATCTTCAAGTATCTAACATTTTTGGCATCTTTGTACATACTTATGAGCATTTGTCTCTATAGTCGGCCAATAGTATCCCATCCTAATGATTTTATTTGCTAAACTGTTACCACCTATGTGGGCCCCACAAAATCCTTAATGTACCTTGTATAAGGCTCTCTAGGATGCTTTTGAAATGAGACATCTTAAAAGAGTTCCATCTAGACCTTTTCTATATAAAGTATTAGAAAGAAGGGTGTACCTAGAGGTTTGTCAGATAAGGGACTTCATTTGGTTTCTAGATAGGCCAGGTGTGTTGGAATAATGGAATGGTGTGTAATGAGAGGGGAGGGAAGAATCAGTACCCTTAAAACTTTTATCACTTAACATTAATCCTTTTAGTTAATCGATACATTGTATTACCAACCATATGTGTTTTTATATCTTTGTGTATGTTATATCAATTCATAAAATAAATTGCATGTAAACATTCATAGAAACATTCATGAAATGTAATGACACATGACACAAGATTTGGTAATGTAGAAAACCTCAGTTAGAAGGTAAAAAATGCGGTGGGGATGAAACCCACAAAACTTCACTATCTGCAGAATGGAAGGGGCCGGTTAAGGCTTACAAGTTTGATCACTTCTGATGATCTTACCCTGTTAGGAGTAACATGTTTAGACTTGTTAAGGTCTACTCTATTAATAGCTTTAGCTACACTATTTAGTGTCCACTCGGTTAAGAGATTTACAAAGGATTGTTAAATCCACCTTCTTAAAGGATTTCTTCTATTTACTACACTTGTTAGAATGTAGTTGAAAATACTTATTGAACTGAGTATATGCAATCTATAATTACTGAGTACAAATCCATTAAAGATTACAATATGATGTGTCACCTATAGTGACTGATTAATACCTCTGTTCTGCTCGGTAGCCATGAATCTTGTTCTTTGTAACTGATTCCATCTTTTGCATAAAATTCTATCTCTGATCCTTAGATATGCTCTTTGACTACAATCAAATCACATCTCATGTTCTGATTGATTTCACATCTATTTATACAATTAGTTTGACCTAAATGAGTTTTACGCGTAACAATTATAACTCTATGATCAAAGTTTTACAACTTGACCTTGATCTCCTAGTTTGCATGTTTTCAATCAGTTAGACTGATTAAAACAATTACATATGCTTTAATTATCCCTCAAGAAATGGATTTAAAGCAAATAAAAAATCTAAATATAAAACACAAGTGTTTTATCTGATGTGTAAGTCAGATCCACATTTCTTGGATAGCTATCTCTCAGTAGATTGGTGCTCGAGTTGCTCTGTTGTCTGTCAGGTTCCTTTGTTATCTATTCTATCAGGTTACACTATAATCTACTTTTCGGGTTCCTCTATCGGGTTACTCTGTCGGGTTCCACTTGTAACATTTTCAGGTTGCACTAGTAACTATGTCGTCGTATTCCCTTGTGAAGTTGTCTGTCGGGTTGCACTAAACCTATCTTTTGGTGTTGGTGTTACCGATGGTTCAAAACTATTTTCCCTTGCATACTAATGGAAAAATATGTCTTCAATCTCCCCCTTTGACATTAGTATCAAAAAATAATATGTGCAAAAACTAAAAATGTTTCGTATGTACACCATGTGTTCACCTTGTCATTATGACTCCCCCTATGTGTATGATCTGGTATAGTATATCTACATATATACATACTTATCATCTCCCCTTATCAATTCCTTCTTTGACATATCATTTTCCCCCTTATTTCCCCCTATAGCATATCATTTTCCCCCTTTTTTGATAGTAAGGGCAAAGGTGTAAATACTTACAACTTGTCAAAAATGTGGGAGTGGGAGTTCTTCATGTCTTCCATCATTTTCTCCCACTTTTTCTAAAGGTGTTCCAGGGCCATGTGCTCCAATGTAATTCTTGTGTACATGTCATAGATGCTATTGATGACAAATATCTCTGGGGTGGAAATCAATTGTCTTGCCGAAGTCATATGTTGCTGCAGTAGTGTGAGATTAGGTAGGAGCAGAGCCTGAAGCTAAACTTTGTTTCTGCCTCTAAAATCTCAAGTCTTAACCTTTTAGCTTCCATAATTTTCTCATAATACAATTTGATTTCATTGTCTATGGTTGTAAGACCTTGTGAACTAGCATTGAGATTTCATCTATTTGTGCAATCTTCTCACTATTCTCCTTCGTGAATTGCTCTAATGTGCATAACTATTGAACTAAGGCTATAGCTTCTGAAATGATAGGTTCCAATTCAATAACTAGTTCAGATAGATTTACCTTGTTCTTGGCCACTTCTTGGCTGATTTTCTCTGTCAATTTATATTGATACTTTTGCTTTTCTCATTCTTCTATTTCCTTCTCTACATCCACATTCTGTGATGTGATGGCTTCTCTAAGAATGACTAATTGATCAATGACAAAAGTATTTTGATCAATGTTTGTATCAGGTACTATCTGTTGAAGTATTTCCTTGGTTGTTTCAAGTACTTGTGAGTCCTTTGTTTCCTTTTAAGCTTAACTTGGATATCCTTTCTTCTACAAAGTTATGCATAGTTTGTAAGTGACTCTAGATCCAATGTTCTCAAATCACAGTTTGGTATTTCAATGATTGCTTCCAGTGTGACTGGATTCTTTTTCTTTTTCTTGTTCTTTGAAAGTGTTGTGGAGGCACCTGTATGTAGTGCCATAGCAATTTCCTTTGCTTGGTCTGATGTGATTTATGAAGGCTTTGGAGGTGTAGTGCCTTTTAGCTACTGATCGGTGTCTACCTGTCAGTTTGGTGTGGACATCTCCACATCAACCTTTTCTTTATCTGGAACTTCTCCTTGGGTATCCTTAGGAGTGGCATCACCTTTCTTATCTTCTTCACCTTTGTATTTTTCCTCTCCATCTATTCCTTTATGTTCTCTATCTATTACATCTTGTTCATCATTTATTACATTCTGTTCCTCTTCACCCTTATCCTTGGGTATCCTTTCATCAGGCTCGGGTGACTTCTCCTTTTGTGAGATGATATTGATAGCCTGTATCAATAATGACATTTGGCCCGGTACATTCACCTGTGCAACATCTATAGTTGTGTCCCATTCTTTGGGATGCTCAGAGGTAACAATAACATCTTCATCTGCCTTTTATTCTTCAGAAGGATCACCTTCTGTGATATCGATTATTGTCACATCTTGATTTGTGATACTTATGTTTTGTAATAAATGCAAAATCTGAGGAATGTCATCCATTTCTTTGCTAGCCTCTATGTCTAATTCAACTTCAGTGACATCCTCAGAGTCATTTATCAAAATGTGCTTTGGGCTCGGTATATCTTCTATTTCTTCATTGTGAGGCTTGTTGGTAAGTGCTTATACTCGCTCGGGGCTTATATCCTTTTTAGGTGTATCAAGTATTTTCCTCCAAGTATCCTCACTTTCTGTGTCAAACTCAATTAATTTTCCCTGTAGGACTTTGTAAGCTCTCAATTTTTCTGAGAACCTCTTGGAATGTAACTTCATCATTTCTTCAATTTCTTCCATTTTGGACTTGGGTGGCATAACAAAAACTAGGGTTCTTTCCCTTATCTATTTCTCAGAATTCAATGTGAATGCCCACCTTGCTGATAGTCTTTCTATAAGTTCTTTAGGAATCTTATCTTCAAACTATATTGGTACATATTTGAATATACACATCATTGTGATGATTGCTTCCTCTATCTTGTTTTGATCCTTGGGATTCAGAGTTAGCCATTTTCTAATCTTAGGCTCTGTTATTGAACCTGCCTTGATGATTGATGCACATACCTCATCAATTATAGTAGGAAGTTTGTTCTTAATATGTTTTTCTTCCTGTTCAGTGTCTTCTATATCTTCCTTACTTTTGATTACTCTTCTTCTTTTCATTGGTGTCTGTTTCCCGGTTTGAGGATTCCTTTTATAAGTCCCCACTTGTCCTTTCTTGACCGGTGATGAGCTTACAAATTTAGTTGTTTTACTTCTAGTCCTTGATGTATAAGTGGTCCTTGGTTTCTTTGTAGGTGGTGGTGGTACATCAGAATTTGTAGATTTGGATTCACTCAATTTTTCGTCCCCACCGATGGGTGGCTGTCCCTTGGTGTCATCCTTTTGTTATGAATCTTTATCATCTACCAACAAATTTTTCTTCAGTGTCTTGACCATTTTATCTTTCTTTCTATCAAATTTCTTTACAATTAAGCTTGTTTTTATTCTTTCCTTAGCTTCCTCATAGGTTCCAAACCTTGGTTGTGACTTGTCCAATGGTTTATTTAACAATGCTTCAATAGCATTGGTGGCTTGATCTATGTTGATCTCATAGTTAAGTGGTGCTAACCATGCTGTCCTTGATACAACTGGTTTGATCAAGGTAGTATCAATGTCCACCATAAAACAAATATCTATCTTATATTTTTCTACTAGTTTTTATGGTATCCTCATCCTTTTCTACATTCTTTCCTTGAATCCAGTGAATTATTCATCCACGACTGATGTAAAATTGTCACCTAGTGACTTGATGAATTCACTGATTTGGATTGTCACTGGTCGAGTAGTATCCCAGTTGACATTACCGATAGATGGAAAAAAGTATTGAAAGTAGAAAAACATGCACATTAGAAGTGATCTGAACTTACATGAATTGGACTTTGCAGACCTGGTTGTCCTTAAGTTTTCATCTAACTGCTTTAGTAGAAGCTTGGATAGATTTAATTGTAGACACTTCTTTAAAATCTTGTGGGCAGTTTCAACTACTCCACATACAATGTTGTTCATCCCGCTGGCTTGGAATATCTTGTATCCCAACACACATGCACCAAATTTCATTTTGGGATCTTTGATCAAATTTACCCTCAATCCTCTTCCGTCCCATTCTGCACATGTATTATTTTCTATGTCAGTGTGAGGAGGATGTTTGAGTGCTTTTTCCTTGTTGGTTATAGGATAACCGATCACCGCATGTATCACATCCCTAGTGATCAGTTTTGGCTCGTCAAGCCACATCTTTTGGTCATGCACTCTTCATAACAATATCTGAATCCACTCAATTTTAAATTCCTTCAGGAACAATAGGGCATTAGTGATCCCTTTCACCTCGATGTGTTTTTGTTTGTCCTTGATGGTTCCATTTGTGCAAAGCTTCTTGTAAGCTTTCTCAACCTCAAGATCTCCTATCTCGGTGATCTTTCAATGTATGTATGAAAATACATCCTCAATCAGTAAAACCTTAGGTGGTATTCTTGAGAACTCTCCAGCATCAATAGGTTGCGAAGGAACCTCTGGAAAGATTTTGTATTTTGGTTCTTCACAAGTGGAGTTCTTGATTAGATTAACCTTCTTATACTTCACATTCTTGGTCTTGGTTATACGGGATGTGGTTTCCATGATTTCATGAATTTAGGGATTTTCCCATAAAACAAACTGTGAGCTCAGTGATTCAAGTTACTCACTTGGTCTTCTGTAGCTGTTTGAAGATTGAAAGTTGAACGCCATGAATATACTTGGAATGCTCTGCAATCTGGTTGCTCTATTTTTCTCTGCTCTGCTCTTTTGCTGTTAATTTCTTGGTGAGAAAATGAGCTATTATTTCATCTTTTTATAGATGATGCCCTAAGTGGTGCATTAAATGATTTACCTACTCGCCGGGTGTCAAAGACAGATTCACTCAGGTATCACACAAACTTTTGGATTGGGGTAAGTGATAACTTACTTGACCTTTCCCATATTTACCAATGGTGCTCGGTATGTGGCAAAGACTTCAATGTTTATTACATGATTACCAACAAGTCTCGGGTTACATTGAAAACTTAGATTTTGTATGTACACCGATGATTATCGGTAAGCATTGACAACTTAGCTTTTGTATGTACATCGACAATTCTCGATAAGCATTTACCGACGAAATTGGATTCATAGATTCATAACAAGTAATACCATAGTGCATCTTTAATCATACTAGTTTGGCATTTTATCAATGTATAATGGAACTGATGTAAAATATAGCTTAGTATAGTGTAGTTCCATAAATACTTTTTCTTCTTAGGTGGGGGTGGTGATATCTCCAGATGCATTGGATAAAGTGTTACCAATTGCATTTCTTGGTCCAGCATCGTCACTGTTTATATCTTTCCTCCACATTTTGTTTCTCATCTTCCTGATGTCTTTAATGGTATATTTCCATTGGAAAAAGTGCTTGTCTCTGTCACTCAGTCTCTGCAGTCCTTTCTTAGATGACCAACCTTATGATAGTGTAAGCATGCCATTCTAGGGTTAGTCCAGCTTCTAGACCTTCATGTCCATTTCCTCATGCAGTTTGAAGCTATGTGTCCATATCTACCACATGCTATGTAATTTTTCCACGTGTTGTAATCCCAAACTTATGAGTTACCAACTCTTCTCGACTGATAGGCAGTTTCTAGTTCTTTAGGCTTCCATGCTTGCCTTTTCTTCTTCCTGCATTCAAGAGATGTGTGCCCATGCATTTTGAAAGTAGGAAATTATTTTTCCATGTAGGTTTCCTTCTTTGGTTTTTTCACCTTAGATTTACATTCATATGCTTTATGTCCTTTCTTGTTATTGTTATAACAATTTCCAATGAATGTAAAAGTGGATTTAGGAAAACCTTTGATTTTTCTCCTGCAAACATTTGATGTGTGACCTAGTTTTCCACAGTAATTGCATGACTTCTTTCTTGGTCTTTGATTTGTGTGGACATATTTTGGATCAGCTTGGTATGATGATTCTTCATGCTTGGTATACCCTAGTCTGGTATTGTTGTTGACTCTTCTTTGTCCATCCAGAAAATCATCCATTCTTTTTGTACTTTCTTCAGCTCTCTTGATCATATCATTGTGTTGTTGCTGATTTCTTACTTCATGCTTTAGTTTTTCATTTTATTCTCTTAGCTCACCAATAGCTTCTAATTTTCCATTGAGTTCTATGTTTAGTCGGTTTTCTTCCCGACTCATGAGAATTATCAGTGTGGTGATCTCATGATGACGTTCAGTAAGTATTTGTAATTTTGATTCTCTTTCTTGTAGATTTTCAGTGATTTTCCTCATGTCGTCAAGAGCTAGTGTTCTTTCTTGTTTAACTTGTCTAGCATCATTCATAACATCAATTATTCTTACCATCAGTGTCTCTTGAACAAATTTCAATGATTTCACTTGTCCAGCCAGATGTTGATTGATTTCATTCAGACTTGTGACGCTTCCTTCAGATGTGTATGATGTATTGCTAGATGTAGATCTTGTTGACTCAAAAAAATTAGGTATCTCTTCTTCATGATAATATGTTTCATTACAACGAGATTCCATAACCTTTCTTTCATCTAGTAGCTATCTCATTTTGATTCTAGCTTCTTTATATTGTTCATAGAAGATCTGTATCTCTAACTTTTGATTCTCAATACTCTTTTCTAGCTTATACCTTTCCATTGTATGATATTTTCTCTTAAGTATTTAAACTTTCCAATATAAGAGATCTAGCTCTGATACCAATTGTTGGAATAATGGAATGGTGTGTACTGAGAGGGGAGGGGTGAATCAGTACCCTTAAATTTTTTATCACTTACCCTTAATCCTTTTAGTTAATCAATACATTGTATTAAAACCCATATGTGCTTTTATATCTTTGTGTATGTTATATCAATTGATAAACTAAATTGCATGAAAACATTCATGAAATGTAATGACACATGACACAAGATTTGGTAATGCAAAAAACCCCAGTTTGAAGGTAAAAACTATGGTGGGGATGAAACCCACAAAACTTCACTATCTGCAGAATGGAAGGGGCTGGTTAAGGCTTACAAGTTTGATCACTTCTGATGATCTTACCTTGTTAGGAGTTTTAGACTGGTTAAGGTCTACTCTAGTAAGAGCTTTAGCTACACTGTTTAGTGTGCACTCGTTTAAGAGATTTACAAAGGATTGTTAAATCCACCTTCTTAAAGGATTTCTTCTATTTGCTACACTTGTTAGAATGTAGTCAAAAATACTTATTGAACTGAGTATATGCAATCTATAATTGCTGAGTACAAATCCATTAAAGACTACAATATGATGTGTCACCTATAGTGACTGATTAATACCTATGTTCTTCTCGGTAGCCTTGAATCTTGTTCTTTGTAACTGATTCCATCTTTTGCTGTTCTTCTACATAAAAATCTGTCTCTGATCCTTAGATATGCTCTTTGACTACAATCATCATCACATATCATGTTCTGATTGATTTCACATATATTTATACAATTAGTTTGACCTAAATGAGTTTTACGCATAACAATGACAACTCTATGATCAAAGGTTTACAACTTGACCCTGATCTCCTAGTTTGCATGTTTTCAATCAGTTAGATTGATTAAAACAATTACATATGCTTTACTT
>MU223259.1:0-14834 GCA_018584345.1 Thuja plicata | reverse complement strand
GTCACGATACCCTTATTAATCGAACAACAATATAATATTTGTTAATGCTGAGAGTATTGTCACTGTCGTGACTGTTATGTGTTAACAGTCTGATACATTTGCTTGTTTAAATGGATAGTGATATAAGCTGGTTTCAACATACAATATATATGTTCGTATTCAATGCATATATAATTCAGATATATATATATATCTATTCAATATTATATACAAGGCATTCTATAAACACGAATGAACTACTTTAACATACCTGTCATACCTCTCCCTGCTCAACATTATGGGGGGTATCTCTTATTGGTTCTAATGCTTCCTTGGTTCAATTGATCAAATCTTCAAGCTTTGTTTACAGTCTTCTCTACCTAATCATGTTCTATTATAGTGGAGGCTCCATCAATTATTTTTTGACAATTTTTGCAACTTCATGCTTCAAAGGTGTTCTACATGTTCTTTCTCTTTTCCTATTTTCTGGGACATTCTCTAGTTTAGAGGCTTCTTCAGTCCTTCACTAGGATTCATCTCTTTTTAGAAGGGTTTTTCCCTTTCTCCTCTTTACAAAGATGTTTTTGTACTTGGGTACCTTATCAGGCCTTGTTGTCGGGACCCATTTCCTACTTTCAGTAGCTGTTTCTAGGTTTTTAGCTTCTCCCTAAGTTTATCTTAAGGGGGTGTTAGAGTAATAAAGTGATTCCACTTATTAAATAAAATTATATTGATTTAATTATTAAGTCACTTATTATCTCTATTTCACTTAAGCTAAACTTTAGGCATATAATAATTAATTCTTTTATTAATTATTATTATGCAACCTATATTTTTCCCCTTTAGGGTTTCCCTTTTAGGGTTTTGATCACATTCATAAGGTTTGATCTCTTTGTATTTTGTGTTCCCTCTCTGAATGAATGTTTTGTCTTTTAGAACTTTTTTGTCTCCAAGCTTTGCTTTTGTAACAGGTTATTTTGCACCCAGATGACCTTGGCTTATGAATTCTTTGAATTCTAACAGTTGAGACCTCTGTTGTAATAAAGATCTATCCCTTGAAGGACATTGATTGAACATTGGACCTATAGATATTGATCTAAGTTATTGTGAAGAATTAGATCCAAGGCCAGTAGGGATAGATTATGATGTTTGGGTAGTGACGAATGAGTTAAATAACTTGTCTAAGGTACTGATGAAATAACTTGAGCACTTGATGTGAGATGTAATGAGGAAAATGCTTGAGATGAACTAGAAACCATGGATTCACTCATTTGGGAACCCATCATGTCTTGAGTGGAAGATGAACTAGCTTGAGTTGATGAGCTAGTTTGTGTAGACACAATCTGTGTTGTTGTTGTAGATGTTGATAATGAGATAGACAAGGTTTGAGACACCACAAGATTAATTTGAGAGATTTTAGTTGTATTTCATCATGCCAATGGGTTTTTAGGCCATATTGTGGATACATTGAATTTAGGTGTAAGTTTGACTTCTTTGTTGATTAACATTGCTAGGAATCTCTCATGATTTTTTTCTACCACAAAGTCTACCACTTGTGTAGAATAAGCATCTTGTTCTATGTCTTCCAGCTCTTCATCTCTGATATCTTGAAAAATAGTAGGACTTTGGGAACCACATGGAAGCGTAGGCACATTTTCAACTTATAGAAATAGATTAGTGTGCTTGAATTGGTCAATCTAGGTTCTTCTTCCCATGGGAGAATGTGTCAATGTATGATTAATCTTGTTGGTATCTAGCCTTTGACCTAGTATAAGGTCCTCCATAAGGTGTAAATGACATGATGTTTTCTAGGATTTAACTAAAAATGAGTGACGTAAAAGTAAAAAAGGGACAACCTCTCAAAGAGAGTTCAAGCTCCTGTTTACCAAGGGTAATTCTAATAAATTTTTTTTACTGCTCTTGATCTCAGAGATTTATTATGATAAGATATGATTTGAATCTTGTCTTAGATGAGAAAAAGTCATTATAAAAGGGTAATGAAACCAAGATAATGTGATCAAGATAATCTAATCTACACTGTTGAATTATTAATGCTAAACAACAACTGAAATGGAAAAGAGAGGTAATCCTAGATGTTTGAGATTTCACTAATTCTTTGTTATTTCCCAAAATGTACACACGACACATGAGACTTTTCCAAGGTTATGGACTGATAAAATGTAGTATTCTAACAGAGGAACCTAGACAGTTTTGATAGAATAAGTGCATAGGTCTTTTGATCAATTGCAGAAAACTTCTATCAATTGCAACAACATATGACAGTCTTGAAAATTTTATTGCAGTTTTGAAGTTTTTTGATAAAATAATTTTGGGACAGTGAGGTAATACATTTTTTGGAATAGATTTTTGTTGACACCCTAGACACTCAAAATGTTTGACTCATTTGATTTTGTAAGATGTTGGATTTGCATTAAAAATGATCACATAAGAAAACAAAATAGACACAATGTTTGTAGATCCAAGATTAATCAGTGTATGTTCAACTTTTTCAAGCTGCAATTTTTTTACACGGTCAAAACAAAACTAATTAGAATAATCTATGGTCAATTGGATTCAAGATTTAATGTTATAGGCCTAATTATTTTGATGTTTGTCAGCTCACAAAACAATTGTCATTCTAGTAGGACATGAAGATCCACGATGAAGGTGCCCATGTTTTTTGCCTTTCCCAGGTATTATTTATGTGCTAATGAAGATCTCTTTCATCAACACAGTACCCTAGAACACATATGTTGGGAATCTTGAGGAGAAATTATACAACCCCTTGCACTATAATAACAAACTTGATTAAGAGGTGAACGAGGTGGGTCTCTAATTAACTAGGTTATAGTAAGGTCTATAATGTCTATGCAATTGGTTAGTACATGTGCGACTCACTTAAGAGCCTAGTTGACCATGCTGGCTACTTAGGGATACTTCAACTAATCCATACTATCATCAACACACCTCGCCTGAGATTGGCTAGATATAATACATTTAGGGTTTTGGCCCACGTCTTGTTTAAATATCGATCATAAGGATTATCGGTTTGAGGCCATCCTCTAAGGAAGAAGCACTTTCCCCAGACATGCCTCTCTAAAAAATTAAAAAAAGGGTTTTATTCTAACATATTGTGCAAGCCCACCAAAGACTCAAAACACAAGGTTAATCGTATTAAGCACCAAAAGGTCAAATGTGAATTGAGCTACCATCCATACAAGCATGCGAGTTCAATTTTAAGCCCAAACCAAATGATATTTGCTTATTCAGTTTTAAGTGCAGAAATTTCAAAATTTCTTTGCCTTGTTTAGTTGTTGAGCACACGTCAATTTTATGCACCATTTTTAAAGATGAGATTGTGATGTTAGAGCATACACTCTTATTTTTAAGAACCAAAAGACAAATTAATTGATTTTGGATTTAGAAAAAATTAAGTTGCTTCCACACCACAAGCTATCAAGAAATTGTTATTACCAAAAAATCCTAGCAATTTAGATATGATAATCCACAAGCGTGCTAGTATTGATATGATAACAATTGAACTTCTCAGCAAATTCTCTTACCTTGTCCAGATATGTGTTTATAAGACCTTCATAACCAATATCTGCCTCAAGTGCCTCAATTCTTAATCTATGTACATGTTCTTTATTTTGTTTAATCTCTCGCTCTCTTTTTTGTTGCTCAACAAGCTTCTAAATTTTAACTTTTTTGTGCTTTGGTGGCCCACTACATTTTTTCATTACATAAAGTGCATACTTTTAACAATGAAAATGTGTCATTTTACAATAAAGAATGATATTTTATACATTATATCATCAGAAAATGGAAGCACTTCCATTTAGGACTAGTTTAGCCCTCCGGGTAAGTGGTTTGGGGTCATGTCAAATGCCTTGAATGAGTCTATGACTTGGATCTATTTTTTCTCCTGTTCTGCCCTATTTTCCACTTCTCTCCTACCTATTTCTGGTATCCTGCTATGAGAAACTAATGTTGTTGACCTCAGGGTCAAGGTTGACCTTCTGGGTTAAGGTCAACCTCAAAACTGACCTAGGTCAAGATTGACCTTCACTTTGACCTAGGTCAAGGTCAACCTCGACCCTGACCCAGGGTCTAAATTTCAAATTCCAAAGATTTCTAGATGTCGAGGTTTGGAAAGAATTATTTCTCACTTCTGAGTCAGCTGTTTCGGGCTCCAAAGTGGTGAATCTTAAAAATATAATTAATATAGGTCCTCTTCTAGGGGTATGAGCCTAATTGGAATTTATTTCTCTTATGTCGGCCTTTGTATAAGTTTCTGCCCTAGACTAGTATATAAGGAAGCCTTTCTCCTCTCATTTTCTAAGACAAGACTTAAGACATGATATGATAAGACAAGGAATCTACACATAATCTATCAAAGAATTCAAGCATTCAAGATTCAATTCTTCAAGGAGATCCATTAGTAGTCATTGAAGGATGCAAGCTCTATGGAGCCCTCTTGTTGAAGATTTCTCCATCCATATCCATTCAATCTTCTTCCTATTCCAAGATCCATTCAAGATTCGTGTTAAAGATCTAAAGACAATTGATTTGAGACATTCTACATCCTACATCCTTCAAACTACATCCATTTTGTGCATTTATACTTGTGGATCCAAGGATTCGAATCCTCCACAAGGGTTTCAATATAAGCAAGGTGAATTGTTCTATTTACTTTGTTTATTACTGTAATTTGAATTATATTTTAAGGTTAATTCCAAAACCTAGGTTTGACCAAGGCAAACCCCTCTCCCCCAAAAATAAAACCATTTTTCTTATAGGTACATGTACGAAATAGTGAATTACAGAGAAAATTTGGATACCCTTTTCAACAAACTTTTAGAATCTGCAAACAAATTTTTCGTCAGAGCAATGTAGGTCAAGGTCAACATAAAGGGGTACAATTGTGCCCCCATATTTTATTCAAGGTCAAACTTTCTCAGAAACAAAAATGATTTTTGGGTTTTCTCCATCTCTGTGTTTCCAGACCAAGGCAGGTTGCAATATTTCTAGAAACTCAATACAGACACCAAGAAACAATAATTTCTAGATCTGCTATACTTTGAGGTTAGTATCCATCTTCAATTCATTTCAATTAAGGTTTTAATCATCTAAGATATATTACACTCTCTCCCTCTCCTCCAAAAAAAATGGAATGTAAGGTTTTCCTCTTTCTTCTTATTTCCAATCGATTGATTCATTTGTGCATTGACCATTTTATTGTGGTTAATCAATTTGGATCTTTTCTTTGTAAATTTGGGGCTAGGAGGAGAATCTTACCTTCCCCAACTTTTCATATGTAAAGGATATTATTTAGAGGTGCAAGTCTCTTGTACCATCATCATCATCATATTTATTTATTCTTTACAGACATAACAGAAGCAAATGTCATTTTTAGTTTTGAAACAATATTTTTTGATAAAATGATTATCACCTGAACCTACACACAACTTTGTTTTTCAAATATCTTTCTTTCTTGGAAAATATTTATAAGAAAAATTAAGATAACAAAGAATTAACCCCCTGTAAAATTTCAAGACCTTTCCAAAAAATGTAACTTTTTTGAAAAGAAAAGCTGATTTGTGTCCAGAATGTTTTTATTATGAAATATCATAAAAAAATATTAAAAATCCAAGTTGTTTTAGAAAACTATGAATTTTGGAGTGTAGCTTTCTTATGTCCACCAATACCTGCAAAAAATAGTTTAGGTAATAATTCCTTAATTTTTTTCCCTAGGGACCCATTTTATCAGAACATACCATTTTTAAAAGATCTATTATTTTTGCAAATATTTTTCACAAAAATTAAAATCACAGAGAATAAAACCCATGTATAATTTTAAGACCTTTCTAAAAACGTAATTTTTTTGAAAATAAACTTTTATTTGTGCCTAAAAATGATTTTTTTATGAAATATCATAACACATTTATAAAAAAAAATAAAAAACTTGAGAAAAATCTGAATTTTGGATATGGACTCATTAGATCAGCGTAAACTTGCAAAAATATTTTGTAAAAAAATTCAATGTGGTTTGAAAGATATGGCCAAATTTTACGTCGGGTTCACCAGAATGTATAGGCCTATGTCTGCACACTCAAACAAGAGGGTTAGTAGCACCGATTTGCAATGAAAGAAATCAACAAACTACTAAGAATGAGCCTATAAATAATAAAATAACAAACATTAGAAATGAAAATAAATAAATGCAAACCCCAATGCTTGATACTTCTATTGCTTCTCTCTACTCCTTTTGAAATGATGTATGGATGGTGTTCAGTATTGGCGTTGACAACATCTATGAGTTGGGAGTGTTGAGAAAATGATATCCAAATGATAATGATTTTGCTCGATGCTTCATACGATAATCCTGCATAGTAATTGTGTACAAAGTTGGAGATCTTGGATTCTTTCAAATGGATGACAAGGGTTGATTATATAGAATATAGAAATGATTTGAATGGATGAGATTGATCCCAGACACTTTGAACTGCATGGTTGGGATCAATGGAAACTGGAGAAGCAATTAGTAAACTCCCCCTCTTAACTGAAGAGAAGAGAAAATGGTTTAGTCAACTATAGAGTTGATCATGAGTTATCTTTTTTAACTGGAGAGAAGATGGAGCAATTTATGCAATCACAAAGATATCACATGAGTTCCATTTTTGAACTGGAGAGAAGAGGGAATAATTTATACAATTACAAAGATTGATCATGAGTTGCCTTTTTGGAAATAGAGAGAAGATTTATTTGATTTTATAAATTAAAATACTCATAAATGAGATATTTAAATTCTTTTTTGATTTGAAATATAATTAAGAGTGAAATTAAATTAATTAAATTAATAAGTTTAAATATTTAAATTTAAACTTTAGGAAATTGAATTTAATTAACTAATAAAGATCAATTAATTAAGGTTCATTAATTAAATAAAATTAATTATTTAATTAATTTTGGAGAAATGATTAAATCATTAGAGGATTAGATTTAGAATAAATAGATGATTAACTAATGATTAAAGAAATCATTAATTAATAAGTTAAAAAAATTAAATTTAAACTTTTAGGAAATTAAACTTAATTAACTAATAAAGATTAATTAATCAAGGTTTATGAATTAAATAAAAATAATTATTTAATTGATTTTGAAGAAATGATTAAATGATTAGAGGATTAGATTTAGAAGAAATAGACAAATAACTAATGATTAAAGAAACCATAAATTGATAAGTTTAAATAATTAAATTCAAAATTTTAGGAAATTGAACTTAATTAACTAATAAAGATTAATTATTAAGGTTTATTAATTAAATTAAATTAATTATTTAATTAATTTTGAAGAAATCATTAAATAATTAGAGGATCAAATTTAGAAGAAATAGATGATTTAACTAATGATTAAAGAAACCATTATTTAATAGAGGAAATTTAGTAATTACATGCAAGGTCACAAGTCCGTCCATTTTAGGGTGTCTACACTTTGCTCCGCCATAGGTGTTTTCACTACTTCCTTCTCCTTCTCCTTTAGCACTGAGGAATTCCTAGTAGTTCTACTTGTTGCCTTACCGATGTTCTTGCCTCTTCAGTTAAAAACTTCTTCCTGATCTTATCCATCATATCTTTTGTATTGCCACTCTTCTTGGCTAAATCATCAACCTTTTTCCTAAATCTTCTCTCTATCAAGAGTGCCTTCAACTGTGAATAAATTTGCAAATAGGTTTTTTTATAGGTACCAAACCCAGGAGTACTGACATCAATCAGTTTGGACAATAACTCATCAACATGAAGTGATACAATATCACCATCAACCTCATAACCCATCCATAAAGCCCAATAAGTTCTTGGATGTACCACCTGCATCATGCATATATCGGTATCCACAATAAAACATATATCATATTTATACTTTTCTAAAATACCGGTTGGGATATAATGTCTCTCATGCATGCGTTTATGGAAATATTTAAAATAAACCCACATAGTACTGTTGAAGTTATTTTCTAACATCCTTATACATTGCTTAATTTGTACTACTGTAGGTCTATCGGTCGACCAATGAATCTGACCAATACCAAGGAAATGATTTTGTAAATAGAAGAATATACATAGCAGTAGGGAACCATACTTGAATGATTGTTTCTTATCTTTCTTGATTCTCTCCATGTTCACAAAGAACTGGCTTCTCATGACCTCACACAAGTCGTATCGAGTGTTCTCCTTCACCATCCGATAAGTAGCATGAATACCATCACCATACACATTGTTAAAATAGATCAAATTATAAACCTTATAACTAATCACCATCCAAGAAAATGTCACCTCACTATCTTCAATTTCATTAATTGTCATAGTACATTGATCTTTCTTTGACTTTGTTAGGCGAGTGACCTCACCAACTAGAATCATTCTCAAAACAAGTACATCACCAGTTGAACACAACCCAATTATCGTATGAATAATCTCCTTTGTAATCTTATGCATTATGTCCAGCCATAAGAATTGATCATGGACTCATCTCAGTACATATCTTATCCAATCAGTTTCAAATCATCGGGTAGGTCAAAAACATATGTAAAAACTGATGTAGGAGCATCTTGGGTTCTTGGAAATCTTGTATCAACCAAAATATTTTTGTTTTGGTTCGATAGCTTGTT
This sequence comes from Thuja plicata, assembly GCA_018584345.1. NCBI lineage: Eukaryota > Viridiplantae > Streptophyta > Pinopsida > Cupressales > Cupressaceae > Thuja > Thuja plicata. The sequence continues at coordinate 6,187 of MU223259.1, read as the reverse complement.
GGAGATTGCTCGATAACTGCTTTTGTTCACTTAGTTGAAGACCTATTTATTCTCCACTTGGGATCGGTTACTTGTTTCTTTTGAGCTTTACTAAAGGGTCTCGGTGGTCATTTTGACTATTCGATGGGTTTTCACTAACTGGTCTTTGTGCTCGGTTGGCTTTCTTACCAAGTTGTGTATTTTGATGTTGGATCTTCTTGCTGACTTCTGCATTTAATTTCTATAGCATAATTATTGTTGGGATATATCATTGGGATGTGTGTGGACCTAAATCTAGGTCTTTGCTATTTCCTATGTTGGATCTTTAGGATCTGAGTGTCGACCTCCTTGGTGGACTCTTGTATATATTTGGTTTTCTATTCTTAGATGAGGCATCAACTTGGAATATAAGATTAAGTGTTAGCAGATTTGGATTGTAGGTCTATGACCTTGCATGTATGAAGATTATTCTATCAAAGATTTGAATCTATATGGATGAAACCGGGAAGGACTTACAGCCTGACATGTATGATGTTTGATGAAATAACATAAAGTTCTACTGTTCCTTCTCTCCCTTTACGTGTTATTGCTTCCAAGTTGTTCTGCAAGTTGGTTTGGATAGCTGGGAGTTCCTTGGGCACTGGTCTTCCTACCCTCCTTGTGTCAGGTAGCATCAGAGTGAAGGTGAGATCTAGGTTCCTTCTTGTAAGCCCTAAACTGAGTTGGTTGATATTTTTGTGGGGTAGTAGATTGCGATCTGACCTACAATTGTAGATGGTTTCAAGATGGTTCATGAGAGAGGAAATGCAGATCCAGGTCTAGCTGATATGCTAAGACAAATGGCTGAAAGATTGGAAGCTGTTGAGACTATTATATTGTGGTGACTGATCAAGAAAGTGTTAGTATAACTAGGGGGGTGAATCAGTGGCCTCAAAAATTAATCCAATAAATCAACCAAAAAATTTATACCATGAATATAAACCTCTAGTTATCTTCAGTCCTACAAGATGTATGCCCTTAAATAATCTTATCAAATAACTACTGCTCAGAGTATACTGTTTATCCCCTTTTCTTAAGCTTTACCGAATAACAGTCTTAGTCTTTTCTAGTCTTTACTAAAATACAATAAATAACTTAATGTTTACTGATCAATCCAGTTTAGTAATGTGTAAAGAAAAATATCAAAGCAATGAACCATATACACATTAGACACATGGATTTTTAACGTGGAAACCCTGTTGAGGGAAAAACCGCTTGGGACCGGTAACTCAAATTTTTCACTCTTTTGAAGTGAGCTCAGTGAAGAGCCAACCCTGTTAAAGGTTACAAACACATTGTTAAATGTGACCTTGTTAGAGGATTTAATATAATAGTTTTTCAGTTGATATCTGGCATTTAACTATGCTATCTTCATGACAAACTTTTTGATACTCCTTGGGATGTATCTCATTATCTAAAGGATAGTTAAATCTCACTCTGTTAAGAGATTTTTTGAATCAATGGTTAAACTAAAAAAATATATGATCTGTTCATAAATACAACTTAATCTTGTAGATGTTCAGATCTATTGTAAGCTCATAATACCTTTCTGATCAATGTTTCTCTTTTGTTCCTTTGCTCCACTTCTTTCTGGTCGATGAATGGTGTTGTTCCTCTATTGTTCGGTGTCCACATAAATCTTTAGCTCTATTATACAACTTGTTTGATCAGGACTGTATGAAGACTTCTTTCTTCACCAGTATTCTCTTCAACATCCTCTTCTATTCTTCCCCTAATTCATTATGAATTAGCTTGTCTTTCTTATAGACATGATTTCACCATTATTAAGTCTATGTCTTTCTTTTTCTTGTCATGATCCACAAATCTTGCCATTCTTGCTTTAAAGCATGCTTTAGTTTTATCCCGCAGATTTCTCCTTGATAACTAGAATAAAAGTAGCTTTAAATCTCTAGCTTATCTCTAGCTTTTAACTGGTTGATGAAAAAAATGTAATCAATCAGTTAACTCCATAATTAGCTCCTTCCAGCTAAGTCTTTTGTCATTTCTAAACTTCAGTTCTTATCAGTGTTTAACTCCTTGTTTGCTCGGTCTTGACTTCAATTTTCCTCAAGCATCGCTATCCGTCAGGGTTGTTTGTCTGTCGGGCAACACTATGAATTTTAGTTCTACCTGGGTTACACTTTGGTTCTACTCAGTAATTCTTGCTTGAGTATAACTGTGACTTTTCTCTCAGGGTTCTCTATCTGTCAGGGTGCACTGTCTGTCGATGTTTGTTGTCACTTGGTGTATACTTAGATTTTATGCATTACTGATTACATAACTTTTATCTCTTTGGTTCTTTGAAGTATTTTGACAATATGTATGTGACCAATCAGATTACATCAAGTTGACATCAATGACAATACAATACATTAACTGATTTAATGTCTTGCATTAACTTTTTGGAGCTTGGTGATCATCAACTTAACATATTCAAACATTCAATCAGTTATAGTTCATTAATCTCTCCCTTGGGCATTGATGTAAACATACTACATACTACTAATACAATATGAAATATATCAGTTGTAGTTCCACAATTTACCAAACTTATTGTTCTATAACCAATACAAATATCTGGCTCTCGGTAAGCTCTTCTAGCTTAGATTTGATTCTTGCAAACTTTCTTCAATCTTTATTCCCTTCACTGGATAGATGTAGCAATGTTAAATTTTCCAATTTTCTCTCCCTTAGATCGTTCCTCTCCTTGATCATCTCTTTTTCCATTGACAACATATTTCTCTTCATTAAGTCATCTCTCCCTTAGGATGAACATGATGGATATTTCATATGGGTATATAATCTCTCTCCCTTTGACAACAATTCCAAACTATATCCTCCCCCTTTTTTTAATATATTCCTTGAATTTCCTCTCCATCAGCAATACAATAACTCTGGTTTTTGGTATAGATAAGTACCTTGTTGTGTATTGATATATCTTTGTATTCCATCTTTTTGCTTGCATCAACATGAATGATTTTCTAATTATGTGTTGGCTGATGGAGGCTCCTAGTCAGCTTAGTGACCAATAGACAAGGGTCAAACCCCTAGTCTCTTTCTCAGGTACTCAAATGTATCTTTAGGCAATGATTTGTTGAATATGTCTCCTAATTGTTCCTTGGATTGAACATATTCTAGTATCACTTCTTTCTCTTACACTTGTTCCCTTAAGTAATGATACTTGATAGAAATATGCTTTATCTTAGCATGGATGACATGGCTCTTAGAAATGTTTATTGCACTAGTATTATCATAATAGATGATCACAGGTTCTAGGATTTTCATATTCATACCTTCCAGTAATTGTTTAATCCATGCAATGTTAGAGAAATTTGCAGTAGTAGCCACATATTCTACATCTATAGTAGATTGTGAGATGCAACCTTGCTTTTTGCTTATCCATGTGACAAGTTTGTCACCCATGAAGAATGATCCTCATGTTTTTCTCTTTCTATCATCTAAGTTTCCATCCCAATCAACATATGTATAGACTTGAAGCTCAAATTTGCCTACTCTTTTATACCATAAGCCATATTCTTCTATATTCTTTAGATATCTCATAATTCTTTTGATAGCAATCATATGTAATTCTTGGGGATTAGCAGAGAATCTTGCAACTATTCCAACTGCATGTGCTATATCTGGTCTAGTGTTAAAAACATACATAATTTTTCTAATCATAGATCTTTTTAGGGTCTGATTTACCTCGGTTGTCTTGTCTTCCTTTGTGAGCTTACATCTGGTTGGCATAGGTGTTCCAACTGGCTTGGAGTCTTCCATCTTGAATATCTTGAGAACTTCCTTGATGTATTTGGATTATGTTATGTATATGCCTGCATCCTGTTGAAGAATTTATAGACCAAGAAATAATTTGATCTCCCCAAACATTGACATTTGAAACTCTTTGCTCATTTCATTAGCAAATGAATTAAATAACATATCATTACCCACAAATATAATATCATCAACAAATATTTCAGCAATCAAAATGTTATCATCAACATCTTCTTTTAAATATAGATTACTATTTTCACTTATTCTTACAAATCCAATACTTATGAGATATATTGAGTGAAGTATTTCATACCATTCTCTTGGTGCTTGTTTCAATCCATACAAGGCTTTGTGTAGTCTAGAAACCATGTTTCTCTTGTCAAGATCAACAAACCCTTTTGGTTGTTCAATGTATACCTCTTCTAGAGTATTCCATTTAGGAATGTAGATTTGACATCCATTTGATATACCTTGAATCCTTTGAATGCAGCATAAGAAAGTAAAATTATTACTCCTTCCAGTCTGGAAATGAGTGCAAAGGTTTATCCATAGTCAATACCTTCTTCTTGTGCATACCCCTTGCATACTAATCTTTCTTTGTTTCTTGTGACTTCTCTATTATCATTCAACTTGTTTCTGAATATCCATTTGGTACCAATGACATTCTTGTCATCTGATCTAGGTACTAATGTCCATGTATTGTTCTTTTCACTCTTTTCTATCTCTTCATTCATGGCACTGACCCATTCTTTATTATCAAGTGCAATATTGACAGATTTAGGCTCAAAATCACAAATTAAACATCTAGTGTTTAGTGACTTACTTATTTTTCTCATTCTAGACTTTTTGTCACCTATGATCAGGTTCTATGGATGGTGTCTTCTGACATACTTGGAAAGAACTGGTTCAGCTCTTTGTTCATCATTCTAATCATCATCTTTCAAAATATAACATTGACTTCCAAAATTTTTGAAGTAATTTACATTTGGAGTATGTCCATACCATAGCTCATAAGGTGTCTTTTTGGTGTCTTTCTTCAATTGAACTTTGTTCAATGTGTAGAAACAATTACTAAAAATTTCTCTCCATAATATTTGTGTGATGCCTTTCTCTATCATTAGTGTTCTAGCACAATCAACAATGGATCTATTCCTTCTTTTAGCAATCCCATTTTGTTGTGGTGTTCTTGGTGTAGAAACCTGTCTTTGAATTCCATGCTCATTACAAAAGTTAGTGAATTCATCAGAAACAAATTCTCCTCCTCTATCTGATCTTAAGAATTTTAGTTCCTTACCACTTTGTTTTTCTATAATTGCTTTATACCATTTAAACATCTTGAATGCTTCTGATTTCTCTTTTAAGAACATAAAAATCATTATTCTAGAATAATCATCAACAAAGGGAATGGAGTTTCTATCACCATAGTAACTCTTTGTTCTCATAAGTCCACATAGATTAGTATGGACTAATTCTAGAATAGCATTAGATGTGTAGGTTTTTCTCTTGAAACTAGACTTTGTCATCTTACCTTTTTGACAATTCTTACACATGACATGGTCGGGCTTTGACATGCTCGGTAAGCCTCTTACTTTTCTTTTATTGCTTATCCTAATCATGTTGTCAAAATTTACATGACATAACCTTTTATGCCACAACCATATGTCTTTCTTTCTAGCCATTAAACAAGTGATGTTAATATCATCAAGATAGAATATGTTACCTTTTGTTTGTTCCTTAGTTCTGATCAACCTTCCTGATTCATTAAAGATCTTTGCCTTTTTGTTCTCAAATGCTTCTTGGTGTCATGTGTTATTCATTTATGAAAAAATCAACAGATTATAGTTAAGGCCTTTCACCCAATATGTATTTTCACATCTGATCAGGTTATTCAACATTATGGTTCCTTTACCTTCAATCGGACAAGGCGAGTCATTACCCATTCTTACTGATCCACCATTACAATACTCAAAAGTTTCAAACTTTTCCTTATCTCCAATCGTGTGGTGAGTACAACCACTATCAATAATCTAAACATCATTTTTACTAACCTTAGATATGAGTGCATTTTCAACATATCTTTCCTCTTCGTCTGAATCATCCTTCATAACAACTAATACCACCTAAATATCTTCATTAGATTCAGTGTCACTATCTCCATATTTTTTCTCATCTATTAACAATATTTCTTCCCTTTGTCCTTGTAGTCTCAGGTATCTCTTCTGTCATATTTTTGGTTGCTTCAGTAATCTCTGTCATCACCTTTATCAAACTTCTTTTCAAAAGTTTTTTCATTACTTCTGTCATCTTTTCTTTTGTTAGGACATCTAGCATCAAAGTGTCCAATCTCTTTACAATTAAAACATACCAATGGTAATTTACCTTTGTATCTACCTTT
>MU223258.1:6367187-6379002 GCA_018584345.1 Thuja plicata | reverse complement strand
TAAGCTTTAATAGTTATTTGCTTCTTTGGATCAATGGAAGACTCAGATAGACCTAGTGACTTGACAAGGTTTAAAGTGCAAATATTTAGACCAGCTCCACCATCTATGAGAACTCTCTTAACCCTATTTCTTTGGATTAATACCTCTATATGAAAGGGTAATTTTTGAGGATGTGTGATAGACATGTCATCTTGTTCTGAAAAAGAAAGGCAATGAGGGGTGATGAGGTGTCCCACCATGTTCTGAAATTTGTCTTCCTCCAAGTTTATAGGAACCATGGTTTCCCATAAGGCCTTTTACAAAATCTCTTTTTGGTTAGGAGATAGTTTTAGCAATTCCAAAATTGATATTTGGGTGGGTGTCTTTTGTAATTGGTCCACCAAACTATAAGGTTTTGTCGTGGGTGTTGTTTGTTTAGCCACAATAGTTGGTGCCTTGGGACCAATAGTAATACAAGTAACACCTTGTAAGGTAACCTTTGAGGCTTTCCCCCTTGTGATGGCATTACCGGATCCTTGAATAGGTTGGTCTTTAACCACAACAACATTGATGGTGTTGTCATAAGTATGCGCAAAGTTGACATTGTGACTGCTTTTTACATTATTGGCACTGATTCCTCCATTGTTGGAATTAGAAGATTATCCCTTTTTGTGCTTGTAAAAAGGATTTTTAAAGGCTGTGTGTTCTTCATTATTTTGAGGTCCATCCACTTTTATCACACCATTGTCTATGAGATCTTGTATTACATGTTTGAGATGCAAGCAATCATTGGTCTTATGTCCCCTATTTCGATGAAAGTCACAATGGCTGTTCTTATTCCACCAATGTGGTTGTATATGTGGTTCATAAGGTTGAGCCTTTGGTAGATCAATAAGTTTATTAGCAATAAGTGTCTTTAATGAATTTTCCAATGGTTTACCCAAAGTAGTGAAGGTCCTTTTGGGTGTAGGTGCAAAGAATGGTTTAGGCTTGGAAACCCCTTGATTATTCCCAAAGTTTTTATTAGTGTTGTTGTTGAAGGGTACCTTAGGTGTTTGATTCAAGTTATTGGCTTGAACTAAGTTTTGAGTGAGGTTAAAAGGGGTAGCTTTTAAATTATTAGCCTCCACCACTCCATTGTTAACCACTCCTTTATTATTGTTGTTATTCCTTGTCCAATATCGACTATTGTTGTTGTTGTTGTTGTTTTGATTTTGATTGTTGTTGGAGGTATTGGTGTTGTTGTTATTTATATTATCTTTGTAGAGTTTAATTTATCCACTTTTCACCAATACCTCTTCTATTGTCACCCCATTCTCAATTAGGTATTGGAATGATCTAGGGCACTGCAACCTTAGTCGATAGTTCATTTCAGAATTCAAGCTATTCACAAAGATATCCATCTTTTCCTTTTTAGGTACACTTTGAGGGTATCTAGAAAATACTACCCTCCATCATTGTAGGAAAAGTAGGAACCTCTCTCCATATCTTTGTTTGGTATTTCATAGATTTAGCATTGTAACCTCATGTTTGATGTTATAAGAGTAGTGGGTTACAAATTTAGAGGCCCATTCTTCAAAGGTCCTAATACTGGAGGGTAATTTTGAAAACCACTCCATTGCCATGCCTCCCAAAATTCTAGGGAATAAACTCATAAGGTAAGTTGTATCATGCATTAACTCTAGACTTAGGGCACAAAATTCCCTTAAGTGATCTTGGGGATCAAACGTCCCTTCATATTTATCATATTTTGGATAAATAGCATTGGTTGGAAATGGTATCATGACTAAGGATTTGTCAAAAGGAAAAGGAAACAAGGCTTCAATAGAGAAAGGTTTAGGAGCCCCACCTTGTTTTAGTGTTTCCAATTGTAGTTGAAAAATTTGAAATTGTTTGTTCATGATATCAATGGGGTTAGCCTCTGCTTCTTCTTTCTTAAGTTTGGAAAAATCATAGTCATGTGGAAGCTTAAGACCTGTTTGTGCTAGGTATAGGAAGTATTTTTCTTTATCCTTTTCCAATACTTTGTCAATAAGTTTCATAAAGAACAAGCTTTGCATAGCCTCAGTTACTTTCTCATCAGTTAACTCTTCTTCATTTGGGTCCATATTACCCCCATTGTTGGTATTATTCATCCCCTGATTATTAGGGTCTATGTTCATTCCTCCGTTGATGTTGGTGTTGGATCCTTTGTCATTATGATCAATATTTCCTTGTTTGGTTAGGTCCTTGTTCACGTGTTTGATCTAATCGGGATCGATATGTCTGAATAGAAAAGACATCCTTGATTCTATTTCTTTGATGGTTTCGTGCATAGGGTTTTTGAAAAAGGGATCACCCAGGAGGGGACACTCTTGTCTCAAATAAGATCTGTTTGCTTGTAGGGTAGCTTTTGTGTAATGGGATCGAGTGAAAACTAGCATTAACATATGTCGAAAAGAGAATCTCAAGTTTTCAAACTCATTAAGTGACCAATCTGAGAGTAAAATGGCAAAATGCCCACAAATGGCAGATTTTGATCAAGATCAGTATTCTCAGTGGTAGAATGTTGAAAAGGGTATCCAAAAAGGAAATTATCTTGTTCTGAAACTTTTGGCTGATGCCCACTATTTTCCCTTTTAATTTTTTAGGTGGCTCTTACCTATGTGTAGGGGGCCTTTCATTGATAGTACGCGGTCACTGGAAAATTGCTACGCGGCACTCTGCAGTTAGCAGGCAGCGTTTCTTTGCTATCAGGTGTATATGTAATGTTACTAAGTGGCTTTTCCCAGTTAGCAAGTGGTCGTTTGATGTTTTTATGTGGTGTTTTAATGTTGGTTAAGTGGCCCATCTTTGTTTTTAATTGGCCCTTTAATGATTGTACGCAGCATTTTGCTGATCAAAATGGATTTTGTCAATTTTAAAAGTGCTTTCACAGTTTAAAATTTTAATATTTTTGATCAGATTCATCAAATAGTATTCTTGCATTAAAATGAAATACAAACTCAGCACACACATAAGAGTTGCATTATATCCCTAAAACCACACTAAAGTGTATGTTCTCAGATGTTTTAACATGGTTTATACAAGAATATCTTCCAAGCAGTCTACCCTAGCCTCAACAAATTTGGTTGTTAAACATGGCTCTAAAAAAGGTAGGTCTACTAATTTATCAAGTTTCAACCTATTTCGGTCTAAACCTTGTCAAGATCCTTTACCCCTTTGAGGGCTTCCCACATGCACAAAGTACAATTTTGCGCAATCCCAAAGGACTACTAGAGGAAGTGAGGATGGGTTACACAAGTTTTAGTCACTTTCTGATTAAGGAGAAGTGCATTATTTATAGTGGGTCGGATGATATTGCGGTAAAAGAAAGTATCTCCCACTTTGGGTCGTTCCCTCTCACCGTCTTTGTAAGGAAATTCTCAGGAGGCAGGCCCTTTAAAGCTCTATTTTAGCTAGTATGTTCATAAAAGTGAGAAATGAACTTAGTCCAACAAGTTTGGGAATTTGATTCACTCAAAGAGTGAAGAGCATATCCCTATTATCTTCCTTTCATTCCAAACACCTTAAAAAAGTTTGTTCATTTTCAACCTCTTGACAAGGAGGTTCTTAGAATGGAAATGTGTGGTTCAATTTGCCTATCCTTGTCCTTCTACCAAATTAGCTTTACACGCTTGGCTTTTTGATTCACTTTGAAAAGTGAAGAGCATATGCCTAATGCTTATTCAATTTTGGAGGATATAAAGGATTGTCTAATTATTCTAGATTCAAAGAATGCCACAATTTAAACAAATGCAAGCTTGATGAGTGAAATACCTGATTTTGAAGCTAGCAAAAGGGCTAGGTGCATTTTTGAGTTTTTGTGCTTGTTTTCTACTCACCTAGTGGCGATCATTCCCACTCCATCTCCTCCAACAAAGTTAGTCAACACAAGGCACAACAAAGTGAAGAAAAACTTAAAAACCTTTAAAAGATACAAAAACTCCTAAAAGCCTTTCCAAATGAAAGATTTATAATGAAAGCTTTTAAAGAACATAAGAATGCAAAATTTACTCAAAGAGTAGGAGACTTTCTCTTATAAGAAAAAAACACTTTGATATAATGATCGTACAAGTGTTCTTCTTCAAATAAGATTTCTAGTAAATTTGCATTATGAACTTCTTTATCATTTTTGGTCTTAGCTCTTACCTCCTTGCTAGGCCTTGTGATCCTCTTCTTTGGTTTCTGCACTTTGGGGTGATTTTTCATCTACAACAAAAGAAAACACAGAGAGTTAGAAAAGTGACAGAATCAACCAAAAATTGATTTGAAGCAAAATTTATTAAGCGGCATTTAATATCTAAACAACGACTATCAAATTTTAACAAGCGTCACTTTAAACTTTACAAGCGGATTTTTCCTATTACTACACGGCTCTTAAAATTTAACAGGCGGTAAAATAAAGATACTGAGCAGCATAGAAATGATAAAGGGCAGTCAAAAAGTGTTGGTAAGCGACTTTTGAACGTTGGCAGGTGGGGCACTTTATCTGACAAGTGTTCCAATTTATCTAACAGGCGGTCTACTTTATCTCCCAAGTGGCAACAGAGATTAAAGCGGAGATGATTTACACTTTCCAGGCGGCGTTTTGATATTTGTAAACGGTGCTTTGCATTGTATACGCGGCTCTTCTCCTATTTTATGCAAGAAAAACACCAAAAACCAAGAAAATAGACCAAATGTCAAAATAAAAATATTAGTACAGAGGCTGAGAGCCCCTCGATGGGTGCCATTATGTGTGTAAGAAAATACACCTTCATGAAATTAAGATTAGAGCAAACAATTCTATGGAAAGATAATACAAAACTAATCTAAAGAATTGAAACTAAATCTATATCATCTCATGGTTCTCTATCCAAGTTTTGTTAAGAGAGCTCTCAGGCTTAATCTCTCTCAAGGACAATCCTAAAATGAGATATGTATGAAATTCAATGCTCAAATATAGCTAGAATGCTTACAAATGCTTAGAAATGCTCCAAGATCATGAAAGAAATTAGCAAATGCTCCTAAACATGATACTAAATGATAATACAAATGATAAAAACTCTCTCAAATCTCTCAAATGCTCCTCACTATGCTCTCAATATTTCTCTCAATATTTCTATAATAAGGATGCTTTTGCTCTTGAATTATTGGATCCCAAACACAAAGGAATTTGCTTGTATTTATAGCATTTTCCCAAGGGTAGGGGGTAGAGTGAATTGATCATGATCAAAGCTTGGTTAAGTCAAAAGCTGTGAGGCATTTTCAAATGGAGGGAAAGTTTTTTGATCTCAAAGATATTAGGAATTAAATAATTTCATCTTTTAATTAAATTAGCCATGGAGGGGTGATTGGGTTGGATTTGATCCTATTTGATTTGAACTATACAATTGAAAAATCAATTGCATAATTTGAATAATCCCTTTAGGCTTTAATGTAATTAATTGATTTCATGATTTAATTGATCTTTTAAATTGATTTGAATTTTATCTATTTGATTTTTAATGATTAAATGTCAATTTGATGATATTTTGAAGCATTTGGCTGAGATTTATAGTTTGGAATATTTGAGGTACACCTGGTAAATTTTAGGTGTCTACACAAACTAGGAGATCAAGGTCAAGTTGTAAACCTTTGATCATAGAGTTAAGTTTGTAATACATGAAACTAAAAAGGTAAAATATATTGTATAAATAGATGTGTAATCATTCATTCAAGATGGATGTGAAGATGATTGTAGCCAAGGAGAACATTTATGGATTAGACTGAGAGTTTCAAGAAGTAGGACAACAAAAGATGAATTTGGTTATCAAGAACCAAGAATCAAGGCTACCAAAAAATAGAGGTATTAATTAATCACATTAGGTGATACATTGTACATGTAATCTTTAATGGGTATGTAATCAACAATTGTAGATTGCATACACTCATGTCAATGCATATTTTTTTCTACATTCTAACAAGTGTAGCAAATATAAGAAATCCTTTCAAGAAAGGTGGATTTAGCAATGCTATTGTAAATCTCTTAACCGTGTGCACACTAAACAATGTTGCTAAAGATCTTAACAGAGTAGACCTTAACCAATCTCCACATAATACTTCTAACAGGGTAGATCATCAAAAGTGATCAAATTGTAAGCCTTAACCGACCCCTTCCATTCTGTAGATAGTGATTTTTTTTTGGGTGCCATCCCCACCACAGTTTTTACCTTCTAACAAGGGTTTTATGTGTTACCATATCTTGTGTTATGTGTCATTACATTTCATGAATGCTTCTATGAATTTTTACATTTTTGCTAATTTTATGAATTGATATAACTTACACAAAGATAGTATAGAACAGATAGTTGGTAATACAATGGATTACTAAATGGATAAAGGTTAAAAGAGATAAAAGTTTTAGAGTTACTGATTCACCCCTCCCCTCTTAGTACATACTTCCCATTATTTCCAACAATTGGTATCAGAGCTAGATCTCTTATTTGGAAAAGTTTAAAGACTTAAGAGAAAATATCATACAATGGAGAAGTACATGCTTGACAAGAGTATTGAGAATCAAAATTTAGAGATAGATATTATTTGAACAATATAAAGAAGCTAGAATCAAGATGAGAGATTTTCTAGATGAAAGAAAGATTATGGCATCTCGCTGTAATGAAATAGACTACCATGAAGAAGAGATACCAGATCTATTTGAGTCTTTAGGATCTACAACTAGAAAAGCATCAAACACATCAGAAGAAAGCATCACAAGTCTGAATGAAATCCATCAACATCTGGCTGGACAAGTGAAATCTCTAAAAATCATTCAAGAGACACATATAGTAAGAATTATTTATGTCATGAAAATTTCTAGACAAGCTTAGCAAGAAAGATTACTAGCTATTGATGACAGGAGGAAGATTACTGAAAAGCTACAAGAGAAAGTGATGTAGAGTGTGTTGGAAATGAGATAAGTAACTCAGAGGGGAGGGGTGAATCAGTTACTCCAAAACAAATCCTTGTCCCTTAGATGTCTAAATACTTTAATAGTGTTAATCAAGTTACATAAGATATTCTTCTGTAGCTCGGGTGTTCCTTCTGTAACTCAGGTGTCAAAGCAATCTTTAATGCAATTATATTTAGAGATTAAGTGTAGAAACATAAAGCATAAAACAAGTAAAAAGTACACATATGAAACAAGATTTAACGTAGAAACCCAATATGGGAAAAACTACCAATGTAACTTGTTACTATTTTTCACTCTTCTGAAGTGAGCCCTATTAGGAGCCAACCCTGTTAATGGTTACATTAATACATAGTTAGGTGTGACCTATTTAAAGGATTTAATCACCTTGTGAGGAGTGGCCTTGTTAGAGGTCTTTAACACTTCAATCTGGAAATGCTACCTTGTCAAAGGATCTACAAAAGATTGTTAAGTCTACTTTGTTAAGAGATTTTTATCATTGCTACAATTGTTAGAAAGTAACAATGGATTGACCTGTTGGTGTAAGCAACTATCTTTGCTGATTCAGATCTCTACTTGATTGTAACTGGATCCTTTCTAATCATATATTCTATTGTAGCTCCGAGTGTTCTATATTCAATCAGAATCCCATTTAATTTTGCCTTCACAGAATTCCACACTTCTTCCTTTTCACTTTCTCATAATCTTACACACTTAGGCTTCAACTCTAACACATTCAATCCAAACCTGACCTTTCATAAATACATGGTAAGCCCTGTCAAGTCAGCTTGAATAAACTTTAAATGATAAATCATAATATAGTCAGCCTTGTATAACCATTTAATTACATAATACAAATCATTGTTAGTCGGCTGCAACTAAATGCCCTACCAAGACTGAAATGCTCAAGTGAACTCAGTCAACACTGAACTTCTTCAATGCAAAAACTCAACTCATCTTGTTTACCAATTGTGGTCGGTCTGAATGTAGACACTAGTGTAAAACCACTACATAAGTGTATATACATGTGTAACATCAATGATAATACACAATTGAATAATTGTCTTCAACAATCTCCCTCTTTGGCATTGATGGCAACACAAAATGTCATAATACAAAGAATTTGGAGCAACAGAAAAATTATTTAATGTCTTTAGCTTCATTCTAATTCTCCTTCTAACAATGTCCTTATCTTCATTCTGATTCTCCCTCTGAAAGTGTCCTTAGCTTCATTCTGATTCTTATGTATTATAGGAAACTCTCCCTCTTTGACAACATATGTTGAAGACTCCAATTCTACAAATACTATTTCTCTTTGAAGTTGTAATGTACTTGAATGTACTGATTCATCTGTAATGGGCTCTGATAGATTTGCATCAACTGGAAGATTTTCACTATCGCTCAGGTTGATGCATCACTAAACTACATTTTAGTGACCTTCAAGTAGGGGAAGTACCCCTAACTTTCCTCTAAGATACAAGAATGCATCCTTAGGTAAGGGGTTTGGTGAATATGTCTGCAAATTGTTCTTTGGTGTTTACATATTCTAACCTTACTTCTCTATTCTATCCTAATTCCCTTAAGAAATGATATTTTATTGCTATGCACTTGGTTTTGGTGTGCATCACATGATTCTTTGAGATGTTAATGGAAGTGGTGTTGTCATAGTAGATAATAACTGGTTCTTTTATCTCTTCCTTCATTCCTGTCAACAACTACTTGATCCATATGATGTTAGAACAGTTCACTGCTGCAGCAATATATTCTGCCTCTATTGTAGACTGAGAGATATAATTATGTTTCTTTCTATTCCAAGATACTAACATTTTTTAAAGAAAGAGAGCTCCACCACTGGTGCTCTTCCTATCATTGACACTTCAAGCCCAATCATCATCAGTGAATGCTTTTAAATCAATGTTTCCACCTTTCTTATACCATAAACCATAGTCTTCAGTACCTTTCAGATATCTCATATTTCTTTTTATTGTCATTAGGTGATTATCTCTAGGATTAGCTAAAAATCTTGTAGCAATACCAACTGCCAATGCAATATCAGGTCTGGTGTGCACAACATATTGCAATTTTCCAATCATGGATATGTAATTGTTCTGATCTGCCTCATTTGAATCATCATCCTTAGATAGTTTTTGTTCAATACACATGGGTATTCCAACAAGTTTATCTTCCATACCAAATTTCTTGAGTATCTCCTTGATATGTTTTGATTGAGTAATGTAGATACTGTCCTTCATTTGATGTACTTGTAAACCAACAAAAAATTTGATCTCATCAAACATAGACATTTAAAATTATTTTCTCATAGCTACAGAGAATGCTTTGCATAGGTCATCATAACCAGTGAATAATATGTCATTAACAAATATCTCTACTAACAGTATTTTGTTCTGTTGTCCTTGTGTAGACACTTAAAATTGACCAGGTGTCTCTTAATCATCCAAATTTGCAAATCTCAGCCAATTGCCCTAAATCTCATCAAAATGCATTAAAATGGATTAAAATCATTCAAATGGACATTTATCAAGAAAATTAGACAAAATCAATTAAAAACAAAGGATTAATTAATAATGAAATAAAATAATCAAATTCAAGCCTAAAAGGGATCAATCAATTTATATAATTGATTTTAATCAATTAACTGTATAGTTTTAAATCAAAAATCAAATCCAACCCATTCACCCTTACATGGCTAAATTAATTAAATGATTGAATTAAATAATTCCTAATTTATTTCAACTCAAATTGATCAACCAATGAGAATTGAGGATCTTGTTTTCTTGTCCCACCCTTTGAGGACAGCCATTTAAATGGTCCCCCCATTTGAAACCATTTGAGGGATCAAACTCAACCAAGGATTAACCCATGGTTAATTCACTCTACCCCCTACTCTTGAGGATTTTCTATAAATACAAGCCATTTTCTATGCATTTTATATCCTAGAAATTCAAGTGCAAAGCACCCTCATTATAGTCAATTTATGAGCAATTAAGAGCATTTGAGAGAAATTGAGAAGTATTTTTGAGCATTTGTAGAAGCAATTGTTGAATTGAGGAGTACATCATGAGCATTTGGAATTAGAATTTCATATCATCTTGAGAATTTGAGCTAGATCTTGCATTTTATCTTTAAATTTCTCATTCTAGGATTGTCCTTGAGAGAGATTAAGGCTGAGAGCTCTCTTAACAAATCTTAGATAGGGAACCATGAGATGTCATGGATTTAATTACAATTCTTAGTTTAAATTGTCATTTTATTTCCATAGAATTGTATTTTAGAGTCCTAATTTCATGAAGGTGTAATTTCTCACACACAAATGGTGCCCACTGAGGGGCTTTAAGTCTCAATTTCCTTATTTTTATCATATATTTTTGTGTTTTTGCATTACTTTGTTGTCATTTTGAAAAAAACAGGAGAAGAGCCACCTACAAAGATTCTGAAGCTGCCTATTAGTAGTGAAAGA
Organism: Thuja plicata; assembly: GCA_018584345.1. NCBI lineage: Eukaryota > Viridiplantae > Streptophyta > Pinopsida > Cupressales > Cupressaceae > Thuja > Thuja plicata. The sequence goes on along the minus strand of MU223258.1, from coordinate 6,368,596 downwards.
CCGCTTAACAACATTCCTAGGCTGCGTGCTAGCATAATTGGACTGGAATTTACACATTATGTGTCGCCTGCTTCTACAAAGGGCCGCCTACTAGCAGTGAAAGACCGCCTATGATCATTCTAGAGCCCTGTAGAAGCTTTATTTGACCTCACTTTGCACATTTTTTGCTGCCTGTAGTTTATCTTTAGCCACTTTTGGATTTTCAAGAGCCGCTTTCTAACTTTTAATTGCCGCTTTTAAAGTTTAAAGTTCCACTTTCTAGCATTTAAAATCCACGTATTAACTATTAAATGCAGCATAGAACTTTTTGCTTGTTATCAAGTTTTAAATGATTTGTTTCTCTATCTAACTCTCTGTATTTTTTATCTATGTAGATGAAAAATCACCCGAAATTATAGAAACCAAATAAGAGAGTCACAAGGCCTAGCAAAGAGGTAAGAGCACAAACTAAACATGATAAAAAAGTGCATGCACCTAATCTTTTAGAAAACTTAAAAGAAGAGGAACATTTATATGATCATTACATCAAAGTTTTCTTTGCTTACAAAAATAAATTTCCTACTCTTTGATAGATTGTCATTTCTAGTTCTTTAAGCTTGATTTTGTGCAAAATTTGATTAAAGAGCTTAGGAGTAATTTATCTTTTGAGATTTACAAGTTTTTCTTCACTTTGTATTTGTTGTATTGACTAACTTGTTGGAGGAGCTAGCGTGGGAACGATCGCCACTAGGTGAGTTAAAAAAAAAAAGAGCACAAATCAATCAAAAATGCACCTAGCCTTTGCTAGCTTTGAAAATGAGGTACTTATCTTATCAAGCTTGCATTGATTAAATTATGGAATTCATTTAAATCTAGCATAATGAGGAAAAATCCTCTAATTATCTAAATTGAACAAGTATCAGGCATATGCTCTTCACTTTTTGAAGTGAATCAAAAAGCCAAATGTGCAAAGTTAATTTAGTACAAAGAAAGGGATAAGGAATTGAACCACTCTTTTTAATTTTTAAGAACCTCCTTGTCAAGGGGTTGAAAAAGAGTAAATATTGCTTGAAGTGTTTGGAACAAAGGAAGACAATAGGGATATTCTCTTTAGTTTTAAGTGAATCAAATTCCCAAACTTGTTGAACTAAGTTCAATTTTCACTTTTCATGTATTCTAGATTAGAGTACAGCTTTAGAGGGCCTGCCTCCCGAGAATTCCTTTACAAAGGCGGTGAGAGGGAATGACCCAAAGTTGGAGACAATCACTTTTTCCACGATATCATCCAACCCACTATAAAAAATGTAAGGAAACTCAGGTGCGGAAACAGCTTCCTACGCTAATCTCTATAGGAAAGTATTATGCAAATTCTTTTAAATACTTACAACTGAATAGATTCGTTAACTACTTTAACAAAGATATTGCAATCA
>MU223258.1:6344846-6362071 GCA_018584345.1 Thuja plicata | reverse complement strand
GCTTATATCATGCGCTTCACTTTTTAGGGCTACTCCTAACGATTATGGAAGAGTGTACAGTACTCACATTTATCAGTTGCCACATGTCTTCACCTGTCATTGAATCTTCCTGACATAGCTCTTACGTGTCATAGGAATCTGTCATAACCGTTTTAGCCATGATCTCCTTACACACTATTCAAGATGCCGACACATCAACATTATTTGCAAGAAATACATTTTACAAAACAAATAATAAGAATAGGAATTATCCAAGGTTGAGACACCTTATTCCTAACAAAAAATGCACTTTACCTTAATCAAAAAGTGACTAATTCTTGTGCAAGTCATCCTCACTTCCTCGAGTAGTCCTTTGGGATTGTGCAAAATCATACTTTCGTGTGTGTGGGAAGCCCGCAAGGGGGTAAAGGAACTTGACAAGAGTTAGAATGGAGGTGTGAATAAAACCTTGTTAACTAGTAAGCCTACCTTTTTAGAGCCATTATTGAACGCCATATTTGTTTGACTCTTAGGTAGATTGCTTGGAAGACTTTCTTGTGTTATACTTGTAAATAAAACATCCGAGAACATACACTTTTAGTGTTGTTTTAGGGATATGGTGCAAACTTGATGTGTGTGCTGAGTTTGTATTTGATTTTCACGCAAGAATCCTCTATAACAAGTTTGATCAGAATTATTAAACTTTTAAAAATTCAAAAAATTGAAAATTTCAACCCTGATTAGCAAAGCACCATGTATAAACATTTATGGGCTGCATATAAAGAATTCTGGACCACTTGTACTTTTGAAATGCATCTTGCAAAGATTCATAAGCCACGTAAGCCACTAGAAAGTTCCACATGTAAACATTTAAAAACTGCCTATCAACAGGAAAATGCCGCCTGCGAACTACAAAGTGCTGCGTACAACAATTCCAGCAACTGTGTGCTAACATTTAAAAGCCACCTACACACAGGAAAGAGCTACCCAAAAAAAAAGAAGGGAAAATAGTGGATACTTCCTGGGGGTTGAAAATAAGTTGCTTCCATTTTTGGATACCCTTTTGGACGTTTTACCTTTGTGTAACTTCAACTTGATTAGAATTTGCCATTGTTGGACTTTTTGAAAAATCATCCAAGGACTGATCATTCAAGTGAGATACAAAACCTAAGTCTTTATTCGATTTATGTTAATGTCAAATTTTATGTGATCTCATTACGTCAAGGCTACCCTATAACTTGACGAATCTTATCTGAGACAAGAGTGCCCTTTCCCAAGTGATCCTTTTAGCTCTTTAAGACCTTTGCAAGAACCTATAAAGGAAACAAAGCCAAAAATGTCTTTTCCATTTGGCAATATGGACCCCGATAAAATTAACCATGTCAATAAGGACACTAATAATAATGGAAGAGGGAATGGTGATCCTAATAATCAAGGATCTAATAACAATACCAATGGAGGAGCAAATAGTGGCCCTAACAATCAAGGGTTAAACAATACCAATCTTGGAGGATCAAATGGTGACCCTAACAACCAAGGGTTGAACAATAATAAAAATGGGGGTAAGATTGACCCTACTGATGAAGAAGCCACTAATGAAAAGGTCAATGAAGCTATGCAAAGTCCATTTTTCATGAAGCTCATGGAAAAAGTGTTGGAAAAAGATAAATAAAAATACTTTCTAGACCTAGCACAAATGAGTCTCAAACTTCCACATGATTATGATGTTAATAAACTCAAACAAAAGGAAGCTGAGGCTAACCCCATTGATATCAGGAATAAGAAATTTCAACTCTTTCAAATGCAATTGGAAACAATAAAACAAAGCAGGGTTCCTAAACCCTTTTCTATCGAGGCTTTGTGTCCTTTTCCCTTTGATAAGTCATTAATCATGGTTCCATTTCCAACTAATGCTATCTTTCCCAGATATGAAAAGTATGAAGGAAAAACTAATCCCCAAGATCACTTAAGGGAATTTTGTGCCTTAAGTCTAGAGTTAATGCATGACACAACTTACCTCATGAGATTATTCCATAGAAGTTTGGGAGGCATGGCAATGGAGTGGTTTTCAAAGTTACCCTCCGGCATTTGAACCTTTCAAGAATTGGCCTCTAAGTTTGTAACTCATTACTCTTATAATATCAAACATGATATTACAATGCTTAATTTATGTAACACTAAGAAAATAGAAGGAGAGTGATTCCTACTTTTCCTACAACAATGGAGAGTGGTATTTTCTAGATACCCTCGATGTGTACCCGAAAAGGAGAAGATGGATATCTTTGTGAATAGCTTGAATCATGAAATGAACTATCAAATGAGGCTACAATGTCCTAGGAAATTTCAAGTTCTAATTGAGAATGGGGTAACAACTGAAGTGGTATTAGTTAAAATTGGAGAAATCAAACTTTACAAGGATAACAAGAATAACAACAATAACAATAACTCCAACACTAATCAAAATCATAATGCCCCTAACAACAATCGGTTTTGGATGAGAGATAAAAAAAATAAAGGAGTGGTCAATGATGGAGTGGTAGGGGAAAATAATTTAAAGGATACCCCTTTCAATCTCACTCAAAAATTAGTTCAAGCAAATAATGTGAAGCAAGCACCCAAAGTGCCCTTTAACAACAACAACACTAATAACAACTTTGGGAATAATCAAGGGGCTTACAAGCCTAAACCTTTCTTTGCACCTACACCCAAGAGGACTTTCACTAATTTGGGTGAACCATTGGAAAATGCATTAAGGACACTTATTGCAAATAAACTTATTGACTTACCATGGGATCAACCATATGAACCTCAAATCAAGCCAAATTGGTGGAGTGAGAATAACCATTATGAGTACCATAGAAATCGGGGACATAAGACCAATGATTGCATGCATCTCAAACATGTGGTACAAGATCTTATTGACAATGGTGTGATAAAAGTGGAGGGCCCTCAAAATAATGAAGATCACATGGCCTTTAAGACTCCTTTCTATAAGCATGAAAAAGGAGAATATTCCAATTCCAACAATGGAGGAAACAATGGGAACAATGCAAGAGGAAATAATAATGTTAACTTTTCCCATACCTATGATAATACTATCAACACTATATCCGGCCATGAGAGTAATATCAATGTTGTGGTGATCAAAGATCAACCTAAAGTGGAATCCTCTAATACCATCACAAGGGAGCAAGCCTCAAAAGTTACCCTACAAGGGGGTACTCTTATTACTATTAGTCCCAAAACACCAATTATTTTGGCTAAACAAACACCACCTAAAACAAAGCCTTATAGTTTGGTGGATCAATTAAAAAAGACTCCAGCCCAAGTATCAATTTTGGAGTTGTTGAAATTATCTCCTAATCACAAGGAGATATTATAAAAATCCTTGGTTGAGACCACCGTTCCCATAAACTTGGAAGAAGACAAATTTCAGAACATGGTAGGACATCTCATAGCCCCTCATTGTCTTTCATTTTTAGATAAAGATGATATGTCTATCACACATCCTCAAAACTTACCCTTGCATATAGAGGGGTTAATCAAATGACATAGGGTCAAGAGAGTTCTCATAGATGGGGGAGCTGGTCTTAATATTTTCACTTTAAACCTTGTCAAGTCATTAGGGTTAACCGAATCATCCATTGATCCTAAAAAGAAAATCACCATTAAGGCTTATGATGAGGAGGAGTGATCTTCAAAGGGTATGATTATTCTACCAATTCAAGTGGGACCTATCAAAAAGGATACCATATGTCAAGTCCTTGATATGAAATTGACTTACAATATCCTATTGGGAAGGCCATGGATACATGAAATGCAAGCGGTACCCTCTACATATCACCAATGCATAAAATTTCCATACATGGGGGAAGAGATCATGATTGTAGGAGATTCAAATCCATTCCAATATTGTAATTCTTTAAAGCCAACTCATGAATTGTACATTCCTCACAATAGGGAAGGAATTATCCCTAATATTACCACGAAGGAAGCCAAAGAGGAAAGTGTTAGAATAGTCCCAAAGGATAACTGAGAGGGGGGTGAATCAGTTATCAACTTATTTTATTCTTTAACCTTATTAACTCCAAAATATAATAAATCAAATGTGCATTTAGATAACACCATAGATAACAACACAATTTGGTTATGGGGAAACCAAATGTTTAAAACCCCGATGGGAATTAATACCCATAATGAACTATACATGTTTATAGTAATCCCCGTTAGAAGATATTTCAACCATGTTAGGAGTTGTACTTTATAATGCAATAAGTATAGTGACACGGTTAATGGTCGGACCCTGTTAGGAGTCTTTTACAAATAACCCTATTAGGCGTGGCGGACTCACTATCTAAAATCTCACTGCTTAATGGTGAAGGCCACAACCTTCTGTAGAATAGATACACACTATATTTGATGATGAACTGTAGAGTAGACCTATTGTCTTGATCAGTTCCAATATATTGTAATCTTCTACTGCTTATTCACATAGACCCTTGATGAATGAAACACAACTGATATTCTGCTCTGTACATTTTCTATCTCTTTTCATATCATTCACACTTAGCATATCAAAAATGACTTGCTATAAGTATCTTTCTCAAAGTATGAGATCATGGGACCTGTCAAACAACTCTTCATAACATCCTTGTTGGTTTTGCTAATCATGCAAGTATAATTACAACTACGCAAATATAAACTGAATAGATGCAACACTTCACTAAGTCGGCCTCACCAAATTAACTCTAACTTTGCAATCTTCTTGAAACACATTTGGCGCCTTTAGATAACTATCATAAACTCATAACTAATCATGAATATACACACGCATATCCCAAAGATTGGTGAAACTCAAGAACCAATGCAATACATCGGCTCTATATAGACAAACTCTAGATACTATAACTGCCACATAACATAATTACTCAACACAACTGAAACTTCATATCTAAGTCTGCGTGTATGAACATAACACAGTAAACATGTCTATAACCTGAATATATCCATGCAAGGCTTGATATCATCATTCTGATAAGTAAATATAGAATCACTATTGTATATTATATGTTGTCATCAATGACAGACATACAATAAACTAGCTACCAGAAGTAAATCTCCAACAATCTCCCCCTTTGACATTGATGGCAACATATGATATTAAAAACGTTTTCAGCACCTGGTGTCTTCTTTCTTTTTACAATCTCCTCAATATCCTCATCAAATATTCCTCTACACTGCTTCAGTTATTCTGACTATTTTTATACTCCCCTAGAGTATATGCTCCCCCTTTGACATCAATGGAAAAGGGTGCCATAAGTAATTCAGCACAACTACTACTCCAGAAGTAGAGTAGTCAACCATTCATCAGTCACTATGGACTGAAGTTATTGCTCCTTTATCTAATCAGACTTAGGAGAGGGAATTACTCCCAACTTCTCCTTGAGATACTCAAAATTATATTTTGATAAAGGCTTTGTGAAAATATCTGCCAACTGTTCCTTGGTGCTCACATAATCCAATTTTACTTCATTATCTGCAACTTTTTCTCTAAGAAAATGGTATTTTATCTCCATGTGCTTTATCTTTGCATGCATCATAGGGTTCTTGGACATGTTGATATTACTAGTGTTATCACAGTGAATAAAAATAGGATAGTCAACCTGTATACCAAAATCTTTAACCATTTGTTTGATCCAAACCATTGTTAAACAATTCAATGCTGTTGCAACATATTTAGCTTCTGCTATCGACTGAGAGATACAATTTTTCTTCTTTCTTACCCAAGAAACCAACCTATCTCCAAGAAATACTGCTCCTCCAAAAGTACTCTTCCTATCATCAAGACAACTTGCCCAATCTGCATCTGTATACACATGAAGTTTCACATTCTCTGACTTAGGATACCATAAACCATAGTCTATAGTTCCTTTTAGATATCTGCATATTCTCTTTATTTCCATTAGGTGATTCTATTTAGGTTTAGCTTCAAATCTACCAACAATTCCAACTACATTAGATATGTTTGGTCTAGATTGAGTAAGATATGTAAGTTTTCCAATCATAGATTTGTACAATGTCTTGTCAACTGCTTCAGAGTCATCTTCTTTAGAAAGCTTGCTTCCTATTATCATGGGAGTGCATACTGGTTTACAGTCTTCCATATTGAAAGTTTTCAATATTTTATTCACATATTTGGACTGATTTATGAATATTCCTTTATCTTTATGTTTTACATTCAATCCCAAAAAGTATTTTATAAGATCAATCATGCTCATTTCAAATTCATTCTGCATTTCTTTTGCAAATTCTGCACTAAGCTTGTCATTACCTCCAAAGATAATGTCATCAACAAATATGGCAACAAGTAGTAGTCCATTAGGTGTCTCTCTTATGAATAGGTTACAATCTACTTCTCCTTTCTTAAATCCAATCCCGGTAAGATAACCATCTAGTCTCTCATACCAAGCTCTTGGGGCCTGTTTAAGTCTATAGAGTGCTTTCTTTAATCTGCATACCATATTTGGCTTATCTGATAGATTAAATCCTTCATTTTGTTTTATGTATACTTCTTCCTTCAAGTCACCATTCAGAAAAGATAATTTAACATCCATTTGATGTACTTTAAAATCCTTGAATGTCTCATATGCCAAGAATAACTTGATGGCTTCTAGTCTTCTCATAGGGGCAAATGTGTCAGTATAATCTATCCCTTCCCTTTGTGCATATCCTTTACACACTAGTCTTTCTTTATTTATGACCACTGTACCATCTTCATTCATCTTGTTCTTGAATACCCACTTTGTTCCAATCACATTTTTGTCACTAGGTCTAGGAACCAATTCCCATGTATCATTTTTGATTATTTGATCTAATTCTTCTTCCATTTCTTTCTACCAATCAGAGTCCTTGCAAGAATCTTCAACATTTAAAGGTTCAATCTCTGAAAGTAAACATATCTCTTCATCTACTGACAGGCTTTTTGATTTTGATCTGGTCAAAACTCTATTTTTCTGATCTCTAATGATGTCATCCTTTGAATGGTATCCGGATGTGAATTTTAGAACTTTTGGTGTGACATCCTCATCAGTAACTTCAGATACTTCTTTGCTTGATTTAGGTTCATTACATGATACATCAATGCAATCAAACATTTCTTCAATAATAGTGTCTTTACTACTGGGTCTAGGCTCATCCTCAGTCATGGGTGCATATTCATAGTATCTTTCTTGAACCATGAACTTTTTATCAATCTTTACATGAGTGCTTTCAATTATCTTCTTTAATCTCAAATTTAAACATATGTATGCTTTTCTTTTATTAGAGTAACCAAGGAAAATACCTTCATTGCTTCTAGCATCAAACTTACCAGGACCATCATCTCTCTTAATGTAGCACTTTCTACCAAAGATTTTGAAGTATTTCACAGTAGGTACATTACCAAACCAAATTTCATAAGGTGTTTTATCCACACCTGGCCTTAGTTGAGTTCTGTTGATAGTATAGACTATTGTATTGACTGCATCTCTCCAATAGGTGTGTGCAAATTTTCCTTCAATCATCATAGTGCGCACTGTATCAAGTATGGTCATGTTCCTTCTCTCTGCTATCCCATTTTGTTTTCGGGTTTTGGGTGCACTCAACTATCTTTTAATTCCATGTTCTTCACAGTAGTCATAAAGCTGATCAGAAGTGAATTCTCCTCCTCTATTTGATCTGAGACACTTTATTTTTAGTCCAGATTCATTCTCAACTTTGGAGTTGAACATTTTGAATTTCTCAAAGGCTTCATACTTCTCTTTTAGGAACACAACCCACATCATCCTTGAAAATTCATCAAAAAACAAAATGAAGTACCTTTCACCATAGTATGATCTTGTTTGAGTAGGACCACATAAATCTGTATGCACTAGGTCTAGCTTTCTTTTAGCTAAGTTCTAGTTGCTTTTGAAAGAGCTCCTTACATGCTTTCCCATAACACATTCCCTACACATTGTGTCCACTGGTCTTGCAATACTAGGAAGATCTCTAACTACTTTGACATTGCTTATCTTTACTATATTATCAAAGTTGATATGACAAAGTCTCTTGTGCCATAACCAACTGTCATCCACTTTTGCAACAATTTAACTTACATCTGAATTGAGATGAAAAAAATTACCTTTTGTTTTTTTATCCTGATGCAATCATGTCTCTATCTTTTTTGCTAATGATGCATTTGTTGTCTTTGAATTCCAAATGATAGCCTTTGTCAAGTAGTTGCCCAACACTCAGTAGATTGTGATGTAGTCCATAAACATGTAAAACATCATCTATCTTATTATTTCCATCCAAGGTCATGGACCCTCTGCCTATGATAGGTTTGGGAGTGTTATCTCCAAATCTAACCATACCACCTTTGTACTATTCTAGATGAAAAAATTTGTCTTTGTCACCTGTCATGTGGTGAGAACATCCGCTGTCAATGATCCAACCAGTTCTAATGTCTACTATGGAAATTAAGGCTAACTTAGGTGTTTCCTTATCCTCTTCAATGTCCAAATTATCAAGCAATTTTTCCATGTCTTTTAGGGAAACAAATCCAATTTCATCTTCTCCTGAATCTTCATTAGTTATACCTTCTTCAGCATGATAGCATTCCTTTCTATATTTAGGTTTATAGTCAGATCTGAGTTTCTTTACTCTTGTAGGACACTTGGATGCAAAGTGACCAATCTTGTTGCATGAAAAACATTTGAATGGAATTTGTCCTTCATATTTCCCTTTGCCATTATTTTCTCTTTTGGCAATCATGGCTATGATTTCTTCTAGTTCTTCATCAACTTCTTCTTTTTCATTGTTGCTAGAGATGTGAGATTTCTTTCCATGAACTGAAGCTTTGAAATCTATTTCACCTTTTGGTTCAGTCTTCAATCTTGATATCTTAAATGCAAAGATTTTACTAATCAAAGTCTCTCTCTTGAAATCTTGTGAAAATTGCATTGTTTCCTCTAGAATACTGATCTTTTTCTGATAGTCTGATGTTAAAGTAGTCAACAACTTGTCCATTATATCTTCTTCTGATATTTCTCCACCATTGTTTCTTATTCTAGAGACTTCTTCTTTTATCCTTTGATTGTAGGCTCTAATGTTCTCTTCAGGTAACATCTCAAGGCTATTGTATTTATTTTTCCATGTCTTCCTAAGTGCATTCTTAGGTTGAATATCTCCTTCAAACATGTCTTCTAAATACTTTCATATAGTGTATGCCTTATCTAATTTCTTGATCTCAGAAAATTCACTGTCAGATAATGCACTTATAAGGGCTTCTTTGGAAAGTGCATTAGCTATGAATGTATCCTTCTGTTTACTAGTAGCATCATCTCTTGATAGATCTTTTAAAGAGGGAATAACAACATATTTTGTGGCTATTTCAAAGATATCAAAACCAACACACTGTAGATGTGTTATCATTTTATTTTTCCAATCTAGATAATTTTCTCCATCGAACTTAGGGCTCTCTTTTATGAAGTAAGACATCTAATCTACCTTAAGTTGTTAGGCTTATTCTTCAAGGAACTTGGCTCTGATACCAATTGTTAGAATAGTCCCAAAGGATAACTGAGAGGGGGGGGGGTGAATCAGGCATCAACTTATTTGTTTCTTTAACCTTATTAACTCTAGAATATAATAAAGCAAATGCACATTCAGATAACACCATAGATAACAACACAATTTGGTTACAGGGAAACCAAATGGTAAAAACCCTGGTGGGAATTAGTACCCACAATGAACTATACTTTTTTATAGTAATCCTTGTTAGAAGATATTTCAACCCTGTTAGGAGTTGTACTTTACAATGCAATAAGTATAGTGACCTAGTTAAGGGTCAGACCCTATTAGGAGTCTTTTACAAATAACCCTATTAGGGGTGGTGCACTCACTATCCAAAATATCACTACTTAATGTTGAAGGCTACAACCTTCTATAAAATAGATATGCACTATATCTGATGATGAACTGTAGAGTAGACCTGATGTCTTGATCAGTTCCAATGTATTGTAGTCTTCTACTACTTCTTCACATGGACCCTTGATGAATGAAACACAACTGATATTCTGCTCTGTACATTTTCTGTCTCTTTTAGTATCATTCACACTTAGCAAATCAAAAATGACTTTCTATAAGTATCTTTCTCAAAGTATGAGATCATGGGACCTATTAGACAACTCTTCATAACATACTTGTCAGCTTTACTAATCATGCAAACATAATTACAACCACACAAATATAAACTGAATAGATGTGATGTTTCACTAAGTCGCCCTCACCAAATTAACTCTAACTTTGCAATCTTCTTGAAACACATTTGGCGCCTTTAGATAACTATCATCAACTCATAACTAATAATGAATATACACATGCATATCCTAAAGATAGGTGCAACTCAAGAACCAATGCAATATGTCAGATCTGTATAGACAAACTCTAGAAACTGTAACTGTCACATAACAGAATTACTTAACACAACTGAAACTTCATATCTGAGTCTGCATGTATGAACATAACATAGTAAACATGTCTGGAACCTGAATATATCCATGTAAGGCTTGATATCATCATTCTAATAAGTACATATAGAATCACTACTATATATTATATGTTGTCTTCAATGACAAGCATACAATCAAGTAGCTACCAGAAGTAAATCTCCAACAGAAAGTTCAAAACCAACATCAAATGTTACATCAACGTCTAACCCTACTCAAACTAACTCAACCACATCAACTAAGGGAAAAGAAAAGATGAGTTATGAGGGTTCAAATTCAAATGATAATTCAGTCAAGACTTCAACATTGAGAATGGAAAATTTGAAACCTACTAAGGAAGAAAGAGAACAATCTAAGAAAGATCATTATCGAAAGATGAGTGACATGATGAACCAATTTGAGAAACAATGCAAAATTCACTCAAAAGGGGTAGGGGAATATTCTATTTCCCTATTTGATTTACCTACATCTCCAAGGACACATGGGAAACCATCCAAAGATCATCAACCCCATAAATATAATTCTCATTTTGTTAGAGAATGTGACAAACAAGCAATGGAAATAGAGGATAATGAAGTATTACAATGGCTTTATAAGGATGAGGATAATTCAAATAATCCTATTGAAAGGGTGCAACATATCAATATCCAAACTGATGAATATGGAAAAGGATTTGATATCATGAAGAAAATGGGGAATAAGGGAAGAGGACCCTTAGGAGTTTGACATAGAGGGTTGTTAGAACCTATTGAACTAGTTTGGAGAGCAAAAGAAGATAAAGCTGGCATAGGTTTTCAACATAAAGGATAAAGTTCTAGTCCCATGCATTATTTTCATTCACATATACACCTTGTTAGTTCTAAAAGTGAAGATGATTCTAGAGATTATGAGTGAGATTCTTTTTCCAAAGAATCTTGCCATGACATAGAGGTTGATACCATTCACACTTATGCAACTCCTCCTAAAATTGAAACTCAAGAACATGTGACTCAAGGTTCAAATTCTACTCAAACATAAAGTGAACCTCAACAAGATAATGTAGAAAAAGTACCTCTTTACACTCAATGGGTAGGTGAACCTTGGGTACCTTCGTGTGTGGGAGATTATAACCTAGTGTTTAATCCACATGCTTTCTTTCCCATGGAAATCTCAAAGGACTCTGGTGAAGAGGATTTTGATCCTTCTTCCATGGACCATCTAGAAGAGGCATATGTCATAGACCTTGATGATATAATGTATGAACCCTCCAAAAAAGTCATTGATGTGGAGCAAACCAAATTATTCAATCTACCTCTGTAAAAACTTCATTGTCTTGTTTGAATCTACAACTAAGATATCTTTATCTCTGCATTCTTCAAATTTGTCACAAATTCTCTCTTGGGTCACTAACCAAAAAGAGAGAATTGTGCTCCATTCTCTTCTTAGACATTTTCAACATGGCTATGTGAATCCTTCTTGCTCGAGCCTATTCCACAAACTCACCACCTAACAGATTCACCATGGAGTAATTTGACACCAACAAGAAGAAACATAATGGTTTCTTCAAAACTGTTTCCAATCCGTAAAAAACTTGAGCATCTAAGAAATATATTTTAACACCCTAATCATAACTACATCAACTTGACATTAGATTCCATTTTCCTTGCTGAACCTACTCTTTTTCTCAACCTTTATAAGAAGATAACATGGAGATCCGATAGCACAAGAAGATTTAACAAACTTCCAGTCCAATAACTGATTCTTGTAATCGGCCTCAATTCTCAACTTACCAATACTTGTTCTATATTACTAGTCATTGTATGCTCTATGGGTCTTCCATAGCTCAATGATGCACATCGGTCTTGGTGCAAGCATGCATACTGATAAGTTTTCCACCTTCCAAAATTGAGCCCACATATTAGAGAAAAGGCGATGTTCTTCGCTATCACCTTGGGATCGACATGCAACATTCCAGACAAGATAGGTAAGACATGAACCATCCACCAACTTTGATAATATTCGAGACTGAGCTCTAATGATGATGATCTTCAGCTTATTCCACATATAGGTAACTCTACAAAAGAGAGCTCTTGGTCTCCCTCCAAAATGGCTATGGAAACACACTCCACCATACTCGTTAACGGTTCTTGAAAACCATTCTAACTTAAATATCAACACGACTCAACAACTGAATTTTCCTTAAATAGATTCTCTACCAATTAACAATGGCCTCCATCTAATAAAATGTTCCTACCATTCCATTCGGGACTCTCCATAAGAAACCCAATTTCATAACAATAATGGATTCTTTAATGTTGTTCTCTAATAACTAAAAAACCCAAATTTGTAGAAGAGACTAACATTAACGTTACGAGAAAAAGGAAAATTGCAAAACTATTCGAAAGAATTACAATATATTAAACTTCAAATGGATACACCATAACAATGGCTCTCTGGTTGAAGGCCAGAGAGCCCAAAATCCTTTCCTTACTTTTCACTCACACTCTATATCCCGTATTCTCTTCTCTTTCTCTCCTCCGTATTCAATTACATTCTTTCTCACTTTATTGAGATCAATCTCTTCATCGAGATTCTTGGGTTAGTTATAAAAACTATCCCCTTACACATGCTCACATAATGTTGTCTAATAATAGACAATCGCGACATTTACACAAACCATCTATCTCCTTAAGGACTTATGGTAATCTCATTACCATTTTTGGTTACAAATGTCATGTAATCTATTTTTAAATACATTATAGTGCATATTCAAGCACTTTAACCATTTCTTAGACATGGTGTTAGAAAAATCTAAATGACTTAAAATAGGCATATTATAAAACCTATCACAATGCTTAGGGTCAAGGTGCTCCCGCACCATACTCCCATTGAGAAAATATTTCCATGTCCCTATGGAAATGCCTGGTATCACGCTAGCTCCTTGCACACGCTTCTGGTGTGCTCACTGATGCTGAAACTAACTCCATCTCTTGCAATGTTGCACAACAAAAACTACCCAACACAAACCATCCATCTTACCCAACAATAGACTCGGTCTAGTGATGCACTTCCACTCTCTCTTCAAAGGTTGCTCTCGGCACCCTACTCTAGACGTATCTCTATTGGAGAATGGTCAGGACAAAACTCACCTATCTGCCCACACAAACTCTCTAGGAACTTATTTCCTTTTGCAGCTAGATGGGTCAAGTTTTGTCTCACAATATCTGACTACCCAGACCTTTCACTCACTCTGATACCATTCTGATGTGGAGCAAATCAAATTATTCAATCTACCTCTGTAAAAACTTCATTGTCTTGTTGGAATCTACATCTGAGATATCTTTATCTCTGCATTCTTCAAATTTTTCATAGATTCTCTCTTGGGTCACTAACCAATAAGAGAGAATCATGCTCCATTCTCTTCTTAGACATTTTCCACATGGCTGTGTGAATCCTTCTTGCTCGGGCCTATTCCACAAACTCACCACCTAACAGATTCACCATGGAGTAATTCGACACCAGCAAGAATAAACATAATGGTTTCTTCAAAACTATTTCCAATCCGTAAAACACTCAAGCATCTAAGAAATATATTTTAACACCCTAATCATAACTACGTCAACTTGACATTAGACTCCATTTTCCTTGCTGAATCTACTCTTGTTCTCAACCTTTATAACAAGATAACATGGAGATCCGATAGCACAAGAAGCTTTAACAAACTTCTAGTCCAATAACTGATTCTTGTAATCAGCCTCAACTCTCAACTTACCAATACTTGTTCTATATTACTAGTCATTGTATGCTCTATGGGTCTTCCATAGCTTGAAAAATCACATCAGTCTTGGCACAAACATGTGTACTGATAAGTTTGCCACCTTTCAAAATTGAGCCCACATATTAGAGAAAAGGCAATGTTCTTCACTGTCACCTTGGGATCAACATGCAACATTCCAAACAATATAGGTAAGACATGAACCATCCACCACCTTTGATAATATTCGAGGCTGAGCTCTAATGATGATGATCTTCAACTTATTCCACATACAGGTAACTCTACAAAAGAGATCTCTCAGTCTCCCTCCAAAATGGCTATGGAAACACACTCCATCATACTCATTAATGGTTCTTGAAAACCATTCTAACTTAAATAAACATGACTCAACAACCAACTTTTCCTTAAATAGATTCTCTACCAATTAACAATGGCCTCCATCTAATAAAATGTTCCTACCATTCCATTTGGGACTCTCCATAAGAAACCCAATTTCATAACAATGATGGATTGTTTAATGTCATTCTCTAATAACTAAAAAAGCCAAATTTGTAGAAGAGACTAACATTAAAGTTACGGGTAAAAGGAAAATTGTAAAACTATTCAAAAGAATTACAATATATTAAACTTTGAATAGATACACCATAACAATGGCTCTCTAGCTGAAGGCTAGAGAGCCCAAAATCCTTTCCTTACTTTTCACTCACACTCTATATCTCGTATTCTCTTCTCTTTCTCTCCTCCGTATTTGATTACATTCTTTCTCACTTTATTGATATCAATCTCTTCATCAAGATTCTTGGGTTAGTTATAAAAACCGTCCCCTTACACATGCTCACATAATGTTGTCTAATAATAGACAATCGCGACATTTACACAAACCGTCTATCTCCTTAATGACTCATGGTAATATCATTACCATTTTTGGTTACAAATGTCATGCAATCTATTTTTAAATACATTATAGTGCATATTCAAGCACTTTAACCATTTCTTAGACATGGTGTTAGAAAAGTCTAAATGACTTAAAATAGGCATATTATAAAACCTATCACAATGCTTAGGGTCAAGGTGCTCCCGCACCAGTCATGTCCTTAAATCCTTCAAATAATAACCCATCCAGTGAATCCTTGTCCTTGATGCATCCTGAACTTATTGATTGGGATCTTTCTGAGCCAAATGACTTACTATATTTCCCAAATGACAATGAAATTGCCCTATACCTAAATGCGGTTTAACCAAATTCTTCCATCAATGAATTCACTTTGGACATAATGATAGGGTTAGGTGTTCAACCTCTTAATCTAAAAAATGAAAAGAAAAAATACAATAAAATGAGAAGGTCTAATGGTGAAAACCACGATGTGGCAGTGCTAGACCCAAAAAAGTAAAAATAAAGGATGTTTCCAAAGGTGAAAACCCAATTGTGGCACCTAAGGAAGAGAGGTTGGACACCTTACCAACACATGAGGATGAAAGATCACCTATACTCATTGAACCAACAGAAAAGGTTAATATTGGTACCGAAGTGGATCCTAAATTTATTAACTTGGAATCATCTTTGAGTCCCTTGGAGAGGAAAGAGTTCATCAAATTCTTTCAAGAAAAACAAGTCAACTTTGCATGGTCATATGCCGACATGCCCGTATTGGATCCAAATTTCATAATGCCTAATTTGAATGTGAAACTTGGGGTTAAGCCTGTCAAGCATAAATTGAGAAAAATGCATCGACATATAGCTCTTTTAATAAAAGAAGAATTGGAAAAATTACTCAAGGTGGGATTTATAAGAGTAATTTCATATGCTGAATGGATCTCCAATATTGTACCAGTTACCAAACATGATAAAACCATAAGAGTTTGTACAAATTTTAGAGATTTAAACCTTGCATGCCCAAAAAATGGCTTTCCATTACCTAGCATTGATGCTATTGTGGATCTAATTGTGGGTCATTCTATGTTTTCACTTACGGATGGATTTAGTGGGTATAATCAAATTTGCATTGCACCTGAGGATCAAGAGAAGACAACCTTCACATGCCCATGGGGAACTTTTGTTGGAATGTGATGCCCTTCGGTCTCGAAAATGCCGGAGCCACTTATCAAAGAGCAATGACTACCATTTTTCATGATATGATGCACACCTTTCTAG
Organism: Thuja plicata; assembly: GCA_018584345.1. Taxonomy (NCBI): domain Eukaryota; kingdom Viridiplantae; phylum Streptophyta; class Pinopsida; order Cupressales; family Cupressaceae; genus Thuja; species Thuja plicata. The sequence continues at coordinate 6,345,657 of MU223258.1, read as the reverse complement.
AAGATTATGTGGATGACATTCTAGCTAAGTCACATGAAAGAAAAGATCATTTACCCATACTTGAAAAGATTTTTACAAGGCTACAACAATTTAAAGTAAGACTCAACCCAAAGAAGTGTGCTTTTGGGGTGCAATCTAGAAAACTCCTAGGGTACAGTGTTTCTGCAAAAGGCATTGAAGTAGATCCTAAAAAGTACAAGAAATAATGGATATGGACATTCCAAATAATATTATTCAAATGAGGTTGTAACCACCTAAATTTGGTCTGTTCTAACTATGGACCCTATTTTCCCTAAGTGTGATCATACCCTCGATTATGTCCAAATAACCCTATTACTGCTTGGCATAATTCCTTAAATCAATTTAAATGTCCTAGGTGATTTTTTATCACTAATTTATATTAACTATTATAGCCATACAATTTAAATCAATTTCAACCAATCAAATCAAACCAAAATCAAACATGGCTACAGTATTTGATTATAAAGGAATTAAATTAAATCCCTAAATCAAATACCCACTTGCAATTAACCCATTCCCCCTAACCTATTTAATTTAATTAAAATGGCTATAGTCCCCTAATTATTAAAAAGAAATTTCATTGTTTAAAATAATTAATTCCTATATTTCTAAATGAATTAAATAAGTTTATTTCATTTATTAACATTCCCCTAAACCCCAATGTAACCTATCTCAACCACTTCTACCCTGGGTTCTAACCCTTCTCAACCCATTCACCCATGCTAATCTAATCCTAATCCTAATTCTAGTCCTAACTCACCTCCTAATGTTGTCACATTCCATTAAGGAA
>MU223258.1:6326706-6343509 GCA_018584345.1 Thuja plicata | reverse complement strand
AAACAAAGCATTAAATATGTGGGATCAATGAACAAACACATCATTTAATTACTTTTGGATCAGAAATTGAACAACCCAAACTCACTAAATCTTGTGGTTAATTGAACAAAACAAACTTTCCCTTTCTGTTTTCTTTAAAAGACAGGAACAATTAAATCAGGCTCAACATAACTTGAGGGAAAGAATTTTTTTTTTAAAGTGTTTGAGGAGAAAACGACATGGAATAGGAGAGTATGCTCTTCTTCTTTTGAAGAATCAGAAATCTAAAAATCCTAAGCTCGCCAATCCTAGTTACCAATCTTTTAATAATAGAGGGCCTGCCGATTGAGGAAAAAATCTCCTGAGAATGACCCAAATGAGGATAGGTCTTACACCGACCCTTCCAACTCACTATAAATAGTTTCTTCCTTGTAGGCCAAAGCCTTAGAAGATGGAACTGGTTTTGTTCTTAGAATTTTGACATCATTCCTTGAACATATCAGGGTATATATAGAGCGGAGCCGCTTGAATCTTGCTTGCGAGACTATATATATTCAGGTACTCATAGGGCTATATGCCTCAATTTTGCCTTGTGCAATTCTATGGGGGATAGTTTCGAATGGATTGCCCAATAATCTACAACACATTCAACTGAAAGAATACCTGATTCATCCTTGAAAGGGTGATAATCTTTGTGCGAGGCAAAAAGTAATTGCCCCAAGACACTCATCATATCATGCCCTCACTTGTGTTTGGAGTCAGCTAATACAACATCATGACTGGATCCATTGCGTGCTTGGTGATGGCTATATTCTGATTAGCATTTGAGTGTGTACCTAAGTCAACAAGAAAATATTTTCATCCTCCACCTAGAAAATAGGGAAAAAGAGTGTTTGATTCATCCTCTTAACAATGCAAAATTGTCTGATGTGTTCAAAAGATCACTAAAAAGATAAGCTCCTCAAAAATAATCAGCAAATTTAAACCCTGGAGTACAAGTGTTCTTTACGTCCTACAAATAGCTCTTGATGAAATCTATAAATAGACACTTTCACGCACTTCAAAAACAAATTTTTCAAAATTGATCAAAACTGACAAGACCATCATAAAATCGCATCCTATTTTTCCCAAGTCATATTCGGGATTTAGGATCATATCTGGTGCATTGGATCACATTTGGTCAGCATATAGTCACATCTAGGATTTAGGATCATATCCAGTGCCATCAGAGGCTCATATCTAGGAGCTCACATTCAGGGCAGTGGGCATTTCTAGCAGTTTTTCTTAGGTCTCAGTTAATTTAGGTACCCTTTTTTCTCTTTAGTTGGTCCCTGTTGTCTCTTTTGGTCTCCCTACTATTATTTTCAAACAATTTCAAAATGTTCACCTTACATGCATAGTCAGTCTTTCATGATTAGTTAAATACATGTGGTCTATTCATTTTCTATCAAAAGCTTGATTCCGAGCTCACTATCAGGGCATTCTAACCCTCTAATGCTGGAATCATTTACATCCACTAACAAACAACACAGTTACTTCTACCTAGACACACTCACTTGAATGATTTGAAAACCATACTTGCACTATTGGAAAATGTTAATGAAGTTGAGAAACAAACTTCATGGTTAACACAAGACACAACCAGTACACAACTAAAGGATCAAAAGTGCCTCCTAAAACACCACACTTCTAAGGAGAAAATTCTCACAGTTCCCTTTTTGATCTTGATTCACCTCAAATGGATAGCAACAGTAACAAATGGAGTAAGGCCTTTGAGGGTTATGATGATGGCAAACAAGCACAATCATTAGGCACAAAGGAGGAAGAAAGAGACAGGTTTGAACGTAATCCGTTTGGATCAGATAGTGAAGAAGAGATCCCTGAAGATGAATACGAAAAGCTTAAACAAAGTAAAAGAATCCACAAGATATTGGAATGAATAATTGGAGATGATAAGGAAAAATACTTCCTCCATTTAGCATCCATGGGTCAAATTACCCAACGATTACAACATGGATGATCTCAAAGAAAAGGAAGTACCAAACCCCATATCTATCCTTACCAAATAGCTCAATCAGATGAAAACGGAGCTCACGAACCTCAAACAAGAGAAGGACAAACTGAAAACAAAATACTCTTTGGATGCCATTTGTCCATTTCCTTTCGATAAGAGTATCACAATGGTCCCATTTCCTCCTAATGTGGCAAGGCCAAAGTATGATAAATACACAGGGGAAACTGATCCACATGACCATGTAAGAGAATTATGTGCTCTAAGCATTGAGTACATGCACAAACCCACTTACCTCATGCGACTATTTCCAAGAAGTCTAGGAGGAAATTCCATGGAGTAGTTTTCAAAGTTGAATCCTAAAGTCAAAACATTTGAGGAGTTGATGTAACAGTTCATTCAACATTACTCCTACAACATCCAACATGATGTCACCATGATGGATCTATGTAACACCAAGCAGAAAATGGGAGAATCCTTTACACACTTCCTACAAAGGTGGAGGAATATTTTTGCATGATATTCAAGAGTCATTCCCCTAAACAGAGAAGATGGAGATCTTTGTTAATAATCTCATACCTGAATTGAGCTATGCTCTACAAATGCAAGATTCTCCTAGCTTTGATAGGATGATTAAAAATGCCCTTTGTATTTAGGAAGTCATGGTCAAAAAGGGGGAGATCACCCTTCAAAATGAAAGAAAAGGCAGTAGCTCCAACTCCAAGCCTAAATGGTGGAAACAAAACAAAAATGTTGTCAATGATGGAGTGGTTGATGCTTCTAACATTAATTCTAAACCTGAGGCATTCAATCTGACCAATGGTATGCAAGAAAGCAAAGAGGCTAAAGCAACACCTCCCATTCCAAAAACAAACAATGATAATGACAAGGGATGAACATGGACTTCAAAACCCCAAAGAACATTCACACCTTTGGGGGAACCTCTTGAGACCATCTTAAAGACATTAGTGGATAACAAAGTTCTTACGATTCTCGATTCTAAACCTTGGGAATCAATGGTCAAACCTAGATGGTGGGATGATAACTCCTATTGTGTCTTCCACAAACACAAGGGACACAGGAAAAACAATTGTCTCAAGCTAAAAACATGTTATCCAAGACCTCATCAAAGGAGGTAAAATCAAGGTGGACAGACACACTAAAAATGAAGATCACACAACATTTAATAAACCATTTCCTAATTATAATCAAGGGGAAACATCTAAAGGGAAAGGTAATGAGATAAACTACACCTATTCCAAGAGTGACAATGTGATCAATATGCTCAACATTAAAAATGAATCCGTCAACATGATCACCATCAAAGGAGCCTCATCCTCCACAAACGCTGTAACCCAGAGCCAAGCACAGGTTACAATCAAGGGACCTCCGAAACCAATATTAACACCCAAGGTTCCCATTGTAACTATTCCTAAACCAGAAGCAAAACATGTGGTCACTATCCTTGGACCAAAATATGACTTGGTAGACCAATTGCAAAGAATTGCTGCCAAAATTTCCATCTTCAAATTGCTCAAAATATCCACAGTGCATAGAGAAATCCTAGAACAAGCTCTACATGTTGCTAATGTTCCAAAGGATATAGATATAGACAAGTTCCAAGTGATGGTCAATCACATCTTAGCGCTACGCTACCTCTCCTTTTTTGAGGAGGATGACAAGTCATTGACCCATCCACACAAACAACCCCTCCATATTGAACTTCTTATTCACAAATCCCATGTTAGACTCGTATTGATAGATGGAGGCACCGGATTGAATATCTGTATACTAGATCTTATTAGGAGGCTAGGCCTCTTAGAGAAAACAATTGACTCTAGAAATAAGATAACCATCAAAGCATATGATGAGGAAGAAAGATCCTCCAGAGGTATTGTTTGTTTACCCATCAGAGTTGAGCCGATTGAAAGGAATGTTATATGTCAAGTTTTGGATCTACCACTAGCCTACAACATTCTACTGGGGAGACCATGGATTCATGAGATGCAAGCTATACCATCCACTTATCACCAATGCATCAATTTCCCACATAATGGGATAGAGGTGACAATTCCTGTAGATGCCAACTACACTTGCAACAATATCAAAGCAGGTAGCATGATCCCACACAACAAAGAAGCTATGGATGCAGTTTCTTCTAAGACTACCAAGGACATGGTTATGAAAGGATTTAGAAAAACACTAAAACTTCAAGAAACAGGTATGGGAGAGTACAAGTTGGAATTGACTCCCTCAATAATAGAGCTTCCAATATCACCGAGATCCTATGGAAAATTGTCATCAACATTCACACCTCTCGCAGTCCAGGAGCCAAAAGTACACAAGGCTACTGGTATGATAAATGCATCCACATCTTCTTTAGATAACACAAAAGAACAGGTAGTCTTGAACTGGCTTTACAAAGAAGAACTAGTGGACTACGAGGTCAAACATGTGAAGATATCCCCAGAATAGTATGGAAAGGGATATGATTTCCTCAAAAAAATGGGATACAAAGGAAAAGGACCTCTAAATGACATAGGATGAGGGATCATTGAACCCATACCCATGAAGTTCCACCTTAATAGAGATAAAATAGGACTAGACTTTAATACTCAATCCAACAAACCTACTTCAACGCAGAGTCCACCTTCTGAAGCAGAGAGTGATAAAATAGATGAAATAGTATCAGAACCATGGCCTTATGAGCGATTACTACATATTGGTACAAAGAATCCTGAATATCAAGGAGAACACTATGTACCTAGTTTTGAGGTACCACAGGATCTTCATACTCCTTTGCTAGAACACTCACCCATTCAAGAGGTAGGAGACACCATAGCTACAATCACTCAAGAGGAACCCTGGCCATAGAATTTACATCCTAACTGGGGGCAATTGGTCACCATTACACATGTTCTTGATCTACCTCACTTTGATCTACAAGCTGCTAATTGAGTCCATCAAATAAACATTGATGAATATTTGGATAGATCTGATGATGATATCACAGACTCTCATGACTATGAGTGGGATCAACTATTTATTTCCTCCAAGGAAATTGGGATAGAAATAATTCACATGTTTGTAGCTTCCTCAGATCCTAGTAAATGACCAGACATTCCTTTCAATGACATTGATCCTCCTGAAGTAGAAGAAGAGTTCCTTCCTCCAATCATTAATGGAGACACTGGTGAATACATAACTCTAGAAGAATTTCATAGGCTACAAGCAAGAAGCCTCCTTTTACAAAGGGATGATGATGAGATATCTACTGACGAGTAACTAGAGTTTGATCCATATATAACTGAAAATGATCCTTTTAACAATGATCTTACTCTTATTGCTCTAAAAATTGAAGATATTAACTTAACAGATCATGTCATGTCGGTTAACAGTTGTGATGCTAATGCGATGCTGTCCTTCCCAGAATTTGACTCCCTAACATTGGTACTTCTAGACCTAATTGACTGGACTGAAACAGATCCCACTCCTATCCTCAACTTTCCCAATGACCACTCCCTAGATTGTTACCTTAATGCTTGTGAACCTCACCCTTCTTCCACCAATGCAAGGAGCGAGAACATGTCATAGGAGGATATCAAGTTTCTTAGTCACAAATTGAAAAAGAAAAAGAAAAAGTAGACTGATGGTGAAAACCACTCTGTGGCAGCATCATATCCCAAAATAGCAAAGAAAAATGGTGTATCCAATGGTGAAAACCTCTCAAAGGTGCCAAAGGATGAGATTCTTGATATCCTTTCAGAACACTTTCAGGAAAGATCTTTGGTATTGATTGAACCAACACAACCAGTGAACTTGGGCACTATTGAAGATCCTCAAATAGTTCATCTAGCACAATCCCTATCAGAAGAAGAGAAGGTACAATTCACAGAATTCGTGAAGGAGAAAAAGATCAACTTTGCTTAGTCCTACACTGATATGCCAGGGCTAGATCCTAATCTCATTATGCATCACTTATCTATAGCTCCTAGGATCAAGCCCGTAAAACAAAAACTCAGAAAAATACATCCTCATGTTGCATTATTTGTGAAAGAAGAATTGGAAAAGTTGTTAAAAGATGGATTTATATGAGTCATCGCCTATGCAGCATGGATATCTAATGTGGTCCCTATTTCTAAATCTAATAAATCTATTAGGATCTGCACAGATTTCAGAGACCTCAACAAAGCATGTCCAAAAGATGATTTCCCTCTACCAAATATTGACATGATCATAGACCTTACAGCTGGCTACCAGATGTATTCATTAATGGATGGATTCTTGGGTTATAATCAAATCAAGATCACCCCTGAGGATCAAGAGAAAACTATATTCACATGTGCATGGGGCACATTTTGCTAGAACCTCATGCCATTTGGGATAAAGAATGCCGGAGCGACATATCAAAGAGCTATGACAACAATATTCCATGACATGATGCACAAAAACATGGAGGACTATGTCGATGACACATTGGCTAAATCCAAAGAAAGAGGTACTCATATTGCTGATTTAGGAAATATATTGGATTGAATGGAATAGTTCCAACTCAGGCTCAATCCAAAGAAATGTGCCTTTGGGGTCCAATCAGGAAAGCTCCTAGGATTCATAGTATCGGCAAAGGGAATCAAGGTAGATCCAGCAAAGGTAAAAGCTATTCTAGAGATGACTCCTCCATGTAATATTAGTCAAATGAGGACACTACAAGGGAGACTCTGGTCTATCAGGAGATTTATGTCCCAACTTGCAGATAAGGCACAACCCTTTACTAAGCTACTACATAAAGGGGTTGCGTTCAACTAGGATGAACACTGTGAAGCCAACTTCAGAGAATTAAAGGGGTACCTAGATTCTCCACCTATTATTATGGCTCCTATTCATGGAAAGCCCTTACTCCTATACATTTCAGCTATAGCTACATCCCTAGGAGTATTGCTAGCACAAGAGGATGAAATAAAGAAAGAGCGAGCTATCTACTACATTAGTAGAACTTTAGTCACTTATGAGCTCAATTATAGCATTATTGAGAAAGCATGCTTAGCGGTCATCTTCGCATCACAAAAATTGAGACACTACATGCTCTGTCATATAGTCAAGCTCATTGCTAAGATCGATCCTCTCAAGTATCTGTTAAGCAGAACATCATTAACAGGCCATTTGGCAAAATGGGTCCTCATTCTAAGTGAGTTTGACATTGAGTATGTTTAATGAAGAGCTATCAGAGGACAAGTACTTGTGGATCAATTGGCTGATTCACCACATCAGGATGATGCACCATTACTAATTGAATTTCCTGATGAAACAATCATGCATCTCACCAAACATCCATGGAAGATGTACTTTGACGGTTCATTTACTCAACAAGGATCTAGAGCAAGGGTTCTCTTCATAACTCCACAAGGATATAAGATTCCCAAATCTTACAAATTAATGTTTCCATGCACCAACAATATCTTAGAATATGAAGCATTGGTCAATAGCCTCAAGCGCACCATGGAATGGAAGATCATTGAGTTACACATATATGGTGACTCCCAACTAGTTATCAATCAAATCAATGGGGAATATCAAACAAAAGATGAAAATTTGATGCCCTACACGAAACTAGTTGATGATTTGAAGAAATACTTTATCTTCGTCACCTTCCAGCATATAAGATTAGAGAATAAAGCTGCAGATGCTATGGCTACCTTGGCATACATGTTACAACTAGAGGAGCATCAATTCTGCTATGACTTCTTGGTGGAAGAAATATCCTATCTTGCCTTTGCCAATCTGAAATACCAGGTAATCTGTGCCTTAAATACCCTAGATCAATCTTAATATGCCAATATCATTGCCTACCTTTTTGACCAAATCATTCCCACTAATCTATCTAGAAATGAGAAAAGATCCTTGATTAGGACAACATTGCGTTATGTCCTCATAACTAACAACCATATTGACGTAGTCTCAATGGTACACTTCTTCAGTGTTTAGAACTAGAAGAGTCTGAACTAGCCTTAAAATACATCCATGAAGGTGTATGTGGATCACACTCAAATGAATTTTCATTAGCTAAAAAACTGCTCAGAGTAGGCTATTATTGGCCTACTGTGGAGAAAGATGCTATTCAATTTTCAAAAGCATGTCTTAAATGCTAGATACATGGAAACCTCATCCATGCTCCTGCCAGAGAACTGATACCTTTCATAACACATTGGCCATTTCAGCAATGGGCCTTTGACTTGGTTGGAAAAATATATCCTAACTCTTCAAATGGAAACAAGCTCATCATTACGGCCACTGAGTATTTCACAAAGTGGGTCAAAGTCATGTCGCTAATCAAAGCCATTGGCAAACAAGTGGCTATGTTCATTCTAAACTACATTATTTATGGTTATGGGATACCCTCTTCAATTATGATAGACAATGGGGGCCAATTTAAAAGCCAAGACATTGATGACCTCTGTGAACAGTTCCATATTACTCAACATTTCTCCTTAATCTATTATCCTCAAGGTAATGGACAGGCTAAGGCATCAAACAAGAACATTCTCAAGATCTTACACCGAACTGTAAGCAAGTCTAGTAGAGACTGGTATCTACAACTAAATCTGGCACTATGGGCCTATAGAACAAGCATTAGAACACCAACTAGAGCCATGCCATTTTCTCTAGTCTATGGCGCTAAAGCAGTACTACCTATTGAGGTTGAAATCCCATCTTTGTCAATATCTTTACAAGGAATAGTTACTGATGAGAAGTACCGCATAGATAGGATAAATTCTCTGGACCTACTAGATGAGCACAGACAACAAGCGTTCGATCACCTCAAAGTGTACCAAGCAAGAATGTCCAAAGTTTACAAAAAGAAGGTCAAACTATGCAAGTTTGAGGTAGGAGACCTTGCCCTAAAAGAGAATCCTAAGAACCAGCCTAACAGAGAGCAGAAAGAAAAGTTTGAACCTAACTAGCTGGGACCTTATATTATCACTACTACTTTTGGGATTGGAGCTTATCAATTAGCTACACTTGAGGGAGATGTTCTTCCAGATCCTATCAACACTCTACATTTGAAGTGGTTCTATACTTAATGTTTGGCTAGCAGAGCCTGTACAACAAAAATTTCTGGCAAAATACCAAAAGCATTCACAAAATTGATCCTGAAAAAATCCAAAAACAGTGGAAAAAGTCCTTCAAAATGAGTACCCTTGGTGAAAACCTGGTAAACAGGAACCTTGGTACTACAAAAACATTCAAAAAATAAAAAAAGAAAAAAAATAAAAAAAGAGAAAAAGTGCCTTGATGAGCACCTAGTAAAACAGGCATCTTAGTAGAAAAAAAAAAGAGAAAAATATGTTGCCAAGTGGTGAAAACCTGGCAATCAGGCGTCACTTTTGTTCTGCACTCCATCTATCAATGCACTACTACTACTACGCCATCATAATTTTGCCTGTGCTCATACGCTGACTTCATATTCTAACATGACTATCTTATCCACACTTGGGATTTGTCTATCTTTACATCTTAGGAATAAGTCATTCTGCATTGGGGGCATCTCTATTGGCATAGTCAACTATGGTTGCTAAGTTTCTCTAGGCTGGTTTACCTCATGGACACAAAGTTTCTTGACACATGCAACACAATGTCACTTTCCCAAAAACCAAAGTATCTTTTCAAAACATGGGACATGACATTGACATTCACCAACATTCCTACAAGGTTGTATTGGATCGCGACCATGAATGAATTATCCTATCAAGGCACATACATGGAACACCATATTGCTTATATTCTAAATTTCTGATTGATGCATCTTTACTATGTTTGACATGTGGATGAACAATTACTACTTAAGCACATAGTTTGATAATGGTTTGATTATGATTCTTTAATGTCCTAATGATGTTTTTAACTAGGGGCATCTAAGTAATTATGAATTTTATCTGATTGATTCTCAATTAATGATTGTTATGTCTTCTTAGTTACTCAATGATGTCTGTGCAAAGACAAAGAGTCACAAGGATTGGGGGCATAATGTTTTCTTGATTTTCTATGTATGGTGATTGTTCCAAATGATCCTATAGATTTCACCTGACTTGGATGTTTATGGTAAGATCTGCCACTACGGGTGGATAGCCACATATATCTCAATCTTTGTTATGTGTAAATTATGGTGAGTTTGACACAATTTCCTTGTCTATTTTCTGATCCAGATTATCACTAAGGTATATGAATCATAATGTACCCAAGGATATGAATTTTCAACATCATTGCAAGTCCAATATCTTGCCTTAATCAGAATTTGGTATATTAAAAGGAAGGTGACTATTTTTGTTATCTTGGCTTCTATGCCTTGATGCCTAAATGTCTTTTTGACATTTCAATAAAATATAGTATTCATATTATCATAATATCAGTGGGTATTAGTGATGGTTGTACTATCAGGTGGTATTCATTCCAAAAGCGCCCAATGATGATAAAAATATTGCAATATTTGCTAAATCAGTGACAAGTCCTAAGAGTCTTCATATAGCTACATTTAGAGATTGCCTGATGCATTTTGCCAACAGTAATAACACCATAAGGAAATTTAAGCTCAAACATGGTTTCTATCTTCTTCTAAACTATCAAAGTTAATTACACCATTTACATTACTGATATCAAATATCATTGCACATCCATAGCATACATTTTACATTCATTTGAAAATAAGCAACTGGAAAATACAAAAATAAAACATCCATGTATTGCATTTTTACTTCTACATCCTAAAGTGCATCCATACATCTATTTTGCATAAACTAGAAAAACAAAGAAAAATACATTTTGCATTTTCACATAGATATCATTTATGACATATTTATATCAGTAATATACTCATCACATCCACATTATAAAATGATGTTATAATCTATGAATTAACTCATCACAAAACCAAGATATCATTACATGTGCAAACAAGATCCATTTACCATGTCTATGAAAAGAAAAATAGATACATTTATCACATGAAACATGTCAGAATCAAGAAACTGCATTAGATATATGTCAACATGGTACAACTCAAAGCATAAAGTGTATCAAAAGAGTATCAGTATATCAGTAAGCATAAAAAAATGTTAGTGTATCATCAAATCTAAAGAACATCAGTGCCTTAGTAAGCATATAGAGTATCAAAGCATAAAGAGAATCAAAGCATAAAGAGTATCAAAGCATAAAGTGTATCAGAAAGTATATAGTGTATCAGTGAGCATAAAGAGTATCAGTACACCAAAAAGAGAATCAGATATATGTATGAATGAATGTAATGTATAAAAGAGGGGATCTCAGCAGGATCCAGATATACATGTATGATCTCAAAATGAACAAAATGATACAACAACATCAACTCTAGCCCACCCCCTCTCCTTGGCTAGGAGGAGGAGGTGGCATAAAAGGAGCTTCTGGAGGTGGCATGGCCCCCTTTGACTGCTGAACTACATGAGAAAAGGAAGGTGCTCTCTGACCCTCCGGCACTACTGCATGATACAAGGCATAATAATATGTCACCCTCTGTCCCTGATGGACTGTTGTCCAGGCCTGGGCATCTCTCTCTACTCTGAGCATCAATACCTGTGTATCCCTCTCATCTCTCACCCGCTCAAGCTGTCTATCCCTGTCTGCTAAAAGAGCATCAACAGTGGTAACCCTAGCCTCCAAGGCTGTGATCTAGGCTCAGAGCTTCTCCCTCTCCTACTCACACCTAGATAGAGGGTCCCCATCTCTACTAGGATCCTACTCCTGGACTCTCTATCTCTGCTATCTGTGCTGCTCTGGAGTAAGTAGACGACCAATATCTCTATGTGGGGCCACAAATCTGTATCTTGGTCATCTCTACCCACTACTTCTTAGACCACCTATATCAACTACCTCTCCACAACCACCCCTATCATCACCATCATGTCTATCATCTAGGGGAGGGTGCCTGCCGTCTCTACCACCATCTCTACCACCATCACGACCCCCATGTCTCCTAGGAGCCCGGTCTCTACCTCCTCTCCCCCTGACAGTTGATCATTAGGATCATAATCCAATGGCTCCTTTATATGAGGAATGATCTCCTTAGGCACTATAAAATGTGGAAAGGGATACTAAAGCATCTTTGCAGCATATCCATTTGAAACTCTAGCATCCTCAACATCTAGGTGCAGGTCCCAGTCTACAACAACCATATTGTGGATCTCCTAGGATGTCGTCTCATAAGTAAGTTGTGCCCCCAATCAGATGCCTCATCCCTGATACGAGTATAAACTGCCACATCCTCTATGTGGCCGATCAGATATCTACTCTGACACAAGAAAGGAACCTGTTGTGAATTAGAAGTCCATACCTCGTAGTCTAGGTTTTATCACCACACGACCTCTATCATATCATAAAATAATCAATGCCAATACTCAACCTTGCCCAGATGGGGCTTCTGTAAGAGACCTACACACATGTACACATAGGGCTACTCAGGTGCCCTCTGCCTATCAATAATCAACCGTGTCACAGGGATGTGCTCCTAGGCCCAAATCTACAGAATAAGGATCCCCACATTCATATTGTGGGTGTAGTGATATACAATCTCATGGAGCTCTCTATATATGTGAGCTAGTATACAGCTCCCCTAGGAAAAACATCAGTGATGGATGATCATCTGCTCCACCATACTCACCTAGCCCACCAAGAAACCATGCTGACCTCTATCTAGCATAATGATGCTACCTACTAATCTAGCCAAGTACATAGCTAATTGATCATAGTGATCAACCATATAATCCCATGATAGGTATCTGCGGTTGATGGTATCATCCTGAAAGAATCTCTGCACCGTACCAATCACAACGCCAGCTCTAGACTCAAAAAATACCTCATGTACAACCATGGGTATGCGGAGTATCCTCCAAACATCCTCTGGAATCACTATAATCTTGCCTATAGGTAAGTGGAAGGTGTTGTGCTCAGAATGCCACCTCTCAGCTAGAGCAGTCAACAACCCTTGGTTCACCCTAATCTTGGGTAAACCTATCAGTGACCACAATCTACATCGAATCATGGTGGTTTTCTCATCATCTGACAGTCGGCCAAATAATGCAAGAACTCATGCAAGATAAGTGTCGTGAAAGGCGACTACCTCAAACTGGGCCTGATTTTTTATAACACCATTAAACATTAGCATTCTATCTACAATAAGGGGCAAATTCCTACTCTTCTAAGTCATTCCAAGTTCACAGGACGCAAATAGATCAAAGAAAATTAAAAACCTAAGTCTTCTACTAGATGCGATCCTGGAAATACAGGATGCGATTGAGTATACGGGATGCGATCCCTGAAAAATGGGATGCGATCCTAAATGCGGGGTACGATCCCAAGTAAATAGGATGTGATCCCTTGATGGATTTTAACTAAAAACAAGATAAAAGTGTTCATACTAGATGTGATCCAGGAAAACCGGATGCCATGTAGAATCCAGGAAAAATTTGATACGACGCGGGAAAAATAGGATGTGATGTGCGTTTAGTAGGATGCGATCCAAAATCCTGTATGTGATCCTAACTTCAAAAGGCTCTAAAAGACACAAAAATTCATAAAATTAAAAAATGCAAATTTCACAAGGTAGTTTATCAGGCACTTACCGACGGTGGGTAATCAGCTGGTCACTGGTGTCGGTGGCTCATCTCAAATCGATGCTTCCTCATGGGGACTACCATCTTCACTGTAGAGCTCTTAGAATTTCTATGGAGGAATGTGCAAATGAATAGTTAAATGGTCCTTTTGGAGGCTTATATGGGTCTTTTGAGACATTTAGGGTTTCCAAAACTCCTCTCGGACAACTCCAAATTCATTTGTGTTCTCTTTTTACTCAATCGAGAACCAAATCAAAGGTATTCGTGATGTTTTCAGCAGCACAACTTCACTTTTGCGATGGTTTCCAAACTTATGGGTTTGCTTCATTTATTCCCCACATTGGTAAATACTGCACATTTTATCATACATCTTGGTCAAAACATCATTTTATCAGCCTTATCACTCATATTTTCATGTAATTAACTTGATCATCATGTGTTTATTTTTAAACACACCTTCTTCTATTCCACTCTTTCTTGCCCTATCCCTTCCTGCAAGTGTTATGATATTTTCCAACTAAGGGATTTATTTCTTTTCCTTTTATTTTGTTCCTGAGGGGGCATGATCACACTATCATCAATTAAAATTTTGTTCAAAACAACATCAAAATAACTTCATTATCAAACAAACTAGGGGCATAACAGTTCCTTGACTAAGTTAGAACTGTTGAATAGAAAGCTTTGGTTCTCATGAGCTGGATATCTTATGTTTCCTCATTTTAAAAGATTTTTCTAAGCTCTTGATAGCTTCATATTGTCTTTTGGATGACAACCAAGTTCAGAATCAGTATTATCAATTTTTGGACGACAACCAAGTTCAAAATTGGTATCTTTAAAATCTTTTATTGATCTTTGGATGACAACCAAGTTCAAAATCAATTCTATTAGTTTGGTTTGATCAAGTGCAAGACTGATCTCATCAATATTTCATTTGACAACCAAGAACAAAATTCTCAATCTTTCTGAGGTCAAAATTGAAAACTTTCTTTGAATCAATGCATTGCTCGCACATCAATTCAAAGAGGAGAAAATGTAACCACATAAATTTGGTCTGTTCTAACTATGGACCCTATTTTCCCTAAGTGTGATCATACCCTCGATTATGTCCAAACGACCCTATTACTACTTGGCATAATTCTTTAAATCAATTTAAATGTCCTAGGTGATTTTTTATCACTAATTTATATTAACTATTATAGCCATACAATTTAAATCAATTTCAACCAATCAAATCAAACCAAAATCAAACATGGTTATAGTATTTAATTATAAAGGAATTAAATTAAATCCCTAAATCAAATACCCACTTGTAATTAACCCATTTCCCCTAGCCTATTTAATTTAATTAAAACGGCTATAGTCCCCTAATTATTAAAAAGCAATTTCATTGTTTAAACTAATTAATTCCTATATTTCTAAATGAATTAAATAAGTTTATTTCATTTATTAATATTCCCCTAAACCCCAACCTAACCTATCTCAACCACTTCTACCTTGGGTTCTAACCCTTCTCAACCCATTCACCCATGCTAATCTAATCCTAATCCTAATTCTAGTCCTAACCCACCTCCTAATGTTGTCACATTCCATTAAGGAATGATTAGCAACTCAACCCACTTGAGAAAGTCCACTTTCTCAAGCTTGACTTCCTTAAGGTCCACTTTCTCAAGCCATCCTCTTACATCCTCCCTTGCCTCTTTAAGGCCTTTATTAATGTCTTATTAATGAAAGATGCCTTAAGCCTATGTCTCTCCCATGCCTTATTAATTCCTTGGGCATTAATGGCTCTTACACCTTCATTAATGAGCCCCTTCACTCATAAATTCACCTTGTCCCCTCTCTCTCTCTCTCTCTCCCATTCTTCTATAAATAGAAGCCTATTTTGAGAGTAAATAAGCCTTCACATTAGATCAAAATTACATTGTTATGATGTTGGATTCATCCTAGATTTACATTCCACTTATTATTCTATGGTTTTGCATTGTTTTAATTTCATCTTTTAGAGCTAGAATATATGCTTTTCAATCTTTTATCTTGCTTTCAAACTAAAATCCTTCATGCTAGGTTGTATTTGTCATTGATTTGTAGCATATTCTGAGGGCTAATATGTTATTAATTACACTCCTCCTAATTAGCAGGCAATAAGTCAGTTTTAGTGGGTTTCACATGTTTTTCTAACCCTTTTGGACTAATGCAATGACTTATTGAGTGTCTGTGTTGTTTTCATCAGGTACCCAAATACACACTCACATAGGTCACTTCAAGGGAGGCTTCAATCTACAAGGAGGTTCATTTCTCAATTGGCGCAAAAAAGTCATTCTTTCACAAGGTTTCTATACAAGGACACCATATTTACATGGGATGAAGAATGTGATAAAGCCTTTACATTGTTGAAAACATACTTGATGAATCCACCCATCTTGATGTCACCTATTCAAAGAAAACCTTTATTACTCTATATTTGAGCAATGGAATAATCTTTAGGATTTTTATTGGCACAAGAGGATAGTGAAGGAAAAGAAAGGGCTATCTACTTCTTGAGTAGAAATTTGATCAAATATAAATTAAACTATAGCTTCATGGAAAGGGCTTGCCTAGCAGTGGTATTTGCCTCTAAAAAGTTAAGACACTATATTTTGATGCATAAGGTGAAACTCATAGCCAAAATTGATCCATTGAAATATTTACTTAGCAAAACAGCTCTAACTGGAAGGATTGTAAAGTGGGTGATGGTGCTTAGTGAGTTCGACATTGAGTATGTTGATAGGAAAGAAATCAAAGGTCAAGTTATTGCAGATCAATTGGCTGATTATCCTCAAGAATCTACACATCCAATTCAAGTGGAGTTTCTGGATTCAGAGATTGTTAATGTGGAAGCTAAAACATGGACTTTATACTTTGATGGATCTTACACCCAAAATGGTAGTGGGGCAATAATTATTTTGATCACTCCTCAAGGTTACACAATTCCAAAATATTACAAGTTATTATTCCCTTGCACAAACAACATTACAGAGTATGAAGCTTTGGTCATAGGTATCAAGATGGCGTTAGAATGGAATGTCACAGAATTACAAGTCTATGGGGACTCTCAATTAGTTATCAATCAAGTCAATGATGAGTATAATACCAAGGATGAAAAATTGATGCCTTACAAGAAATTGGTTGATGATTGGA
>MU223258.1:6282388-6317250 GCA_018584345.1 Thuja plicata | reverse complement strand
ACCTATCCTAATTGTTTGAACTGTAAGGCAGTTCAGTGTATGTTATTTTTGTGATATCCTTGCTTATTATTGACTCTGCAGCCCAAAGGATAGGCACTGGTTCAGAAAATGATTTGATTATCTATCTATGTCTAAAGATATTCCAAGCTATCAAAACCAAATCAATTTAAACACTCTGTTACTAAGAACATATAAGTTGAACTTGTTTAAAGGACCTCTGTCAGTAGGACACTTTCCATAGTATTGATTCCTTGAAGAGTGAATAAACTAGGTTATCCCTCCTATAAAGAAAAGGAAGAAGGATGAGAATCCTTGTATCACTGGTTATTGTTATGTTGATAACTATGATTTGTATGGTAATATCTTGCTTATGGTTATGCTTGGTCATCAGCAAGATAATTCATAAGTTGGTCCAATAAAGGTACATAGCTAATCAGTGTCCACATCAACAAATACTGTGTTAACAACCATCTTGAAAGGTAAAACCTGCCTGAGTATTTGTGGAGCTCAAAAATGAAGAAGGATATTATCCAATCCTTAGCAATTAGGCTTTTCTTGTCTCTGAATCAGAATCAGAAGGTATAAATTTTAGATAGACATTTCAAGCATTTTGGTTCATACAAGAAAAATCCCTAACAGATATCATAGATCCCAATCTGTCTCATGACCCACTAGGGGCACCTGATCCATCTCCAATGATAACTATACCTCAACCTCCTACTCCATCAGGATCTCTATCACTTGATCTATCCTATGTGGAAGGTGGTGCCTGACTAGTGCTCACACTGGTAGGTAACTAAGCTAAAGTGGCCAAGAACTACTACAACATAGTCAAAACCTGATCTGATCATATAGTAACTACAGTAATCCCTACCTGTAATTGTCAAACATCTTGAACTAAGCCATCCACTATGGGAGGAACTCAAGGCGCTTGTGATGTTGGAGGGGCCTAAGGTGCCTGTGGCACTAATGCAACCTATGGTATCATTGGTGTCGTACTACTCTTTGGATCTACCTAAGGAGCCTATCTCTATGGAGATGGAGGTCTCTATGGAACCTGTCCCTGTAATGGACCCTATAGAGGAACTTGTCTCACAACCTAGAATCATCTATGTCTCTACCTAGCCCACTCTACACTAACTCTTCCAGGAGCCTGTCCCTAGGGAGGTACCTATACCTACACTCACCTCTATCTAGGCTGACCAAATCCCCCACCTTGGCCCCTAACATGACCACCATACATTCAAGGTCCCACAACTCTATGTACCCTAGGTTCTCTCTGGACCCTTTATCTCTAAGGTCTCCTTCCATCTCCATCGCCATCATCATCATCCTCACCATCATCATCAGATAAATCATCAACATCTGGGATAGGCTTAGCTAGATCTGTAAATCTAACAAAGCAATGCCATAAGAACCACTCTCGATACTTAGTAGACATCCCTGCATTAGTTACATGTGTCATTAGATCCCATCTCACAAATCCAAGCTAATCAATCTATGCACAAGCATACTAATTGTCAACCTGAGCTCCCCACATGGATCACTCTACCTGTACCCTCGCATAAAGTGCCATACCCTAGGTCATTTCTTGTACTCAGCCATACTAACAAAGCACTCTCCCGAAGCAAAATCTCTCTATACATAGTGGTGATCAACCAATCATCCACCAAGAGGAAAACATATAAGGCAACTTGTCATCATCCTCTCACCACCTATCACAGCTCAAATATGGTCTCCAGATGACCTGATCGATATCATCAATAGTACGATGCCAAAACTCAACCTTGCCCAGATGATGTTGGACAAGCATACCACCATACAAAAAAGCATATAGATATCCTCAAGCCCGCACTCATACTGAGACTAGTCTAGTGATAAGGATATGATCCCAAGTCCACAGTTGTAGTAAAACTACACCTGCTGAGATAGATGCATTGCGCCTATACACAATCTCATGAAGTTCATGATAAAGCTAGGATAATACACAGGAACCCCAGTCGAATCTCTGAGGATGTGCAATCATGTTCTCCAATGTATGGCCCCATCCGACTATAAAGCCACGACCTCTCATATCTGGAAGCAACAATCCTCTGATGACTACTCCTAATAATGTTGGCAAGGTAGGAAACAAAGAAAACTATGCCCAAGTAATGCAATCATTCTCAATGGTGTTGTCTTCGAACACCCATCTACATACGTTGCCATCATAAACTAAATCATAGTATACTCTCTCTCCATGAGTCAGGATCCTCAACAATCTATATGTATCCTCTGGCATGATAGTCATCTCACCAAGGGGTAGATGGAATGTGTTATAGTCAGAGTGCCATCACTTTGCCATAGCTATCAATAGACCTTGGTTCAGCTAAAACTGAGGTAGATCAAGAAGGAAACTAAGACCACATGTCTCGATAGTACATCTCTCAAGAGGTGTAAGCTCATAAACTAAATCAAAGATCCAAGACACTACACCCCGTACTCGCAACTTATGATAATGTTCCTACATTTTGAAACAAAGTGACTTATATTAGTCTTTCTATTGGTGGATAATTCTAAGTCGATCAAACACATTAAATCTATCCTGCTCTATTTTGAGCTCATCAAATTATTGTTCCTAACCTCTATATCTTGAGAAGGGATCAATTTGGCATCATTTTAATCAATCTAATTGGCATATCAAACATTCAACGATATCATTTTTCTAATATCCTAAAGACTAAGTGACATCATGAAAGTACATTTTCTAGCTTGGACATCAAGAAAGTCATTCAATTGATCAATCAATGACAACTTTTATCCTATATATTTTCATTTTTGCCTAAATTTTCTTAGAGGCGGCACTTGATTTAGTGTACGCGACTTTTTAGCCATGCGACATTAAAATTCTCATACACGACACTCTAATCATTGGAGGTGGCACTTTACACAGCACACGACCTTTTAAAGTCCTAGGCAACTTTCAAATTGTCCTAGGTAGATCTAAAATAATAGGGTTTTAGGGGAGGCGCAAAACTATTTGGGTTATGATTTTTTACTTAATTCCTAGGTGGCTTTGGATTTCTCAAACACGGCTTTAAAATGTGTGGAGGTGACTTTTCACTAGCTTAGGTGGCTTTTAAATTTTCCTACATGGCGTTTTGGAAAGACTTACCTAAAAATCATTAAAAAATTGCAATAAATGCTAATAAATGACCAATAAATGCACTAGGAAGGTTGAAATCACTCAGCGAAGGTCTGTAGTCAGGAGGTCTCTGATAATGGTGTGCTCTCTTGAACTGATACTCTCGAATGGGGACCACCATCACTATCAATTGTCATAGGATTAGAGAAAAAAATCTCAATAGTAAAAGTGAAAATGAATAGTAAATTTGGGGTTTTCAACCTTTTAAAGCTATTTTACCCTAATTTTTGAAGGTTTTTGACCCAGTTGGATTCAATTGCATATTTTTGCATATTAAGGCATCTTCTGACATTTTTTTCAGCATAATTGTTTATCAGAAATGAAATCATCTTGGATCTATTCATCATCAGTTTCATCAAAATTTTGGCATTCACAACATCAAAATGTTTTCATTTTTGAGGGGGCATCATCATATCATCAAACTGGGATTCTGCATCACATTTTTCATCAAATTTGGGGCATTAAAAATTCAAACTTTATTAGTGAGGCATCCTGCATCAGATTTCACATCAAGTTTCATGTCAGGTTTCACATCAAGGTTTTGCATCAAGTTTCGCATCAGGTTGCACATTATATTTTCAAATCAATCAAGTTTCGCATCAGTTAATCAATCAAGACATCAGTTTCAAATCAATGATTAGGACATCAAGTTTTCTTTGAATCAATGCACTTCACACATCAATTTAAAGAGGGGCATTTGTAGACACCTAAAATTGACCAAGTGTCTCTTAATCATCCAAATTTGCAAATGTCAGCCAATTAACCTAAATCTCATCAAAATGCATTAAAATGGATTAAAATAATTCAAATGGACATTTATCAAGCAAATTGGACAAAATCAAATAAAATCAAAGGATTAATTAATAATGAAATCAAATAATAAAATTCAAGCCTAAAAGGGATCAACCAAATTATATAATTGATTTTAATCAATTAATTTTATAGCTTTAAATCAAAAATTAAATCCAACCCATTCACCCTTACATGGATAAATTAATTAAATGATTGAATTAAATAATTCCTAATTTCTTTCAACTCAAATTGATCAACCAATGAGAATTGAGGATCTTGTCTTCTTGTCCCACCCTTTGAGGACAACCATTTAAATGGTTCCCCCATTTGAAACCATTTGAGGGATCAAACTCACCCAAGGATTAACCCATGGTTAATTCACTCTACCCCCTACCCTTGGGAATTTGCTATAAATACAAGCCTTTTTCTATGCATTTGATATCCTAGAAACTCAAGTGCAAAGCATCCTTATTATAGTCAATTTATGAGAAATTAAGAACATTTGAGAGCAATTGAGAAGTATTTTTGAGCATTTGTAGAAGCAATTGTTGAATTGAGGAGCATACCATGAGCATTTAGAATTAGAATTTCATATCATCTTGAGAGTTTGAGCTAGATCTTGCATTTTATCTTTAAATTTCTCATTCTAGGATTTTCCTTGAGAGAGATTAAGGCTGAGAGCTCTCTTAACAAAGCTTAGATAAGGAACCATGATTTGTCATGGATTTAATTACAATTCTTAGTTTAAATTATCATTTTATTTCCCTAGAATTGTAGTTTAGAGTCCTAATTTCATGAAGGTGTAATTTCTCATAAACACCTTCTTTGATGTACAGGCAACTGTTATCATTGGTTCTCTAAAATCCAATGCTTATTAGATAGCTATGTAGTCTTTCATACCATGCTCTGGGCACTTGCTTTAGTCCATACAATGCTTTGTGTAGCTTGCGAACTATATTTATTTTGTTGGGATCAATAAAGCCTTCTAGTTGTTCAGTGTAGAATTCCTCTTCTAGGATTCCATTCAAAAATACAGACTTCACATCCATCTGATATACTTTGTATCCTTTATGTGCAACATATGCCAAAAGAGTTTTGACTCCTTCAAGTCTTGCAATAGGAGAAAATTTTTCTCCATAGTCAATACCCTCTTCTTGAGCATATCCTTTACAAACTATTCTAGCTTTGTTTCTAGAAACTTTCCCATTTTTATCCATTTTTTTTCAAAACCCACTTGGTTCCAATCACATTCTTGTCCTTTCACCTAGGTACAAGAGTCCAAGTTTTTTTCTTTTCAATCTGCTCAATCTCTTCATTCATTTCCTCTATCTAACTTTCATCATTCAATGCATCTTTAACAGTTATAGGTTCAAATTCACTTAGTAAGCATGTACCTTTTAGTATCTTTCTTGTTATTACACCTTCTATCTGATCTCCAATTATTTTCTTAGGTGTACGACGCCTTTTCACATATCTAGAAATTACTGGAAACTTTAATCTAGATCCTGGACTTGATCCACTAGGTCTGTCATTCTCAAACATTCTTTCTTGTTTCTCTATCTAATACTTGGTTTCTTTTTACTGTGGCTCAGGTTCTTCAGTCTGTGACTTGGGTCCCTCTATCTGTGACTCAAGTCCCTCTATTTATGACTTAGATCCCTCTGTCTATGACTCAGGTCCCTCTGCTAGCACTTCATGTTGCTCATTTTGTAACTTAGGTGGTACAGTTTGTGTCAGTTAATGTTGTCCCATCACCATTTCTTGAGTCATAGGTATACTGTCAAGTTCATGATATGCAAATTTTATGTAGTCTTCAGGCTCTTTAGTGCTCTTCTCCTCACATTTTTCTACAAACTCATCAATCTTGACATGTACATTCTCTATGAATTTATGAGTAGTAAGATTCAAACATTTGTATCCTTTGCTTTTACATGAGTAACCTAGGAATATTCCTTTATCACTTTTTGCATCTAGTTTCCCATTTCTTGCTTCCTTCAAGATGTAGCATCTACTTCCAAATACTTTGAAATAATGAACATTAGGTTTATAGCCATACCATAATTCAAAAGGTGTCTGATCACTACCTTTCTTCAGTTGAACTCTATTCAAGGTGAACACTATAGTGCTAATGGCCTCCTTCCAGTATTTGGTAGCAACATTATTTTCAATCATTAAGGTTCTAGAACAATCCATAATGGATCTGTTTCTCCTTTTTTCTATTCAATTTTGTTGTGGTGTACCAGGGGTAGATACATGTCTTTTGATTCCTCTTTCAATACAAAATTAATTGAACTCATTAGAAATGAATTCTCCTCCTTTGTCAGATCTTAGGCATTTTACTTTTTTTCCTATTTCTTTTTCAACTCTTGCAAGATACCACTTGAATTTCTAAAAAGCTTCTTATTTCTCTTTGAGAAACATGACAATCATCATTCTAGAATGATCATCAACAAATAGAATAAAATATTTTTCTCTAGTATAGCTTGTTGTGTCAATTGGTCCACATAGATCAGTATGTACCAATTCCAAGACTTCATTAGTATTGTAATTCTTTCTCTTGAAGCTATTCTTGCTCACCTTTTCAATTTGACATTGTTTGCATATTTCTAACTTAGTTTTCTTCAAGATAGGAATACCTCTGACTCTTTTGTTCTTGCTAATGTTTACTAGATTGTCAAAATTCACATGAGACAACCTTTTATTCCATAACCATCTTTCTTCTACTTGTGCAATAAAGCATGAACCTTTAGTGAGATCAAGATAGAATAAACTACCTTTTGTTTTCCTACCAGTTCCAACTAGGTTCCCTTTACCATCCAAGAGCTTGGCCTTACCATTCATAAATTCTACCTTCAAGACAATTTTGTTCAGCTGTGCTACACTGAGTAGATTTCTCCTTAATCCTTCAACCCAATAAGCATTATCACATTTGATTCCTTCTATCAGAACAATGCAACCTTTTCCTTTTAATGGTCAAGGTTCAACATTTCCAAAACTGACACTTCCACCATCATAGTGTTCGATATGCTCAAAATTTGTCTTATCACCAGTCATGTGATGAGAACAACCACTATCAATTATCCAAGTATCATTTTTATTGATGTCTAAGAAAAGTACAGTCTTTTCATATTCCTCATCTGACTCATCCTTAATGGCAATATTAACCATTTCTTCTTCTTCATCACTATTAGAATCTTTTGCAATATAACAAGATGTCTTCCCTTTATCCTTATAGCTTTTGTGGTTATTGAAATCTTTCTTTCCTTTAAATTTGTCAAACTTCCTCTCATCCTTGTCTTCCTTGTTTTGACACTTTGTAGCAATGTGACCAACCTCATTGCATGAGAAACAAATCAATGGTATCTTTCCTCTGTATTTTCCTTTTGCTTCTCTTCTTGCAAGTAGTTCTTCAATGATTTCAAGATCTTCATCATCAGATTCATCACCACTATCACTTCCAATCTACTTTCCTTTAGAATACCTATCCTTCTTACAAAGGTTCAATTTGCCTTTGAATGCAGACTCAAGATTACTAGAGCCAGGAGAGTAGTTGTCAAAATTGTCTAGCTCAAAGGTTGTAAGTCTTCCCACTAATGTATCCAGAGTAATGTCTTTGTTGCACCTCATTTCTTGAATGGCTGAAACTCTAATAGCATAGATAGGGAGTAAAGTTATGAGTACCTTTCTTCCTACTGTAGTATCTTCAATTAGTCCACCTGTTGCTCTGATGGCACTTACAATCTTCTTGATTCTTTCACTATACTTTGTGATATCTTCTCCTTGTTTCATTTTCATCTGGTCAAATTTTCCTCTTAGACTTTCTACTTTAGCTCTCTTTACATTTGTATCACCTACATGAATTTCCTATAGTTTTTTCCACATATCATGAGCTCTAGGGCAGTCCTTAAATTCATCAAATTTTGAATAGCTGAGTGAAGAATCTATGTTAATCATCATTATGTTATGAAGTTTCTGTTCCATCATCTATTCCACAAGCATAGTCCCTATTGGTGCAACATATTTTGTCTCTAAGAATTGTAAACCAGCATCTCCAATGGTAGATAGATGTAGCTTCATCAGTTCCTGCCATGCTAGGAAATTGTCTTTGTTTAGCTTTCGGATCTCCCTCCTGTAAGACATCTTTGATCTCTAGCTTAGGCCTTGAGACCTTTCCTGAAAGCACTTGAAGCTTTGATACCAATTATTGGAAATGAGATAATTAATTGAGAGGGGAGGGGTGAATCAGTTACTCCAAAACAAATCCTTGTCCCTTGGATGTCTAAATACTTTAATACTATTACTTGGGTTACATAAGATATTATTCTGTAGCTCGGGTGTTCCTTCTGTAACTGAGGTGTCAAAGAAATCTTTAATGCAATTATATTTAGAGATTAAGTGCATAAACATAAAGCATAAAATAATTAACAAGTACACATATGACACAAGATTTAACATGGAAACCCAATATGGGAAAAACCACCAATGTAACTAGTTACTATTTTTCACTCTTCTGAAGTGAGCCCTACTAGGATCCAACCCTATTAAAGGTTACAATAGCACACTGTAAGGTGTGAACTATTTAAAGGATTTAATCACCCTGTGAGGAGTGGCCTTGTTAGAGGTCTTTAACACTTCAATCTAGAAATGCTACCTTATGAGAGGATTTACAAAAGACTATTAAGTCTACTTTGTTAAGAGATTTTGATCACTGCTACGATTGTTAGAAAGTAACAATGGATTGACCTGTAGGTGTAAGAAACTATCTTTGCTGATTCAGATATCTGCTTCATTTTAATTAGATCCTTGTTGATTAGATATTCTATTACAGCTCTGAGTTTTCTATTTCCAATCAAAATCCCATCTCATTTTTCCTTCACAGAATTCCACACTTCTGTCTTTTCAAATTGCTTCATCTTACACACTTAGGCTTCAACTCTAACACATTAAATCCAAACTTGACCTTTCATAAATACATGGTAAGCCCTGTCAAGTTGGCTTGAATAAACTTTAAATGATAAATCATAATATATTTGGCCTCATATAACCATTTAATTACATAATACAAATCACTATTAGTCGGTTGCAACTGAATGCCCAACCAAGACTAAAATGCCCGAGTGAACTCAGTCAACACTAAACTTCTTCAATGCCTGAACTCAACTCATTCTATTTACCAACTATGCTCAGTTTGAATGTAGACATTAGTGTAAAACCACTACATAAGTGTATATACATGTGTAACATCAATGACAATACACAATTGAATAATTTTTTTTAATAGAGTGGACAGTTAGAAGCCCTAAGAGGACTAGGTATCCTCCAAATCTTCAACACTAAGAGGTAAAGTGCCTCTACACTTATCAAAGGTGTAGAAATGACTTGTTTCTAGGTTATCACAACCTATTCCCAATAGGGTAACCTAATCACTAGGTTCTACCAAGTATCCAACACCAACTCCCAATGTTTGGCTTATTAAGCACTTACACCAATTTGACAACAAATCCCCATGAAATGACTCCAAGTACCAGGGGTGACCTATCCTCAAGGATTTGGTCTATTTAGGTCCCTAAGAAAAGAATCCAATTATCCTACCCACCATGTACACTAAATTAGTCATGGTTGTTATGATAAGCCCCTCCTAGGCTTGTAGCCTTTTCAAATGGAAATTTGGGCTTAGTTTGAAATTTTTCTACATAAAACGCTAACAAAAGTATAGATTCAAGTACCCTTTGTGGAAAAATGGATTATACCAAATCATCAATGCTTGAAAGTAAAAGGAAAATAGAAAGACACACTATTTTGCCTAAATAAATAGGGCTAATTTGGCCTCCAATTACACTACATGTACCTCTTCCATACAACAAGGACTGAATCCAACACTTGGATCATGTGAAGGGATACAAAAAGACATCTCAAACTCAAATTCATGTCTTGATGAATCTCCTTTGATGAGTTATGTGGACTGTATTCAATCGCTTGATTGGTGCACACATGGACATGTACACCTAGGGCATCATGGCAAACCCATCTCCCTGCAATTTATCAAACCCAACCTGTATAATCTTAAATATCATTTTCAATACATGATTTCTACCAAGTGTCATTAGATTCCCATGGTAGAAATAAGAAATATGTACATTTTTTTATGAAACCCTGATTTAGGGCCTACAAACCAGGCAACAGGAGTAAAAACACAATAACTTTCAATGCACAAAGGATTAGGACATGAGAAAAAAATAAAATGGAAGATACTTCATAGGGATAACTTAAGATTTGATATTTTCATTCTAAACCTTCCGTACCTATATGTACCAATTGACTGTTGATCAAATTTCCAAGAAAATGGTGATTTTTATTGATTTTGAATGCCAAATTACAAAAGTTATCCTACCACCCACCTATAATTTCTTTTGTAGGAATTCCCAATAGTTATATCCAATTTTGAAACTAATTGTCTGTTTGGGAATGGTTTTTACAATATTTGACAAAAGTTGTCAAAGTTGCTTGACAACTTTTTAGCAATTTTGTAATATTTTGCAACTTTACACTCTAAGTGACCAAACTTTATCCAAACCTAATATTTATGATGCAAATTGTATATAAACATGATAAAACATGTAAATTTGAGAAAATAACCTATATTTATGGTTTTGGACATTATTTGACCAATAGTTGACCAAGGGCTTATAAAATGCCAATCTTGGAACTAGGTCTTACAAAGGGTATCCAATATGAAACCTTTGATTCTAACTTGACCTAAATGCCACTAGGAACTTCAAGGAATCCGTAAGCTCCAAAAAAAACACTTAGGTTCACTAGGGTTCTCCTTCACCATACTCCCCATGAGGTTTTAAACTCAAGTTCCCACTTGAGGTTAACTGATCAAGAGTGATGCCATGCTGTTTGATTTGTTCCTCTATCATCCAGGTAGCATCAATGTTAGGGAGTCCTTTCCACTTTACTAGATACTGCATATACTTTTTCTTCCTTGTTTTCTTTAGGACCCGTCGACTCAAAAACTTTTTCCAACTCCACTGGTTTTCTTTGTGCAATATTTGTGACATAGTCTCTTTTTCCTTATTTTGTGGGCCCTACACATTGGTCATATTGGAAAACACATTTGCAAGGGGTGAGATCTAAAACATTAAATATATGAGAGATTGATAATGTAGGAGGTAGAGATATTTCATAGGCATTTTCACCCATCTTGTTGATAATGGTGCAAAGCCCAAATTTCTTCATATGTAACTTTGAATATCTTCCCTTGGGTAGTCGTTCCTTTCTTAGGTAAGCCCACACTTTATCTCCAATTTGGAAATGGATTTATCTCCTCTTCTTGTCTTCTTGAGCCTTGTATTTCATGGTGGATTGTTGCAATGATCCTTTTACTTCTACCCGCACTTCAGTGATCAGTTTTCCCAATTCTTCACCTTGTGCACTAACTCTAAAATTGAAAGGTAGTTTGACCATATCTAATAGACCTTTTGGGTGAAGTCCATAAATAGTTTGAAAATGTGTTTTTCCACTAGATCTATTCATTGAATCATTGAATGCAAACTCTTCTTTAGGTAAGATCATGTCCCAAATTTGGGAATTTTGTTTGGTCAGACATCTTAGGAGTTTTCCAAGTGACCTATTTACCACTTTAGTTTTCCCATCAGTTTGTGGGTGATAGACAGAGCTATAGGTCATATTTGTGCTGAGATTTTTGAAAAGAGTCGTCCAAAAATGTCCTTGGAATTTAACATCTCTATCTAAAACTTATTCAAGTTATTCCATGAATCATGACTATTTCTTTGAAGAAGAGATGTTCTGTGTGATATGCATCATTTATGCTTTTACAAGGAACAAAGTGGACCATCTTGCTAAATCTATCCACTATGACAAACACACTATCAAAACCCTATTTGGTTCTAGGTAAACCCATTACAAAATCCATTGAAATTGATTCCCATGGCCTAGCAGGAATAGGTAGAGGCTGGTATAGTCCTTGGTTAATAGACACACCTTTGGCTTGCTGACAAATAGTACAAGTTTCTATGAATTTTTTGATTTCATTTCCCATTTTTGGCCAAAAGTAACTCCTCTTTACTAGGTCTATTGTTTTGTCTATTCCAAAATGACCTCCCAAGCCACCACAGTGTTTTTATTTTATGATATTTGTTCTCATGGAACATCTAGGTATGCATAGTTGAGCCCATTTGAACAAGAGTCCATTCTCAATTAGAAAATTAGAAAAAATTAGTATGATATTTACCTATCATTTTTGTGCGTACCTCAAACATTTCTCCAAAATCTAGACCATCTACATACAAACATTTTAGTGAGTCAATCCCCACACTCTGAAGTTGTAATTCTTCAACCAAACCAACCCTTCTGCTTAGGGCATCAACCACTTTTTTTTCTACCCCCTTCTTGTGCTTAATGTTGAGTGTATATGTCTGCAATTGTTCCATCCATTTAATGTGTTTGACTCGAATTCTTTCCTGGGTATTTAAGAACCTCAGTGCATGGTTATTAGTATAAATAATAAAATATTTTGCGAGTAAGTAATGCCTCCATTTTTTAGTGCTTGTACAATTGCATAAAGTTATAAATCATATATAGAGTACCTTTTCTTGGAATCATTTAGCCTTTTAGAAAAGAATACTACAACCTTACCTTCTTGACTCAAGACTGCACCAATTTCCAAGTTACTTGCATTAGTTTCAATAGTAAATACGTTAGTGAAGTCAAGGAGCACTAGGATTGGATATTGGGACACTCTATTCTTTAGGTATTGGAATGCATTTGCAGCCTCTTTATTCCATTCCAATATGATCCTTTTACCACCCTTGATGGTGTCCAACATGGGAGAACACACATGACTAAAGTTCTTAATAAATTTCCTATAGAAAGTGGCAAGACCATGAAAACTTCTAACATCACCTTGGTTCTTTGGTGGAGGCCAGTTGAAAATTGATTCAACCTTTTCAGGGTCCATTTTTAGGGTGCCTTGTGAGATGAAAAACCCTAGGAAAAAAAGTTCCTTCTTCATAAACATACACTTCTCCGAGTTAATCACTAACTTGTGATGATGAAGTCTCCTCAAAACCTTTTCCACATGTCCAAGATGTTCTTCTCTGCTATGACTGTAAATCAGTATGTCATCAAGATAGATTACTACCAAATTTCCAATAAAATCAAGGAAAATATCATTCATGAGACTCATGAATGTGCTTGGGGAATTTCTTAACCCAAAAGGCATGACAAGTCATTCAAAATTTTCCTCTGTTATTTTAAATGTAGTCTTCCATTCACCACCTGGCTTTATTTTGATTTGGTGATATCCTATTTTCAAGTCTATCTTGGTGAAGTAACAAGCAGTGCCTAGTTGATCAAGTAAGTCTTCCATTCTTGGAATGGGAAATCTGTATCTTATGGTGATTTTTTTTATGGCCCTACTATCTGTACATAACCTCCACTTTCCATTCTTCTTGGGTGCTAGGATTGATGGGACAACACATGGGCTTAAGATCTTTTGAATCAGTCCTTTCTCTAACAGTTCATTGACTTGTTTTGTAATCTCTGTATGTTGAGCATATGTCATCTTGCATGAAGCCTTATTAGGTAAGGAATAACCAGGTATTAGGTCTATCTTATGACTAATTTCTCTTAAGGGAGGGAGGCTTATGGAAAATTCACTAGTAGTGACATCACTATATTTGTTTAACAGTTCCTTAACTTCATTTGGTATGGGATCCTTATCATCAAATCTTATGCTATCCTTGGGTTTAGAGATAAGTAAAAAACCTTCATTCTTAGGTTATTTCAATACTTGCAACATTTCCTTTTCACCTCTAGTGATAACAGGAGGTTTTTTCTTAGTTTTAGCATCACATAGAGGCTTCATTGTAAATTTTACCCCATTCTTGGTGATGGACTAGGTGCTCTTCCTACAATGATGTGTGGAATCCACATCATATTTCCAAGGTCTTCCTAGTAAGATGTGGGAAGCATACATTTCTACTACATCACAAAGTACTGTATCTTTGAAATCTGCTAGAGAAAATTCTACCCATGCTTGTTCAATTACTAGAGTTTGCTGACCTTTGGTTAACCAAGAGACATGGAAGGGAAAGGGTGTGGCTTCTTAGATAAGTTTAATTTTTAGTTTGAGTTTGTTGACCAAATTTTCAGTTGAACCTGAATCAATAAGGAGATTACATACCTTTTCATGTCATTTGATCTTTGTCCTGAAGAGGCTCTTCGTTTGAGGTGGTTCATCAATTTGTGGTACTTGTAGGAAAGCTTGCCTCATCATCAAACATGCTCCTTCCTCTAGTTCTAAATCCATTGGATTGGTGTCATCCTCTTGTTTGTCTTCTTTAATGAGTTGTGTCCTCCTTTCTCCATGGTTTTTGTTATTTCTTTTCTCCAGGCATCTCCCTGCATGGTGTCCAAGTTGCTTGTAGTAGTAACATTTCAAAGGTCCATTTCCTCTTCCTCTTCCTCTATTGAAGGGAATCCTTCCTATAAAGATCCCTTTGAAATTGGATTCACCATGTTATTTGTCTCCTTGGCCTTGGTCAGGGGACTTGCTACCGCTTCCATTGTATTGTCCTCTATTCCAAGAGGTACCCCTTCCTATGAAACTCTTTCCACCATCATTTCTCTTTCCTTTGCCAAAGTCTTTCTTTCTTTTCCATTTCTCCTCTACCTTGATTTCCATTTGACAATATTTTTTTACCGATGTAGGGATGTGTAGGCTTAATTCTTCTTGAATGGACACCTTGAGACCATTCATTTATCTTGCTAGTTTTTTTCCTCATTCTCTATTGCATTAGTCTTCATGCATAGTTTAGGAACTTCTTGGTGTATGAGCCTACATCCATGTCTTTTTTCTTTAGGTTTTTCTTCCTTCTATGGACTTGTACCCCATAATCATCAAGTACATATGTCCCCTTTATCAATGGGTTAGTCCAAATCTTGATCTTTGTCCTTATGTTCAATTTTTAGAGTCGCCTTGTTATTTTTGTGAATCTCAAAGATGCCTAAGCCCTCATGTTCAAAATCTCAGCAAAAGGATCTCCCCTGTGTTTCACCTATGTTTGTAAAAAAGGAAAATCTTTTGCTAACATGTTTCTTGAATAGGTTTGAACATGTTTGAACAGCCTTGAACAACCTTGAACTTAGTTTCAGAGTGTTCAAGAGTGTTCAAGCTCATTCATATTTTTGTGAAGCGGTAGTAGGTGACTAGCATTTTTTCTAAAAGAGGTGTTTCATGATCGCAAGCTTCATAGATTTTGGTTAATCAAAGATGGAAATTAGTAGTTAAGCATGGGACTTCTAGTTTGAAGATGAAGGCGAGATATAAAGGAATAACCTTGAACAGTGATGAACACACAAGAACAACCTTGAACTCGGTTCAAGAGTGTTCAATGATTTTAAAAGTGACACATGGCATAAGAAAAGGACTACCATCATCTTTTTAGTTGTGGACCCCACTCAGAAAAGGCTTTTAATGAAGAAAGGTATTAGCGGTGGTTAAGTCATGTCTAAGTTGTTGAATTAATGAGGAATTCATGTGGCATAAAAGTTTGCGCAAGTGGCAGTAAATGATTGCATGTGTGAATGGTCACTTCATTCTTCAAGATTTTATTACGTTAATTACAGGCAATTAATTACTCATTCATGGTGTTTCTTATTAAAACCCTTCTTAGCATTCATTATTTTTTTGAAATACTGTCACTATCTGTATGCACAAAGAGTGTAGGTAAGTGTTTTTGGAGCTCTGGTTGCAAAATTTTCCATAGTGATTAAGGTAAGTTAGGTTGTCACTCCTCCAGTGTTTAAATTTAAGAGCTTGTGAATTTTATGAGAGTTTCTGTAGTAATTCTTAGTCTATTCTTGCAAGAATGAAGTCTGCATTCCATTTGTTGGGAAGTGTGTCTAGTTTGGTGTGCGAAAATCCTATTGTAACAGACACAAATTTAGAGGGATATGATGTTGAAGGAATAGGTGATAGGCTTACTACGTCTGTCGAAGCAAGTGTTCCTTCTATTGAAATTTTAAGTAGTGGGTTGTGTGTAGTCGCTTGCTTCCCTCGTGTAGTGGTATGTCCTGAACTTGTCCATGAGTGTATCAGACATTATAACCAGAAAACCGAATCAATTATTAAAAGGAATGGTGAGGTATTAATGGCTGTGAATAGAGGAATTGTCACTTTAGCTTTCCAAATACAAGAGAAAACTTTTTCCACTTTATCTCCTACCCAATCTCTTGTTAAGTTCAAGCCAAATGCTGACGCAAATCATACCACAATAGAAAAGCACTGGTTATTAAATGCCCAAAGGGGAGGTTCCCGCTTACCCAAAAAGTTAAGCATAAATCATGTGCATCCATACATTAGTGATATTATGGTAATGTTACATAGAGTCAGAGGGTCACCTGAGGCTTCCTTGTTTTCAAACTGGTTATTCTATTATTTAGAAATTGTTTTAGAGGGAAAACACAAGTTGGATTGGGCCAAATCAATTGCAGAATCTATGAGAGAACAATTGAATAATTCCAAGCTTACTGGATGTAGCTTTTTCATGTCTTCTTATCTGATGTATTGTCTAGCATGTAGTAGGATATGGGATTGTGTGATTCATGAGCCTTAGATTGATGGAATGTGTGTTTTTGAATATTTTCCTATTCTTTGCAAAGACAATGTGATTTAGAATTATAGAAGGGTTCATGATACCTTTATGGGTAAGCTTTATTTCAAGATGTCTGGAGATTCAGCTAGGAGGATGAGTTCAGAAGCTCAATAATTTGTGACAAGTTTTGGGAGTTTCTATATTTAGTTCCCTAGGTTCTCTTATATAAGAATTGGTGGTTTTGAAGATTCCCCTACAAAATTGCCTAGGTATGCCTTTGATTGTTTCATCCTTGCAGAAGTCTATAGATAGCTTGCTATTGTTCTTAAACATTTTCTTCTTGGGGAAGGAGGGGAGAAAATATTCCCATTGTAGCTAGGAAAGTTTTCATGCCTGACT
Organism: Thuja plicata; assembly: GCA_018584345.1. NCBI lineage: Eukaryota > Viridiplantae > Streptophyta > Pinopsida > Cupressales > Cupressaceae > Thuja > Thuja plicata. The sequence continues at coordinate 6,300,252 of MU223258.1, read as the reverse complement.
ATTGAAGATGCAATAAGTATTGGAAGTGACCTTGGACATTTTAATTTTAAGTATTATATAGAGAGAATATGCTTTGATCACAAAAAATTTGCTAGCGGGAGCCTAGGTCTTAGATCTCACATGTTTCCAGTTCCTCATCTAGAGGATTTTTGGGAGGATTGTGCAAATGAGTCCCAAGTCTTGATGAGAGGCCATAGCAGACTTTGCATTTCCCAAATTTTGTCCATGAGAATACAGTTCATCATAGAGGGGGTAACAAATGACGGCTCTAAATTGGTTGAACCTAGTTTCAAAAGACTTCTGGACACTGATGAGATAAATATTGATTGGTCAAAAGAGGAGGAAGATGACATTAAATACAAAACACAGCATGTTCTCAAATTAACTAAAAAATAGTTGCAGGCAAAAAGAGAATAGTCTAGTCCTAAAACAATTGGAGTTAAATCCTCAATTTTATTTTCCTCCCCCTCTGTTTCTAATTTTCCTAAACCATCTGGTAATGTAGGTTCCTCTGGTAAGTAGCATAAGAAATATTTCAAGAAGAAGTCTATTGTAGAACTTTCCACTATGGCCTCTCCTCAACGCATTACCAGGTCGAGATCTTGATCATAGAGAAAAGTGAAGATGACTCAGGAGCAGATAGAAATAGTTAATCTGGAGGATGACAAATTTGGAGATTTGAACTATCAAATTGGAGATGATGACCAAATTGGGAAAGATCTCTTTGACCTCAATGATGTAACCCTGGATTTAATGGACACCCCTGCTAAATTTTGGCCCTCAGCTAGTAACAATTAATGATACGCCCAAATGGTTAACTTCTTCAGTTAATAGGAAGCAAAGTTTGATTCTTGTATCTATTCTAGTGTAGGATATAGTTAGTAAATATGTTCAATAGACTCCCAAGGCCAAGAAAGTGAAGAGTACAACACGTATGTTTGTTGATGCTAAAACTGGGAAGTGGACAGCTGAGGTAGCTACTTACAGACCAAAGGAAGAAAAGCAAGATGTGGTAGTTAAAGATTTTGAGGTAACTAAAATTGAGTTAGGGACTATGGATAGAGTAGGAAGGAACCACCTTTTCAAGGAAACGGACCAATAGATGTTGATCACATCAGTGCAAGATATCAAGGAGAAGAAGGAATTAAAGCAGACCATTGTTTCACTTTCCCAGTTTATCAATACATTATGCAACTTTGATGTCACCCCACTATCCCAATCATCTCAGGTGTTTGACCCCAACTCTACAGAAAGTAAAACATTACTGAATCAAGTTCAAAGGGGTCAGACTTTGGTCTCTTCAGTTGATGAGTGGATGCCTCAAGTGCTCAATAATGGTAGGCAATACATTAAAGATTCACATTTAGTTCTTCGTGACACCAAGGCAATGATGGGAGAATTGCAAGCTCAATGCCAGGTGTGGAATATAGAGGAGGAAAAATGGGTGTCAGCAATGATGAAGTTTATGGAGATAGAGAGACACAACTTTAATAAATTTTGTGTAGAAAAGTCCCTAAAGGGTGCCGAAGAGTCTCTTTTCTTCATCCTAAAAAAAAATATCAGTTGGTGCATTGCTCTGATAAGGGGTACTATTTTAGAAAATAAGTAATATGAAACTAAAGCTAAGTAGATCCAAAAATCTTCCCTGAATGAGTTAAAAGTGATTAATTTCACTTATACCTACCCATTAGTCTTTGGTGAGAAGGAATTAAAGGGCGCTCTGGATGCTTTTGACTCGGAAATAAAGACTATCAGGGAAAAGATCAATCCTAAAGCATTTGACTTAACTTAGATAGCAAGGATTGAATCTATGTTGTATCTGTTTGTTGATCAGTTATGCAATGTCATTGAGAAGGTAAATAAATTGAGGTGGAGCAAAGATGCCTCTATGGCTTGGATAGTAAATTCCAAGATCCTGCATCTGTAGCTTGTGAAAGAACTGGTTCAAGCGTATAAAGAATGGAAGTCTGCACAATTAGTTACCGATGAAGAAGGAATTCCAATAGGAAGCGAGGATCGTGCTATTGATAAGGAGCCTAATTTGGCTATCCAATTTTACTAAATTAACATGCAAACTTTATAGGACGTGTGTCCTCTTTCTGGTGGTTTAGTTACTTAACTATTTTCCTGAGAGGTTGTGTTTTTTGAGAGGCCTCTCGGTGCTCTGCTACTATTTATTTTAGCTACTCAAACTTTTTAAGGGTTCAAAAAACTTTTGGCTGATAGATATAGATTTTGATAATTATAGTTTGGATTGTTAAATGTTATGAACAGAATAGATTTTAGGCAATTATTTGTGTAGTAATTTTTGAAATATATGATAGTACGGTTATTGAATCTGTGTTGTTTACAAACCAAAGAAAGTTTTCCTATGTTGACATATTGTTTATCCTATTTTATACATTTGTCTGTTGGTTCATAATATCTAAATTCTAGATTTTATCTACTTTCCATTATCTTTGGTTGAGAAGTTATTTATATTTCATGAAATGCAATTATGGAAGTAACTGTGTCCTTCCTACTCATTGTTTGGTTATATTTCCTTCATATTTGCTTAGTAGCATATCATCAAAGAATGATATTGCAGGCTTTATAAGCTTTCTTGTTAAAAGCTAATTGATTGAATCGTTATCTCATTTTATTGAATATCTTATTAGGGAGTTGTACCTGTTATAAAATTTAGAGGGAAGTGATCATAAAAGATACTTACCCAACTATTAGAAATAGTTTTTCTTTTAAGGGTGATAGAGTAAACTTAAAAGGATTTTTGTAGAAAGACAAATCTATTCACTAACACAATGCTATCATCTTGTTCCATGAAGTGATCATGCTTCTACCATTCTTCACCCTCTCTGTTTGGATGAAATTCCACCAAGTTAGGGCTGCTCCCTTCAACTTGGATTTTTCCATCTTTACTCTTTGCTTCTCAGAAATTTTTTCACACTCAAAGAAGTTTTTCAAGGCCTCAATCCAATCTAAGGCCAAATCTGCATTTATCTTTCCATTGAAATTTGGTAAGTCTAAATTCTCCTCCATGGTTCTTCTCCCCATAGACTTTAAGGCATCCTAGAGGGGTCTCTAGTCTACAAGAATGTTCTCATCCTGATTAGGAGTGTCATCTTCCTCTTCACTCCCTTCTTTACCATCATACATGTCTTCTCTTCCCCTCTCTACCTTGTTATCAAGTTCTTGAAGCCTCTTAGTCAGAGTTGCATTCGCTGCCTTTTGTTCTCTCACTGTCCTTGCAAGTTCCATGTTTGTAACCCTTGTAGGGATTTCTTCATCCTAGGGAGCAGACATAGCTCTGATACCACTTGATGCTGAGTGGAAAGTCAAAAGCCCTAAGAGGACTAGGTATCCTACAAATATTAAACATCAAGAGGTAAAGTACCTCTACACTTATCAAAAGTGTAGAAATAACTTGTTTCTAGGTTATCACAACCTATTCCCAATAGGGAAACCTAATCAATAGGTTCTACCAAGTCTCCAACACCAACTCCCAATGGTTGGCTTATTAGGAACTTACACCAATTTGACAAAAAATCCCCATGAAATGACTCCAAGGACTAGGGGTGACCTATGCTAAAGGATTTGGTCTATTTAGGTCCCTAAGACAAGCATCCAATTATCCTACCCACAATGTACACTAATTTAGTTATGGTTGCTATGATAAGCCCCTCCTAGGCTTGTAGCATTTTCAAATGGAAATTTGGGCTTAGTTTGAAAGTGTTCCACATAAGCCCCTAAAACAATTAGAGATTCAAGAACCCTTTATGGCCAAATGGATTTTACCAAAGCATCAGTACTTGAAAGTAAAAGGAAAATATAAAAACACATTGTTTTGCCTTAACAAATAGGGCTAATTTGGCCTCCAATTACGCTACAGGTACCTCTTCCATACAAAAAGGACTAAATCCAACACTTGGATCATGTGAAGGAATGAACAAAGACCTCTCAGATGCAAATTTAGGTCTTGATGAATCTCCTATGGTGAGTTATGTAGAATCTACTCAATTGCTTGATTGGTGCACACATGGACATGTACACCTAGGGCATCATGGTAAACCCATCTCCCTGCCTTTTATCAAACCCAACCTAAAAAATATTAAAGAGAATTGTCAATAAATTATTTACATCAAGGCTCATTATATTTCCATGGTGGAAACAAGAAATATGTACAATTTTTTATGAAACCCTGATTTAGGGCCTACAAACTAGGCAGTAGGAGTAAAAATACAATAAGTTTCAATGCACAGAGAATTAGGAGATGAGACCAAAATAAAATGGAAGATACTTCATAGGGAAACCTTAATCTATCAAATTTTCATTCCGAACCTTTTGTACATGTCCATACTAATGTTGAAAATAGAATAATGGGAAAACAAGACACTGAGAGGGGGGGTGAATCAGATCTTCAAATTTAAACACTTAAAACAAACTGATCCACATTCATACATATATGAATCTAATGTAATATCAAATAGCATCCATAAAATGAAATAAATAACTCATAACACAAGAACTTGGTAATCTAGAAACCCAAATAGGTAAAACTGGGGTGGGGATGACACCCACAAAATTCTCCACTACGCAGTAATAAAGTGTGCCTGTTAAGGCTACAAAATTTGATTACAAGATGCAATCTACCTTGTTAAAGGTTTTCCTGGTTAAGAGCTAAAGATCATTACAATCTACCCTATGAAAGGATTTCAACTTACAATAAAGTAAGAACTATATTAGGAGATTTAGAAAGGTCTTCTAGAACCACTCTGTTAAGAGATTTTCACCTAGTACAATGATTAGAATGTCTCAAGTATTGATCTTTAATTATGCACTCTGATGCTGATGATGGATCTCCTCTTTCCAATATCTTCTATGATCTCACAATCTGATATAACTTTACTCTACTATTCACTGTGTTGTCACTCTGCTTCTTAACAAAATAACCCTCTATGCATTTCACTTAAAAAATGGAGTGTCCACATACACTTCATCTACTCTCTTCTTACACACACAAAAATAGGGTTTAGAAGTAATCTAATATATCTGTTCAAGTCTGATAGTGAGATCTAGATCAATGCTCAAGATCTAATACCCATACCTTGATGGCATTACAATTAATGTTTACAATAGATCATGCATAGGATAAAACAATTAAATGCATAACTAACTCTGTAGAATAATATTAAATGCATACATAAGTTGGCCCAAAAATCTTATACAAGTCAACCAGATCACTTATCCTTGAAGTTTGAATCATTCCAAACATGTATACAAAAACTGTTCTGCTTGGCACTTGACTTCTCTATCGCTCAGCACTTAACATCTCTGTATGCTACTCGACTCGGCAATGTAACTAGGTAAACTAAAAACTGCTTGACAATGTTTCTTGGCCTTGCATAGTTTTAGCTCAGCCACAATGACAGCCAACTAAAACTACCTACATGAATGACTAAGTGTTGGTCACTAATCATCAACAGAACTTAGAGATTAACAATCTCCCCCTTTGATATCAGTGGCAAAAACACACTTATCAATACTTCCGTTCATTTCATAAAAAATGTTGCCTAAGTATACTAAGTACTCCCCCTAGGAATATACTCAGAATTATTCATACAAAAAGTTTACATGCCTTCAAAAAATATATACAAGTGTACCTGGTTCTGTACTAATGTATCATACTGTATCCTTTCCAACTTCCTTACCAATTTCCCCCTTGTTTTTGTCATTGATTGCTAGTGGGGTTAAGTTGTACTTATCCAAAAATTGTTTATGAAGCTGCAAGGTGGATTCAAATGTAGTTTCCCATCTTTCCTTGGCAATCTTCATAACTTCCAATTTTATTTCTAGCTCGGCAGCTAGACTCACTAAACTTTCTACAATTGATAGATTTGCAAATTGCTCTATGATAACTCCTTTGCAATTGAAAGTTCCTTCTATATTACCTCCAAGTGAGGCAACATGATTTTCTAAATAGTTATCAATTTGGCCGTAATTTGACCATCTTTAGCCATAAGCTCAGCTATTCTCCATTGTGCATTAATCAACTTAGTAAGATGTAAAGAACTAGAAGTATTATCCTTACCCAAAGTAGTGCTAGATGATCTCAAATCTAATTGTAGCTTCTCAACAAGTTGTAGATTATCCTTTGTGAAAAATTCAACATCACATAATTTCCTGTACAAAAAATAAACATTAGCTGTAATTTTCTCTAAAGTTTCTACAAGAATAGAAAGTTCAACCTATTTTGTTGCAATCTCTTCTGAGATTTTCTCTAGAAATTTGCTCTCAAATCTTCTCCTAGACCATTGTAGAATTTTTTTGTTGCTGTCTATGTCATCATTAGTTACCTTCTATATAATGTTAACTAACTGATCAATAATTGGAGCTTGAGGCATTTCATCCTCTAAGTCAAAAGCCTTTGTAAATATATCCTTGATGTCATACAACACCTGCTTTTTCTTTTGTTCTATCTTCATCTCTTCCCGTGTCTTCTTTCTCTTAAGAAATTCTTGAAGAGTCCCTATGTTTTCAAAAGATAATTCATTGGGATCCCATTGTGGAATCACAATGACCTCATCTAATGTTACATCTAAAATTTGAGACTTCTTCTTTAGAACTTTCTTTTTCTTCAACTCTAGTGAACTTATGCTCGGCAGCATAATATCTTTTCCTGTGATAGTGTCAATATCCATTGCCTCTTTTAATTCTATCAATATTGTCTATGGGTTGGGCATACCACTAGTTTTGGGACCTATGGGAGTGGATGATGCAGAGTGTGGTAGATTAACCAACACTTTCATTGCCTCTTCTTCTTTAGGCTTATCAATAGTATCTGTTAACTACTCCACTATCTAAAACTATTTTGACAACATCTAAAATAGGTGGATTCTGTGAAGTTACCTCTTATGCATTTTTTTGTTGTTTCTCTTCACCTTTCTGATCATTGACAACTTCAATTATCTCATCAGATGCTGTGGTCTTTCCTTCTTCAGTATTAGTTGCCTTAACAGGTGAATCAGTGTATGTACCACTCAACATATCTTGTTCCTTAGCATTCAAATTTCTTGGATCATCAACTATGAAATCCATCAAATTATCTATAGTTAGATCAACATAATTAGTTGAGTCTAATGCATCTTTGGTCTTGTCCTATTCTATAGCAATTTGAATTTGAGTCATCTTTGGCTCAAGGGTAGTTTCCACTTCAACTTCTTTTGTCTTTTCCTCAGATGTTCCCTCACCAGATGGCTTATCTTTTGGAATGGTCAGTCCAAAGATTTCCTTCCAAATCTTTGTGCTCTATTGTACTACACCTTCAATATCATTTTTTAGAATAGCATAACCTCTAAGCTTAGGAAAAAACCTATTCTTGTATTCCTCAATGAATTTGGCTCTTTATTTTGAGGTTAACTTAGGGATTACCTTGGCTAGAGTTCCTTCCCTGATCTATCTCTCTGTGGTAAGTGCAAATTCTCATTTTCTTGACAGAAAATCATATAGTTCATTCAGCACATGATTTCCTATTTCCATAGGAGTTAACTTGAAAGTACTCATCATGTCCAAGAGTGCTTCCTAAACTTTGTGCCTATCCACATTATTCAATTTCTCATACTTAATGAACTTGAAAGTTGCTAACCCTCCTGAATTTCTCAAAGTTTCACATACCTCATAAATACTAGCTAGTTTCTTGAATTGTGCTTTAGGTATGTTGCTGGGTTCATCAATTTTAGTATTTTCATCATCACTGTCTGTCCCCAAATCTAGTTTCCTCCTTGGTCTCTTTGCTAGCTTACTCAGCTCAGCCATAGGAGCAATTTTAGCTTCCTTTCCAGAACTGCTTTCTGCAACTTTTCTCTTTCCATACACTTTTGTTTGTACTTCTACTAAAGAAGTAATAGTAGATGCTCTAGTCCTTAGATGATTAGCTATAGGAGGTGTAACCTTAGGTTTATCTTTTCTTGGCTTGGTTACAATGAAAATTGATGGTCTTTTACCTTTAGCTTTCTTAGTGATCTCCTCAGATGCACTCACTTCCTCTTCTGTAGATATATCCTCACCTTGTCCTATGGTTAGGCCTAAAGGTGCATCCTCAAGTTCTTCATCACTACCTAAACCAACCATTTTCTTCATATTTTTCAAAATTTTCTTTCTTTTTCTCTCCATGGTTCCCTCATTCAAGCTTCTAGAAATTTTAGCTTTGGCTTCATCAAAATTTCCAAATCTCTCTATTGTAGTATCAATTGCCTCGGCTAGGAGTTCAATGATGGTAGCTGATGCTTCATCAATGTTAATTTCATATGGAAATGGTTCTAAGAAATTTACCCTAGGTGTCACAGCCTGGATATAAGTGTTATCCGTATCAACTAGAAAACAGATTTCTTCATAGTGCTTCTCAACTAGTGATCTAGGAATCCTAGTTCTTAATATCATTCTCTTCTTGAATTCTACAAAATAGCTCCCTATAATGCTATTGAAATTACTTCCTAGTTTCTCAATACATTCACTAATCTAAACTGTAATGGGTCTATCCTTTTACCAAACAATATTTCCCAATGTAGGAAATGTATCCTGAATGTAGAAAAATATACAGACTAGTAAGGAACCAAACTTACATGATGAGCTTTTAGCCTTTCTGATTGATGCTAGGTTCTTAGCTAATTGTGTCTACTATAGCTCAACAAGATCATATGTATGATTCTTCTTAACAATTTTCCATGCCTATTCAATGGCTATACAAGGAACACTATCCAATCTACTCAACTGATATAACTTATGTGCTATTACTCTTACTCCAAAATCAAGTTCTATGTATTTAATTGTAGAGATAGTCATACCTCTATTATTCCATATAGCTCTAGTGTTCAATTTTATTTCCTCTTTGCTATTATCCCTCATTGTTCATTTTTTGTTTACTATAGGATATCCAGTCACTCGATGAATCATGTTTTTAGTAATCTTGACTGGTCCATTATCCAACCACATACATATATCATGAACTTGGCTAAGAATAACCTTAATCCATTCATCTTTGAAACCTTATGGAAAATCTAGGGCATGAGTTATCCCTTTGTCAGCTAAATGTTTGAATTCTCCCTTTAGAACTCCATCGACACACAATTTGCTGTAGGATTTCCTCAATTCACTATCACCTACTTCACCAATCTTAACCATGTAACAGGATCGAACAACATGGATCATAAGTACCTTGGGTGGAATGGATGAGAGGGCTCCCATTAAATCACTCTGAATCACACTTTTAGGAATGGCTCAAAATTTGAGAGGTTCACATTCATCACTCCGTACTAACTAAATTTTCTCTTGTTCTCTCTCCATACTCTTAGCTGGTGCGAAAGAACTTGTAGCCATAATCTTGAAATTAGGGTTTGAAAGATGAAGAATAGAGTACATTGGTAAGTAATGCTTCACATTGTTCACCTTAGGATTGTTGATGGCACGCTGACAAAATCTTTGATGCTAACTTCGTTAAGATTAGTTCTATAAATTACTTCAATCGCTCTGTAAATAGTAAAAATTGCAAGGTAAAAATGAAGTATCAACTGTTCATCCTTTATAGACTTTGAAAGGTCAAGGTAGGTAAGAAATGAATGTTTTTCTCATTGAGTTAGTGCAAGCCAGCTATCCTTGGCTTTCTAACACAACTTGCATCCCACTTGACTTACTAAACTCGGGCATCACAAAACTTACTCGGCCTTAGTGTCCATGGCTTGTGCTCGGTACCTATAGTGCAATTGGCTCATCTCAGCATTTGTCTTAAAAATATGTCTTGGTGCATCTTAACATATGCAAATATGGACTTTGGTACATTTCATGTTAGGAACTGATGTAAGATAAGAATTTTAAATGTAGTTCCTTACATACATCTTTTTCTTAGTTGGAGATGATGTAATCACCTGATCCATTGGATTGGGTGAACTCGAATTCACTAGCTTCACTGCTGCATGGTTCAGACTTCTTAACCCATGTCTTGTTCATTTGTGCTCTAATTTTCTCAACAGTAGGAGCAGGTACCCTAGTCTTACAATCTTTCCTTGTATGTCCAATTTTCAGACAACTGTGACAAACTAGGCTTCCATTCATCCAACTTTTAGACTTTCCTCTAAAATGTGTCCTTATGCAGTTTTCTAGAACATGTCCATACTCACCACATTAATGACAACTATGCCATGTGTTGTGATCCCACTTGTAAGTATTGCCTTTTCTTGGTGATTTCTCTTGTACCTTTGATGTCCACTATTGTTTACCTTTTGATCTGCAATCTTGTGCTCTATGACCATATTTGTGATAGTTATAGAAATTACCATTGATTCTAGGTGTTTTACTTTCCTTTGTCTTACATTCACGTGCTTGATATCCAAACTTATTAATGTTAAAGAAATAACCATTAAAGTTAGTTTTAGGATTGGAATTACCATTCTTTCTTCGAAAAATATTTGCTATATGACCTGGTTTCCCACAGTGGTGGCAAATAGGTTTATTGTTTCTTGGCTTTGCATACCTTCTTTCACCTATCTTAGATGATTCTCCATCTTCAGTGGTTGTATGTTGTTCAGTGTGACCTAATCTAGAAGAATCTTTAGGTCTTCTAGATGCTTCCACCAGTTGTTCAAAGTAGTTCATAGCTGCATTGGGATCTTCCAATCTGTTATTAAGTTCTTTCTCAGATCTCAATTCATCTTTCAACTGACTATTCTTAGATCTAAGTGTGATATATGGAATCCTTCAATCTGTTGGGAGCAAGCTCAAACATGAAAACATTAGCGGGTTAGCATATATCATGACAAGAAAAGCATTCAAGAGATCAAACTAACAACAAAGACACCAAATAACATCAGATTAAGCTAAAAATGAGTAAATAACATTTTGCACCCTAATCTACTCATTTTGATTTGCTTATTTTGGATTGTATGTGGGTGTTCTCTCTCAAACACACAATTAGCATAGATCCCAATGCAAGAAATGCAAGAAATACTAGAAACAAGAAGAAATATTCAAGAGCTAGTTATGAGGAACTAGTCTCAAAATCCTCTTCAAAATGATAATATGATCCTAATGCGAATGAGGATGATATGAAAGTCTTATGAAAAAAATATGATTCAATTTACCAAATTAAGATCCTAACATGTGATTTCTAAATGATCTAAGCAAATGAAAGTGTAAACTAACATCTAAGAACATTAACATGAAAGCAAAATGACAATTCTAAGATAACACTAGCATGATAACAATGCAAATTGAGAGAGATGCAAATATGAGAGGAGAAGGCCTCTATTTATAGGATTTTTAGAGAGAAGGAGAGGCTTGGATGAAGTGGCACCTATGTGGCATCCACATAAGAGCCACATAGGAAGCACATGCCTTTGAAATATGACCAATTAGGAAGCACATGCCTTTGAAATATGACCAATTTTCAAGTCAAAATTGGCATTAATATTGAGTGGCTCAATATTTCAACAAGGGGAGACAAAGTGGTAAGAGGGAATTTAATAAGAGTGGGTACCCAATTTGAAAATAATTTCCCCATGTGGGTGTGCATCCCATTAACCTTAAAAAGGTTAGGAATCACCCATTTAAGTATGATCAGAGGGCAGTCAGATGTGGAAACATACTTAGGATATGAGGTGATGGGAATAGGGTAGGAATACTGTAGGCTGTAGGGTAGGATTAATAGGTTCCTAACTAGGGTTTAGATTTAATTCAAATTAGATTTGAATAAATCAGAGCTTAGAAGAATTAGGAAAAATGGAGGATTTTAATAAATATAAATTTATTAAAAAAGGGGTTTTATGGAGGTAAATGTATTTAAATAAAATACATTAGAATAGTATTTAAACTATTGGTAAATGAAACTATTTAATTGATCTGAATTAAATAGTTAGAGGAGTAAGAGAGAAATTAATATTAATAATAATATTAATATTTTTGGGATGTCTACATTTTGCCCCTCTTTGACGAAGCGTCGCAAGTGACGTTTCATCAAAGACAAGAAAATGAGTCATTGGATGATTGATATGAGATTGTGCCCCCTCGAGAAAAGGACACAACGAAGACAGTGGTGTGAGATTTTCTCGAAAAGGACGAAATGGAAAAGAGGAAAAGTGTGAGGGAATAAATAGAAGCCTTCTGAAATGCAATGAACAATGCTACTAATAATGTGAATGCAAACTAAATGCAGCTAATTATGCATTGGGATCCATTTGTGTGAAAAATATGGAGAGCACATCTGATTTTAATATTGTGAGAGGAGATATGCATCAGGTGTTAGAAAACACAGATGACAAGGTTCCTTTGCATGGAGTAGACACTCAAACAAAAGCACACTGCAAAAGACACATGTATCAGTCTCGACCCGTCACCACATACCAGGATATAGCAGATCAAGGCAGTGATGAGTAGGTGTGAACTAACACAAAAAGATAAAATCATTAAAGAAAGCCTCATGACCAAGAAGTCATTCGGTCCAAAGTTCTTGCCATGAACAGGAAATAGCAATGAAAGATCTGATATGCCGACGTCGGAAGGATGCATCCTAACGGGCGAGATGAGGATTTGGTTGGATTAGATGAAAAGACAATCGCTCGCAAAAACTGGGAACAGACTGAAGCGCAAGGATAATCAGCCATTAAAGTGATTTTGTGAAAAATACGGTTGCAATTGCAAGAGGCAGATCATGTCTAAGAATGTTTATTGCGTGATTGTGTGATGTTTGAATTTTTTTTGATTTTTTTGTGAATTTTTGATTTTTTTGGATTTTTTATTTTTTTGTATTTTTTTGGATTTTTGAATGATTTATGAATGTTTGTGGATGAATTTTATGTGTGTTGAGGCTTATCCAACAGGAAAAAATGTGCAAAATGATAATATATACAAAATTTTAGGAAAATAGGGGCTATAATAGGGGCTGGGGGGGCAAAGTGAAGGTCATTTGTGAATAGTGAATAGTAAAAACTGAGCTCTGAGTGAAAAACATGGCTGACAAGAGGATGAAGGGGCAGCTGGGTGAGCGCGCCAGGACACACGGGAGGTCCGCCGAGTGACCGGTCCCGGTGAGTAGACTATCCGTGGCCTTGTATTTTCAGTCGTTAACACATTTATTATGTTTTGGGGAGGGTATGTAATCATTAATAGGGGTTAATGGGATTTCGGACTGGAGACATCGGTTCTCGAACTGGCATCTGCGAGGACACCGATCCCCGGATCGACATCTTTGCAGATGCTGATCCCTAGATCGGCAGCCTCCGGAGCCATGGGTAGCCAGACCGGTGGCTATGAAGATGCTGGTCTATAGAAAAATAGTCAAAGACACCAGTGTATGAACCGGTGTTTCCGACTGAACTGATGTTTGCACCTAAAAGGGCAAATGTTGTTGGCAAAGGAAACAAAAGGGGACCCGACAAGAGCCGGGGATGGGTCGACATGAGACCTAGGGGAAAGATGCCCCATTCTGGGAAGGGTTATGACTAGGACTAAGAGAAAATAAGTAACTGACATGGTGGCTTCTGAAACTTTGTGCAGGAGTAGTTCCCACCCGTGGGATCACGGGAGCATTGGCCACCGATGATGGAGCTGGAGGCGCAGCTGACAGAGGATGACTGGGGGTTGTTAGTAGTGGTAGGACTTGATTATGTGCCTCATTGGCCTAGGCTATGGGTGCACAATGGTATGATGACCGCCTTGATCAAGCGGTGGCACAGTGATACGACAACTTTTCACTTGCCTACTGGAGAGGCCACGATCACCCTAGAGGATGTGTGGCAGATCCTGATCCAAGGAGTGATTCCTTGGTATAGATTAGAGGATTGTGAGCATTATATGGAGATCACATTCCAATGGTCTATGAGGCAAATACCATCCTACAAGACCTGGATGCCTTGGCAGGCAGCTATGGATAGGGGGCTTCGGCGCATAGCCCTGTACATTGCTAGATTGATTGAGGGACGTATGTTAGCGGACCTGGCAGGACATGGATTCAGGATGGGGTGGTCCTAGGTTCTGGCATAGATGCTTGAGGAGGGGACCTCCTACTATTGGGGATATGTCATCCTGGGTCAGCTATACCATGACCTCCACATGGCTGCATACCGTGAGGCACACAACATGGGGACAGGAGTGACATTGTTATTAGTGTGGGCCTGGGAGCACATTGCAGTGTTCTGACCCATGAGGGTGAGAGAGTCATGGCAGCCAAGGGAGCCATATGCCTATAGATACAGGCTCCCCCTTAGATACACATCTGTCAGATAGACAGGTTACTGGAGGTGACTATTAGATGAGATTCAGGTTTTCTGCTGGACCCCATACAGGCTATGCAAGCCATGGGGGATGATGTATTAGACGATAGGGGTGGAGGATGGATTCAAGGATTTCCTATACCTCTCATATGTGTAGACTGATTGCTTCCTGCTATGCAGGACCATCCATCAGATTGAGAGATACCGACCATCTAGAGTTAGGAGACAGTTCGGATTACAGCAGGGGGTGGTGGCAGAGGATGCCTTACATCCTCATGTCACTAGGGAGGTTGGTACATGGGGTAGGTATATGGATGCTCTCACAATGAGGGAATCCTAGAGAGATATGCCATGGTTAGACTTTGTGGCGCGGCAGATATTGTAGATGCAGGCATGACGCCTGAGTATGCCGCATGGTGGGCAACACATACACCTATTAGACTGACAGATCCGGCATAGGTGGCTGCTCATGAGCAGCCGACAGGAGATGTAGATGTGGATGACAAGACTGAGGGTGGGGATGCTCCTAAGAGCTCTATAGCAGGATAGAGGAGGAGGCCAGGGAGACGGGTGAGGGCTTGAGTAGAGGTACCGGCCAGGCCCCAACACAGGCATAGGCACAGGCACAGGCACCACCACAGGTGTAGGATCAGGCATAGGGGCCACCAGCAGGGCCACCACAGGATCAGGGATAGGGGCCACCAATAGGGCCACCATAGGATCAGGCACAGGGGCCACCAGTAGGTTTTGTGGCTCAGGAGACACATGACACTATCCTCACAGAGCGAGACAGTCTATAGACAGAGTGCACCAAACTGTGGGGATTGTTGGATGAGGCTGTGGTGTCTGATGCAAGCCTGCACACTGGGATAGCCCAGATATAGGGATTATTGGCTGCGGAGACAACATAGGCTGACAGGGCGGAGGGAGCATTGGATACTCTAGAGGGCAGAGTGGATTCAGGCGAGTTCTCTATGGTAGACCTGACACAGGATGCTGTCAAGCTACATATAAAGGTAGACACACTTATAGGGCAGTTAGAGAGGCTGACTGCATAGATGGATCAGGCCACAAAGTAGATTAATGCATTGACCTCGAAGAGGGATGTAGCATTGAGGCGGGCTGAGACATACAGGGCAGAGCGAGATATCGCTCGATAGGCGACAGTGGCAGGTGGAGTGGGACAGGTGGTATCAGATGCGTTCACAGCCCATAGGGATGCGAACAGGGCAGGGAGGGAGGCAGCTCACTACAGAGCACTCTATCATCAGCTTGTTCCAGAGGGACAGAGACGGGATTATTCAGAGAGATCTCGGTCACAGAGCACAGTGCGGACTTATGCCTCATAGGGATCAGTGGGGATGCCACCACATCCACCACCAGGATAGGGTGGTGAGTCATCACAGCCACCAGCATGAGCCATCAAAGGAGTATATGACACACAGTTTTGTATTTTTGAGAGTTATACATGTATATTGGCACTGAGCTGCACATGATGTATTTTATTGACAGACATTGATATATATATATATACATATATGAGGACTCTGATTGTTGCTTATGATGTTTTATGATCTATATGATGATTCATATGATGCTTAGAATATATGATCTATATGATGCATACTACATGATTACTGACACTTGATGCTTGCAGGATGTGATGTATATATATGATGTTTGACTGATGTAGGATGGATGATGTTGATATGTATATGATGTACTAACATGTATGGATGCAAGATGTGATGTGTTGTTATTCCTAGATGCAATATATGTAGTGATGTTAGATGATTATGTAGGGATGATTCATGTTTAGACAATGATTTAAGTATGCAAATGATATGATGAACCTAAATGTTGTAATGATGTTAAACAATAAAAATGGATGAATGCAAGCTAAGAATGACCTTAGATGATGAAAATGATGCTAGATGAGTGAATCTAAAATGAACCTAAATGATAAGATAATGAACCAAACATGATGCAAATGATGCTAGATGAATGAACCTAAAATGAACCTAAATGATAAGATAATGAACCTAACATGATGCAAATGATGCTAGATGAGTGAACCTAAAATGAACCTAAATGATAAGATAATGAACCTAACATGATGCAAATGATGCTAGATGAGTGAACCTAAAATGAACCTAAATGATAAGATAATGAACCTAACATGATGCAAATGATGCTAGATGAATGAATCTAAAATGAACCTAAATGATAAGACAATGAACCTAACATGATGCAAATGATGCTAGATGAATGAACCTAAAATGAACCTAAATGATAAGATAATGAACCTAACATGATGCAAATGATGCTAGATGAATGAATCTAAAATGAACCTAACATGATGCAAATGAAATGGACCTAAAAATCTTAACAATGCAAATGAAATGGACCTGAAAATGAAAGATAAATCTAATAAGATAAGGTTGATTAATGATGCAGAATAATGCAAGATAATGAAATGATTCAAGATGAAAGATGATTTAATGAACTGGATCTTCTCTAGTTGGAATACTTGATTGCTATAAATTTGGTCCTAAAATGCAAGATGCCTTAAATGATCTTAAAATGCAAGACCTGAAATGACTCTAAAATGCAAGACCTTAAATGATCTTAAAATGCAAGACCTTAAATGATCTTAAAATGCAAGATAACATGATGCTAAAGTGATTTGATAATGCAAGGTGAGGTGACAATGCAAGACACCAATGAATGACATTATGAGCGACAAATCATCAATCTCTTGTTCTTGGATTTTCTTTCAGTTGTTCTCTGCATCAATTTCCTTCCTTTCAATACCCAAAAGCATCAAGAGCAAAGGAAAGAAAAGTGCAATTGAAGAACTCAGAAGATGAACTGTTTGAGGTTGAACAAATGTGACATTTGAATCTCAAAATCGTCGCTATTTTTTTTTTTTTTATGTGTGTCATAATCAACTGATAGACCAAATAGGTGGACTGTGTGGGATTGGATAGGGAATGTTAGTAGGATGGCGACTCAAGATGTTAGGATGATGGTGGGGGTGGGATGTATCATGAATGTACAAGGACCAAACTGAGTGATGTAATTACAAGTGACCAGTCACAACGAGTATGTACAAAGTTTCTACCGAGTTTTTGGATAAAATGCCTTGATGTGTGTGATAAAATGCATTTGCTAATTGATTAGTTCAAGAGGAGAGAAACATCCTACGAGAACCCAAAACTGATCCCAAGTTGATTGATCGAATGCACACAAGGAATAGTTTAAGACACAAGCAATATATAGGACTGATGCTCAGGACTCGTATGAATAGAAATATACAAGATTATGTGTACAAAACCTCAGGATACAAGGTAAGGAAAATCATTAGGACGTATGGAACAACTGGGAATACAGGGGAAGTGGAAATGGTGTTGGGAATAGAGGGAGACAAGATTTTGATAGATAATGGAATGGTCCATTATGTGTGACGCCTGTTTCTAGGTTTTCATCACCCATACTTGTCCAAGGTGCCTGATTGCCAATTTTTCACCATTGGACGGAAATTTTTTTCTTTATTTCTCTTTTTTTTTTTTTTTCTTCTTTTTGATTTTTTTTTTTTTTTTTTTTTTCCTC
>MU223258.1:6245217-6261320 GCA_018584345.1 Thuja plicata | reverse complement strand
ACAGAAATAGAGAAGCAACAACAATTTGCAAGAACATAAAATGGGCTTCTTATTATCTCCACAAATGTGGAATTACAAACTTTCAGAATTACAATATGCAAAGCCACATGGGCATTCCCCTTACAATGTTCGTTCGGACAAAGCCTCGAATTATTACCCAGATCTACCGAGAACTGTCCCCCAACTGCCTAAGACAACACTACGGGCCTTCTTTATATAGGCAATTTCCACCACCCGAGAAGGTTCCAGAAATTCAGCCCTTAGGGCCGACCAGACTTCGAATTATTTTACTTTTCAATTTATAACATCAAAGTCGGCTCAAAATAACTTTTGAAACCCAAACATAAATTTTGAAGGAAAATCATTTTCTGCCATTTCAGGTGGCCCGACTTCCGGAGACCATAAGTCATCACCAGTTGACCCGATTGACTATTATAACCCCATTTCAGAAATGCCACGAAGCACTCTACGACACTTGAAATAAGCAAAGCTTCATTTAGCCCAAGTTTCGACCTCATCCGGGGCCTCTAAAGCCTTCAAAACTGAGCCCGAAGTTTCTGTACCCTGTTTTCAATATCGAAATTTTTTAATATCTTCAAAACCAGACTCGATCTAGCCATGAAACTTTACTGGCAGGCTGATATGACTGAGATGAACCTCCACATGTAAAATAAGAACATTTCAAGATTGTATGACCAACTTACTAAAAATGGCAAGTTTCCATAAATAGCAGCTCTGCAATAGATAGCCCTTATTGAATACAAAAATAGAAATATTTTTGGGTGATGCAAGATTGCCCTTACACCCAAGATGCTCCTGCATCAAAATTATGGGCTCTGGTGAGGGTAGGAAAAATGTTTCCCTTCATCTTTCTATTTAGTGCTTCTTCCAATAGCCCACCCAATTTCCTTATGATCTCTACTACTCCAATCTTGAGAGGGACTCTGTAGGGCAGCACATAAGGGGTTAACCTGAATCCATAAACCCTAATTACTATAGAAAAAGGGTACAAAATTAGATCTCCCCAATGGTGAGCAATTTTTAGTTTTGGGGCATATTACATAGGCCTCAAAAAGCCTCATCATCTCAGTGTGGACCCTAGCATTTTGATTGCACAACAAAGACTTGAGTCTAGTTGCAAAAACCCTATCAAAATAAACATAACTAGCACTCTTCCTATCCCATGACAAATCAATACTCCACATCTAAACAAGCAATTCTTCACCACCTTGGAACTTAGTCAATTCCATTTCTTCCTCAAATAAGTTTGCATTGTTGAACAAGAACATATGCATCATGAGGGAATACGATCCCATTGGTTTGTGTATGTTGTTGTCTTGAATTCCTTCTAGACCCTCATGCATTTCCTAGGCAATATAAGATGCAAAATCAAATACTACTGATAGGTGGGGATGCAAAATTTGAACAACCATTAGCATTATGTGGATAGGCATTGTTACATCTTCATCTACCCCCAAAAGTTGGCATAGAGCACTGTACATTTTTTTGGCCTTTCCATTAAAGAGATCCAACTTGAAAGGTTCTGGGGTCCTAGGCCCTACTACAACCAAGTCTCCTATTTTATTAAAGTATTCCTTCAATGCCTCATCCCTCTAATACTCCCTCTGAGTCTAGTATACTTCTTTAAAGTACTCAAAATAAATATCATCCATGTGCACTAAGGTGTCAGTCAGCTTGAAGATCCTTCTGACTTCATCAACTAATACAATTAATAGCATATTTCCCTAGGTATCCCTAACAACCCCAGCCACCTTGTCATAAGTGTTTGCAATTAAAGTGAACAAATCAGTGTCTATAAACACACCAGGTGCTATCAATTTTCCTATGTCTAACTCCCAAATGTTACAGTCTGGGGTAGGAGCATTCCTTTGGCTATAGGCTATTCAGAACATAGTAAGACCATCAAAACTGGTCTTGAAATCTTTTTCCCATCTGCCAGAATCATATAACCTATCTCCAATTATGAAACAGGGATGCGGTGAAACTACCCTTTTAATTTGAGTGGCATCTCCTGTGGATAGTGGCAATTACTATAAAAAATCTTCCCTAACGTTTCTTTTTTGATAATCAACCTCTCCAGAAATCTCAACTCTAGGGGCCATTCTGAATCTAAGGTTTTTTTTATATTAGATTTAAATTCTGAGACAAATTTCGAAAACCTTTCTAAACTACAAATCCCACTAACAATCTGAATGTTGGTGATTCAGAAAAGCTTACCCATTTTGTAGAGCAGTCGCGTGCAGCCTATTTTCTCTGTAATCCCATTTTTGTTCAAATGATTTTGATGAATCATTGTGACTGCAAGTTGACTTAATCAATTTTACGGCCTCAATAAAATTAGTCTTTTCAATTGAATTTGACTAGAGTGGCCACACGTTCTGTAATTAATTTGCAAGCTTCAATTTCACAGCTTAACGACTCTCTGCAACACATTTTATCAACTGTGAATTTGAGCTGTAGATTCTAGACATCATTTTTTGCATCTGACGGCTATCTTATTTTCCTAAAAACAAGTGTTTACCCATGACATGTGTCAACACTGGTTAATAGCTTACTCACTAGATGTCGAGCATTTTCCTTTTAAGCAATTAAGTAGACCATTAGATATAAAACAACTTAACTGCCTTTTAAACTCTTGCCAGCTCTAAATATCCGGGTCCACTAGCTGCCAGGTGTCATCACCACTTAATGTCTTGTCTAATAGATGTCATGCATCTTGGGTATAAGCCATTATGCCCACCATTCAATCTTTCTAAGCTTTAGCAACCTTTATGATGTCTACGACCAGACCCACATTCTTTCCTGGACACGTGTCGCTACTGCTTAGTGGCTTACCCATTAGATGTTGCACACTTTTATTTTAAGCCATTAAGCGAGCCATCAGATTTTTTCATACTTACCCACTATTTAACTAAGAACATTTATGATTGTTCAGCCCCACCAAGGACATCTGTCACCACCACTTAATCGCTTAACCGATAGATGTTGTTTACCTTTTGACTAAGCCATTAAGTGGGCCATTCGATCAAAACCAACTTGCTTACCACATAAGATAATAACATAAAAGGGATTTTTTAGTGGCTTGAATTAGGAATTATTAAAGTGGTTAGGATAACATAGTATTTTTAAAAAACAACCCATTTAACATGAACACATGACTTGAGGTAACTTAAGTGACCAAAAAAGTAACATGAAAATAGAATTGGCCAAGACACTTAGGGTTTTTTAGACATTTTCAACTAGGTTAAGGGTAAGAACAAACTTTGCAGAGGCACAAGAATAATTTTAACCCTCATTTCAGAGCCATGGACACTACCAATAAGAAGGGACCCTAAGAAAATTAAAAGGCACAATTCAAATAGGAAATAGCACCAACAATGGCTCTCTCTGAGGATGTTTAAATACCAAGTTATAACAAGAACCACTGATCTCTAGGGAAGAAGACCACAAACTAGACTAACCTAAAACTAGAAATAAACACACAATAGAAAGGAAACACACCTATACATATAATACATACTAATGTGCATGGAGAAGAAAGGTTAATTAATGAATTTTTTTAGGAATTGCCCATGCACTGGCAATTCATGTTCTTCATTGTCTAGACTCTTGAGGAAATAAGAATATTTTCCAAAGATCCAGGATATAAGAAAAGGCCCTATCCATAGTGATTCAAATATCTTTTGTTTTCCTTTATCTTTAGCCCTGGTATTCCATTGCAATACAAAATCACCAGGCAGAAAATTTCTCTCATCTGCCCTTCTGTCAAAAAGGTATTTCATTTTTTGTTGCAGTTTGATATTTTCTCTCTGGATTTCTCTCCTTATTTCATCCATTTCTACCAACTAAACCATCCTTTCTTCCATGGGTTCATAAATTTCCATTTCTTCATCTTGGATAAACTTGTAAATTGGGAACAAGTTGTTGATAGGCATTCCTAACTGAACACCATAAACCAATTCAAAGGGAGACTTTTTAGTGGCCTTCTTGACAGTAATCCTATCAGCCCAAAGGGCAAGTTTCAATTTAACATTCCAAGCTCTCTTATTTCCCTCCAAGGTCTTTTTTAAGATTTGCAAAATCCTTTTATTACTGGATTCTGCTTGACCATTGTCTTGAGGGTGCTATGGGGATAAATAGGACATAACAATTCCCATATCAAAGAAAAGGATAGTGAATTCTTCAGACCTAAAGCACATGGCATTATCCATTATGAATTTAAGGGGAACACCAAATCTTGTAATTACATTACTCATCAGAAAGTCAATAACCATAGTACTTGTTGCCTTTTTGGTTGGGATTGCCTCCACCCATTTTGTGAAATAATCAGCTGGTAGAAAAATCTAGCTATGGCCTCCACTTGATTTTTCAGCAAATTCTCCTATAAAGTCCATTCCCCACATAGAAAATGGAGCCTCTGCTACTACAGGGTTTAATAACAATGCCCCTGAATACTTCATCTTGCTTGAAAATCTCTGGCATGGCTCACATTTCCTGACAAAAGTGTGAGCATCTTGAAAAATGCAAGGCCAATAATATCCATCCCTCAAACTTTTATGGGTTATTGTTCTAGAAGAATAGTGCCCTCCACACATTCCAGCATGCATTTCGTTCAATACCTTTTCTGATTGACCTTTGTCAAGGAATAATAACAAGATCCCATCTGTATTTTTCCAAAACAAATCACCTTGCAACAAAACATATTTTTGTGATTGTAATTTCAAACTCCTCCTTTGATTGTCATTCAAATTATCTGGATATTTAGTATTTATCAGAAAGTAAACAATATTGGTATACTAGGGTTGCATTTCAATACTTTTCAAGCATTTCTCATCTACACCAACACTGTTTACTTGGACCAAATCTAGATTTTCTTCTGTCAGTAGCTTAGCCAACCCTAATCCCCTCACCATCTTAGTGATATGGATTTCTATGTCAAACTCTTGAACTTTGTTTATCCATTTACATCTTTTTCTTGTTACTTCATTTTGGACAAAGATGTCTTTGACAACAACATGAGGGACATAGGATCTTACTTTTGCACACACCAAATAGGGCCTGAAAGCCTTGAGTACCTTCACCAGAGAATAAGCTTGTTTTTCCATCATCTGATAATTTAATTTAGTTGATTGCAATGATTTACTAAAAAATGCAATGGGGTGCTCAAATCCTTCACCATCCTTCTGCAATAAAACTACTGCAATAGTATGGAATGAGGAAAAAGTAAACAAAGAAAAAGGCTTAGTGTAATCAAGGGATACAAGGACTGGTGCTTTGTAAATAGCTTGTTTTATTTTTTCAAAGGCTAATTGAGCCTGTTGGCCCCATTCAAACTTCACATTTCTCTTTAGCAATTTCACAATAGGTTTAACCAGTTCTGCAAAGTTGGTAATAAATCTCCTAACAAAGTTAATCTGCCCTAGAAATGATTGTATACCTTTTAAGTTCTTGGGAGAAAGTACCTTTTGGATTGCTTCAACACTTTCAGGATCTATCCTCACCCCCTCCTTTGACACTATGTGTCCCAAAAGTTTCCCCTAAGTAACAACAAAGTGACACTTTTTTGGGTTCAGAGACACTCCGTATTCTAGTGCTTTTATCATGACCTTTTCCAAGTGATTGCAATGATCCTTTGCTCTTTTTGAGAAATTTGTCAAATCATCTTGGTACACTCCCATTAGAACATCTATGAGGTCCATCTTGGTACACTCGCATCAGAACATCTATGAGGTCTTTGAAGGCTACATCCATAGCTCTTTGAAAAGTTGCACTAGCATTTTTTAGCCCAAATGGCATACGAGCATATACATAGGTGCCCCAAGGGGTAGAAAATGTTGTTTTGAATTGCTTAGATTCTTTAACCATCACCTAATTGTACCTTGAGAATCCATCCATCATAGATAACAAGTCACATCCAGTGACTTTATGCAACATAGCCTCCATGTTAGGTAGTCTATAATTATCTTTCAATGAGGCTACATTCAAATTTCTAAAATCAACACACAACCTTATCTCCCCATTTTTCTTTCTTACAAGGACTAAGTTAGATACCCAAGATGAATGTCTAATAGGCTTGATTATTTCTACATCCCTTAGCTTCATCAGTTCTGCCTGCATCTTGGTAGCCAGTAATGGATATATTGGCCTTTGTTTTTGTCTGAATGGTTTAATGCCTTCTTTTAAAGGGACATCATGTTGAAATAAATATTCTCTATAGGATTTGAAATCATCATAAGACCAGGCAAAAACATGTTTGTACCTTTTCAGAAATTTTATCAAATTCTATCTCACATTGTTGTCCAATGTTTTGCCAATGTAAACTAATTGGGGAGATGTTTCAGATCCCAAATTAATTTCCTCTAAATCTCCCACCTTGGCATTGGACTTTTGAGTCATATAGTTGTCATTTATGTTGAACATGCCTTCCAATTCAACCAACCCCTTGGGAATGTGATTATTATCCAATTGGATGACTTCCTGATAAAAAATATACTCCTTATTGTCCACAATTGACACTAGAGATTCACAATCAATTTTTTGACCATCATATTGATCTATACACTGGATAAACTTAAGGATATCATCATCATCCTCAAAAACTTGCCAATTATGAATATTTTTAGGAAATGCTAGCCTAATTTTTATCTCAACCACAAACATGCCAGTAAGAGTAGCATCATTATTTTTCAGGGCAATATTTGCCATGAAATCTACCAGTATGTTATTTGATCTTTCTACGCATAAGATATTGAAAGCATCAAAGAATTCTATCCTATCCCAGACATCATATTTATATAATTTTAATCTATCATCTTTAGTAGCATAATGTTCCCTAATCTAAGATATAATTAAATGGGAGTCTCCATTGGCTTTTAAAAATTTAATACCATGCTTGATGGCAATATCCATTCCCAAGATCAAAGCCTCATATTTGGCAGTATTTTTTGTGCATTGAAAAGTTAACAGGAATGAATACTTTAAAGTGATACCTGATAGGGATATAAACAATATTCCTTCTCTAGATCCTTCTTTTGAAAATCTTCCATCAAAATACATTTTCCAAGCCCATTTTGTTGCAACAACAATTCATCCACAATTGGGTCAGTGTTCTTTAGCTATGGCTTAACTTCTTCAATAATAAAATTTTCCATATCAACATTCACACAACAATTTAATTGGTCAGGTAAGACCACCTCAACCATAACAAATGACCAGGGTTCTTTGTACAATTTGACCTCATTCCCATTTAAAGGGATAGTTGCATAGGATAAATCTAACTGCATCTTTCCTCCTACTATTTCTGCCCATTGCCTTGATAAAAGCATACCATAATATGGTTTAGTATCTACTACCACTATGTCCATTCTATAAGTTTCTTCAGGGAAAGCAGCAATTTTTACTTCAATATCCTTCAATGTTCCTATCATAGGAACTTCCCTGTTATCCATAGCATAGCAGCTCCCAGCAGATGTAGTAACCTAGAGGCCTAATTCTTTCATCATATGATAAGACATCACATTTGTTGTTGCTCCCAAATCAATCATGCATTTTTTTACCAAGAAACTATTTACCATTAAGGTGACATAGAATGGATCAATAGACAATGGTTCTTGGGTTATTATATTTCCAATACAAATGTTAGAAAATTCCTTGTGCTTTCCTTTTCCTTTCACTAGTGGACCATCTTCTCTGGCACTATTTAGTATCAAAGGTATCTTCTCATGATTAGGGACAGATACATTATCTATTCCTTTTAATAGTGCTAGAGCATCTTCTTTATGTTCTTTTATTTTTAACATTTCCATAAGTGGGACTGAGACTTTCATTTGGGTCAAAGCATGTTTCATGTCAAAATGAGGTGATTCAGGGGGCATATCACTTATTTTCTTCATTTTTTTAAGTTTCTCATATGGTACTAATTCTTCCTTTGATACCCCCAAGCATGATCATGAGAAGATCCTACTTGCCTCCCACATTTATCATTGTCATCTTCCTTAGGATGAAAATCCTCATTTATTTGAGGTGAGTCTTTTCTAACATAAATAGGGGTAGACTTGCCTTGAGCTGGTTGTACTATTCTATTTCTTAAGTTGTAAGCACTTCTTGCTTGATTAATTGATGCAACAATTAAAGACCTTTTTTCTTCATCAATAGGAGTCCTAAAATGAGATTGTGAACTATCATCACCCACTATGTTTATAGTTTCATGTGAAACATATTCACCCTGATCAATTTGATAGGTTGAATTTTGTAACTGGTTTATAAAGCAATAATTATCCTCTACTATTGAATTATCAGAGGATGAAGCAATATTAGGAAGCCATGGATATGGTTTCTTTACTGTGAACATATTGATAGCAGGGCCTTCCTATCCTCTTTCTTCTGTTTGGTCAAACAAAGCCTGAGCTACTAAACATTGATAGGAAGAGTGTGGCATATTGTAAGCATCACACCAGGGAGTGTTCTCAACATAGTTGGAATTGTTCCTTTTCATGGGGTCTGGGGTTTATTATGCTTTTGGGTTATCTTGCCCCTCAGGGATAGGTTTGCCATTATTCCAATTGGTCTTGTAAGGATAATCTCTCAGGTTAGGTTGTCTGTCAACTATTTGGTTAATATAATTATTATCTTGGTACCCTCCTCTATCATTCTTATCCATCTTGGCATAAAGGTCTTTTACTGTACTCACCAATTTATCCACTGTATCATCTTCTTTGATATTTTTATTGGCTGATCCCTATTCTTTCCAAAGTTTGTCTTCTCTCTTCCCTAATTTCCCTGATGCTCTCCTTTTACTCTCAATGTTAATTGCTATTTTGTAAGCATCCCTTAAGGTAGCTGAGTTCTTATCTCTGAGTAGTTAAGACATTTTTCCATCATCAACATTAATGTAAGTGGTAAGGCACACTTCCTCATCTAATCTCAAGACTTGGAACAATTTTTTCATGGCCTTTTGAAATCTACTGTTAAAATCAGCCATACTTTCATTGGGGAATTTCTTAATATTATTAAACTCATTTAACATGTATCTAGAATTAACATGCTCTCTATATTGCTCCCTAAAAGACTTTACAAATTCATCCCAAGAAGCAATACTATCATTAGGCAAATTTCTGAACCAATCCCTAGCATCTTCAATTAAAGATTAAACAAAAAGTTTCATAATGACATCCTCATCTTCAATCTCAAATTCATTTATATTATCACTAAAAGGCTTTAAATTCTCCTCACAAGTAACAACATTATTTCCTATGAACTTAGGGATCCTATCTCTTACCTCATTGGGGATCACATTAGGGTAACCAGGAATGCCTTCAAAGAAGAGAGCTCTGTATCTGTTCATGCAGACAGGCCTCCTTTGGAAATTCCCTAGCTTGTTGTTACCATTCGGTCTAGCAGTTCCTCCTTGATGTTCAACAGGTGGGGGAGCACCCTGCTTGGGCTTGGCAGCTTGAAAACTTGGGTCAGGACCCACAAGTTGAGCAACTACATTAGGACCAGAGTTTTTAACATTTGGTTTTTTTTCCACACTTTTGGACTTTAGGAGCATCACCTTGATTGTTCACATTTATATCAACAAAAGGATTTAATTGTTGTATTCCTTGATTCACATGCATAGAAATACTTGTAGTAGTATTATTAGTAGCATAAATCAAGGCTATCTTCATTTTCATATCAGCTGCAGTAGCCACCAATTCCAACTTTTCTAGTTGTTTTTCCAAGTCATCTTTAGCCTTCCTAGCTTGTTCAATGTCCAAATCAATTTTAGGTACTCCTTCAAGGTTGGAAACTTTCTGCTTAGGCTCATTTATGCTGATACCAATAACCTTTTTCTTACCTTTGTTAGGGGCATCTTTAGTAGTCACTTTGATTTTCACATTTCATTCATTCTCATATGGGAACAACTGCCTAATGACAGGTCCTTCCTTCTCAAACTCATCCTTGTCAGGGTTTGAGATTCTATTTGGGGCTTTGCTTCTCAAATCATTGAGGCTACCAAACAATTCTAGTTTCAAACCTTTAACTTCTTGATTCAGGCTTTTAGTCTTGATGTCATTCCTTCTAGTCTTAGCCAAGAGTTCTTCTCTTTCCAATAATAAGTCATATATCCTTTACCCACATTTTTCCTCTGCTTCATCCATTTCCTTTTCTTGTTCTTTATTTTTGTTTTTCAAAGCCACAATCTCATCTTACAACTTATCAGAATCATATGATGTTGTTTCAGTAGTAGAGGTCTTTTCTGATGGAGCAAGATTTTCTTCCATAGGAAAGAACCCTATGTCAGTATTTTCTCCATCCCTAAAGGGAGAAAAACTGGTATTAGCTCTATAAGCATCAACTGGTCCCATAGGTTCTGCATCTTTAGATCAAGATGACTTTCTTTCTAGAATAGGGATATCCATTCTTCCTTTAGAGGCATGTTCGGAATCATGTTTAGATGCCCCTCTTTTGGACCATTATTTCCTTTGAGGTGTATGGATCTCTTCTCCAAGATCCTTTTTAGGATTCATTTTGGAATATGATCTGGTATTTCTTTGTCGGCTCATCTAACAAAGGTTAGAGTCACCACCTATTTTCAGAGGACTAATATATGTAGAGATCAAATGCCTTGTCGTATCTCAGATTTCCTCTTATAGCAATAAGTGAATATGGAAATTTACAGATAGAGTAGGCTTGATAATTCCTCACCTGGTAACTTCAAGAAAATGATCTTTCACTATCCATAACTACAAATATTTTCAATTCAGTGGATTTCCTCTTGAAAACAAACAAAGGGCCAGATTAGATATTTTAGAGTTACCAACTATTCCAACTAAGACAAGATCTGTATCATTTTTAGAATCAAGACCTTCAAGTAGTGTGCCACAACAAATAAGAAGAATAAAATCACTTTAATGATTATGAGAAAAAAAAAACTAATTCTCAATATGGTAAGGACAAATGCTTTCATGATCATGACTCTGAGAACATTGCAAGTCCCCAGTAGAGTCACCAATTTGTTAGTGCTACTCAGATGGACAAACTCAACTGAAATTTGATTTAACTTTTAAAAATAACACCAGACATTTTGATTTCTTCAACAAGATTTTTACATCTCGATCCCCAGTAGAGTCGCCAATTTGTTAGCTCTTTTTCTTGTAGATTCAATTATAATAGAAATAAATGCTAGACTCTCTTATACCCAATTTAGATTCTCACAGGGAAAAGGCTAATTAGCAAGGATGAAAATCCTTCTACACTTTGGGCTCCACATACCCAGGTGGGTGCACCTTTGGTAGAGTATTATCTTTCAATAATTTCAACAGTGGATTAAGGATTTGTGATCCTTCTTCTTTTTATGCCACCAGGATTAGGAAGGCTAACCTATTGATTCACTCTTCAAGAAATCACTAAAGTGAATTGTACTTAATACAATTATCTAGACATGTATTTAAGATAGCAGAAATGTTAAAGATTGATTAAAATTGGATTGATGATAACAACCACTTGTCAGCATTTAGGCCAGTGCCTAGTCATGGGTCATAGAGTCAAAACAAAACATACACATATCAGGGATAATTAATGGAAATACAAATAAACCTTAGATGGAATGCCTTACAAACTATCCTCTAATCCTCACACCCCTGTATCAAATTCCTGCATAAACCCTAACCCTCTACAATTATCTGCAAGATTTAAAACTTTCCTTGAAAGCACTTACAAACAATGACATGGCTACCTTATAACCAGTATATTCAAAATGCCTTACAAATTGAACATACCAGAACTAAAAGAAAATGAAAAAAGACATCATTGGTATCAAAATGGAGATTCCATTGTATTTTATTAATATATGTTTGATATTAGTACATTCAAAAGACTCAAAATGAACATTCAGACACAATTCAGAAGTCTGCCTTGTTTTATTTTTTACCATCCTCATTACAATATTATAACTCACTACTTATAGATAGCCACAGTCATCTTGGAATCCTTTTGGAAAATAAGGATGCAACAAGCTACAGATGACTAGGCTAGAGGACAAAATACAGTTTACAGATGAGACAAAATTTTAGGTGGATGGAATAACAAATCTTTGTTATAAGCCATGTAATCCCTTTGTCCTATGATCGCTTGAATGCTTGAAGTTGTTCTGAGGTGGCTGGGTCCTTGTCATCTAGAATTTGTCATCTTGCTGATGTAGAGCCCCAAATATCTGATTTTCTCAAACTACTCAACCTCTTTGGTGTTCATTGTCCCCTTATATTTACTATCTTATGCTACCAATGTGACTATACCATACCTGCTAACCCATGTGGTGAATACCTCATCATTTGGCCAACTAAAATTGAGGACCTCATCCTTCTGGCTATTGAATTCCTCCCAATCAACATTGGCTTTCTCAATTTCTACCTCCCAAGATTCAAAAAATTCCTTGGCTTTATTTAAAATATCAATAGTTAATAAAAACTAGCCAATATTTCCCAATGTAACAATACTTTTTGTTCTGCTAGTTAGTGTTTCGTTCAATTGTCTTAGCCATAAGGTTTCATTTTTATGTTCCCATCCTCTTTGAACATGTTGGGAAATATGTCATATCTGTCCCTGGAGAACTCTTCTCTCAAAGTTCTTACCCTACTGATGACCATGTTCTTCTTGGTGGCCAAATTAACCATCAATTTGAGACATTTATGGGTGCTTGTCAGGATGATATTAATATTGTTCTGCTCCTTTGAAAGAGAGTAAAAATATTTGATATGGGCTGCCTTCCCCTTCCAGTTATTCACTATCAGATCCCACTATTCCTTTCCATTATCATGTCTACTTATGAAGCCTGCAATCTTATTTCCCAATAAATAGAGGTTAGAAAGGTTTACCTCACTAGCACACCTCTTGAGGTTAGAAAATATCTGGTCAGAACATTTTTTCTTCACTAATTCCTCAACCTCTTTGTATGCAGGGGAGTCTTCAAGATCCCTTTTGCCCTCTTCTTCTATTCTTGATCTCTCACTGATCAACCTGTTTTTCTTAGCCTCTAGTTGTGCTCTTTTGGCATCAATGGCTTCTTGGGTGGTGGGAATCAAAGGTGTAGGGGATCGGGGATGTTGGTTGTATTTCCTGTCTTTTTCTGCTTCACCTTGTTTCTTGTCTTTCCCTCTGAAAGTTTTCAGGTTTTCATGCTAAAAACCTTGCCAAAATTGAATAAACCCTGAAAAACCCTAAAGCAACCAAGTGTTAAACGATGCATTTGAAACCCTTGGCCATGTCTTATATTTCAATGTTACCTTTTTAATCACTTAAGACATGTGCTTTAAGATAGGTCGCCTAATCGCGTTACCCAGAATGAATATGCTAAATGCTTTCCCGACTTTGCTTTTGCCTTGTGTCACGTAGTCTCATTACAAAATGGAATATTCCTTCAGCTTCTCAAGACTTAGCGATATCTTATTAGTCGGGTAGTCGTGGGATATCTGTGTTATAAGATTTATAAAGAATGGGACCCACTGCTCAGTCAGGTGATCGCGAGAGGAGTCAAAAAGTCAAAGCAATGTTATCAGACTTCGCGATTCACTTCATGTCGCATGATCGCTAGATCAGGCCATGGCAAATAGTTAAGTATATCTTCAGTCGCGTGGTCTCGAGATCAAATGACAGTTAAGGGATAATAGCCTAGACTACGCGACTAACTGTTTGATGTTGGTGATTTCCCTCAATCGGGATGTCGCCAGAACAGGAATGATGATTCAGCTTTCTAGTATGCATTGAGTGGACAAAAGAACAGATGACATCTGTCATAATGTAAATGGCTGTCGGGAGGTTGCCAGAAGAAGGAAATGAATCAAGCGATAAAGAGACTAAGGTATTTTTGCCTACAGTCGCAAAGTCTCTAGATGACTTAAGGGTATGTAGAAATGTTAAGCGATTACACGCCAGCCGTTGGATGAAGAAATGAAAGGATCTGACAGAGGTCGCGATGTCTGGAGAAGAAAGTGTCTCAGGGAAAAGGTCCTCCCGACTTGGTGATTAGGGTATGTCACAAAGTCGCTATAAACAGAGATAAGGCACGTGTTATATAACCAAGGTCAAGTTAAAGTTATCTCCCGACTCGGCGACTAAAGGTTGTCGTGTGGTCTTAAGAAAGAATATGAACATCCAGCGACTTAACGATAACTATGGAGATTAATGATAAATGGTTTGTCACCAAATCTGGGTAAGGAAGATGAGTTAGTGTTAACTCCTCGCGACTTTAGTTTCACCATTGTCGCTTGATCGCTAGATGGACTTGGGTCAGCCAAAGTAAAGAAAGTGCATTGTCGCCGGGTCTGGAGATCAAACCATGGTTAAGTAAAAGTGCTCACGACAAAGAGACTTAATACAGTCGCGAGGTCGCCAGATCATGAGATCTAAAATGTGGTGCCAAGTGGATGACATGACAGAACGGATCTCTCGGCGGCCAATCAGATGCTAGAATTTTGATTACTGTGCACAAAAAGTAGCTGAGATGTATGACAGAGAATGAATCAAGGGATGACATGTCAGCTATCTTAAATGGTTTATGATTGCGCCAAGGATTCATAATTTGAAATTTGATTTTCTGTCAAATTTCGTGCAACTAAGGCTAGGTTTTTGAAAGCTCACGACATGGCAACTTAATGGCAGAACTAACGTCTCTGAATTATGAGCTATGTACTCTAAATCGAAATGGCTATAAACAGATGATTGAGCATTCATTCTTGTTCACCGTGTTTTCAAATTTTTCAGAGCCAAGTTGCTAGGTTTATGTTGAAAAGTGATATTCAGAGCAGTTGCAGTATATTCAAGGTGATAAGAAATTCCTAAGGTTTTAGAGAATTGTGCTCAGGATACATAGCTGATATTAAAGATTAGATTTGTTTCAATATCGTTTCAAGAAAAGAATTTCAGGCTGTCACAAAGATGAGTAGAGCTGTGAGCGTTGCTTCTACAAGTGGAGGCAGTGGAGAAGAGCAGAAAGGAAAGCCAAGCTACTCAGAGGAATTTTTACAGCTGCTACCAGGTTCAACATAAAATAGAAAGATTGATGCTGGTGTCTTCAAGGATGATTTCAAGGACATCAGAGATGCTGCAACCCCGGGCACAACAGGTTTTTCTCTCTTTACATACTTTTATAAAAATTCTGATAAGCCTATCCCTGTTTCAAACCCTTGGACATCTGGTCTAGCTAGGTTATTAGTGCCTCATGTGTTCCTTGATGTTGACCTATTTTTGGACCTGGCAAACCATTATGATGCCCTTACAAAAACCATTAAAAGGGATGATGGAAATGCCTTCCTGATACTGAATAGAAATTCTTTCATGCAAGCATTTGGCTTATTCAGCACCATGTCTACCAAAATTGACATGAAGAAGCAGGAAAAAAGATATAGTGCTAAGCTTGGTGTGGCGAGAAGCTTGTTGAAGAAGCACATGCCAAAAGAATTAAGAGATCATGTAGGTCCTAAGGCTGAACCCTATCCTTATTATTACAAGGACCTGCATTTTTATATCAAGTACAATGCCTATGCCCTTTGTAGGGTATTGGGAATAGATGGAGATGCAGAGAGGATAGGACATGGTATCCTAACGATGGTCTTGGACCTACAAGAGGTGCACTCAAGCACCAGTTTTGATTATATCCAGCATATAATCGATGAGATGCATGAGGGTTTTATTACAACTCAGAACAAAATTGAAAAACCCCAAGGAGAAGGAAGAGCCAAAATTTTTGCACTATTCAGTCCTGATGCACCTTCTCTTGTATTACAACTTTGCAATTATGGACCCTAATAATTTATCTCCTCAAAGATTCTTTTAAGCACAACCAAATCCTGTCCAGTTCTAGGTTAGGGTTTGGAACTATACTTCTAGATATTGTGACTTCTGTGCTTTCCAAAATTGGATTGTGTATCCAATTATAAAAAGTCTGGGAATAAGCAGAACCAGAATTCCTTTAAAAGTCATACAATTGCTTAGGCCTTGTGAGTATCTAGAAAATTGGCCTGGAAATCATAACTGGGGTGACTTCTATTTAGAGGAGAACTTCACCATCATCAGAGTGTTTGGGTGTATTCACCCACCCCATA
>MU223258.1:6217101-6228457 GCA_018584345.1 Thuja plicata | reverse complement strand
GGTTATTGTTATGTTAATAATTATGATTTGTATGGTGATATCTTGTTTATGGTTATGCTTGGTCATCAGCAAGATAATTCATAAGTTGGTTCAATAAAGGTACATAGCTAATCAGTGTCCACATCAAAAAATACTATATTAACAGCCATCTTGAAAGGTAAAACCTGCCTGAGTATTTGTTGAGCTCAAAAATGAAGAAGGACCTTATCCAGTCCTTAGCAATTAGGCTTTTCTTGTCTCTGAATCAGAATCAAAAGGTACAAGATTCAAATAGGCATTTCAAGCATTGTGATTCATACAAGAAAAATCCCTAACAGGGGATATGTCACAAATGTACTAGAGGAAGAGGGTTGGTGAGGTTCTTGAGAAATTACCCCTTGGGGCATAAGTTGGATTTTTTGCTTACCCTCTAATATTGCTATTTTGTTATCCTTCAACCAGGATTTGACCTTTTCCTCATTGTAGGATTTAAGTACAAATTCATACTTCTCATTTAAGCTAGCATAAGCCTCATTTTCTTTCTCAGCTACCCTTAGACTTTAACTAGCTATTTGAACAACGAGTTTTTCTACTTCAGTTCCTGAAGTGTCAGCAACCCTCTTCACAATTAGGCTTCATGTATCCTCAATATAATCACCTTCCTTTATTCTCCTCTTGTCCTTTTTCTTCAATGACCAAATTGCGAGGGTTTCATAGTCTTCACTAAACTGAACACCAATTGATGTTCCATTAGTACTCATAGGATTTTCTTGCTTCCTGACAACATCAAAAACTACTACATCTGCTAAATCTTATTGAGGCAGTATGAGAACTCCCTGCTTCTTAATCATTTCCCTACCCTCTTCAGGGGTGACCTTATCAAAATTGGATACCATCTCCTGCTTGACTTCTTTCTCTATATCTTCCTTAGCAGAGTTGGGTTGGGCTTCTTGAATCTTTTGGCACTTATGATTCAATTCATCAATATGGCATCTCCATAGAATTTGAATGAATGCACTATTTTTAATGAAATTCTCATCAGACAAGAATTCATCACTGACTTGCTTGGTTATAGGATCTAACTCCTTGCTAGTAAATTTTTCTATTGTGAGGTCAGCTACTATATGTTTAGGTGCCTTTGACATCCCTTCTTGTAACTCCTGAGTGGTGACAACAACTTCACCAGCATTCCTTAATTACACCAATTTCTCAACAATGGCTTGGTCATCATATTGTATGGGGGATTGGGAAGGAGAGTACAATTCACTCTCTTGTTCTTTTGCTTCCACCCTTTGCCTTTTGGGAGAGGGAACTTCTTGAATATCAACACTTGCTGGCCTCTTTCCTTTATGCTAGGTAGGTTTGTCAATTTTAGGAACAATATTAATGTATCCTCTCCTTTTATACACTACATAATCCCCTGGTGGGAATATTCTTCCCTGTGGAAATTTGTTCAAAACAACAAGAGCCTTTTCTGGTTCATTTTTCATTAACCTCTACTTCTTCTCATTTAGGGTCTGTATGATCCCCTCAAATAGATTCATTAGGGAGTCAATCTTATAGGACCATGGGAATAATTCCTTTAAAGGGTCATAAGACTTGTCAAAATTGTGTACAAAGTGCAAAGAATTTTTGTATGCCATCCATTTCTCCTTCCTAACCTCCTGGACACGAAGGTCAAAAATGTTTGTGATGATATCCTCAAGGTAGTTGAACTAATGTTCTAATGTTAAGCACTTAGTCCTTTTCCTGAACATACCCATGATATAGTCTTCATTATCTACACACCTGGATATAGATGTGGCTAGATGATAAGGCTCAAAACATTTATCAAACTATGTCCACCCACCTTTGGTTATGGTGAAATTATGGGCTCTGGTGTGGGTAGGAAAAATGTTTCCCTTCATCTTTCTAGTTAGGGCTTGTTCCTGTAGCCCACTCAATTTCCTTAGGATCTCTGCTACTCCAATCTTGAGAGGGACTCTATAGGGTAGCACATAAGGGGTTCCCCTAAATCCATAAACCCTACTTACTATAGAAAAAGGGTACAAAATTAGATCTCCCCAATTGTGAGAAATTTTTATTTTTGGGGTGTATTCCATAGGCCTCAAAAGCCTCATCATCTCATTATGGACCCTAGCATTTTGATTGCACAACAGTGACTTGAGTCTGGTTACAAAAACCCTATCAAAATAAACATTACTAGCACTCTTCCTAGCCCATGAAAAATCACTACTCCACATCTAAACAGACAATTCTTCATCACCTTGAAACTTAGTCAATTCCATTTCTTCCTCAAAGAAGTCTGCATTATTGAACAAGAACATATGCATCATGAGGGAATACCATCCCATTGGTTTGTGTATGTTGCTATCTTGAATTCCTACCAGATCATCATGCATTTCCTGGGAAATATAAGATGCAAAATCAAATACTACTGATAGGTGGGGATGAAAAACTTGAACAACCATTAGCATTATGTGGACATACATTTTTACATCTTTATCTACCCCCAAAACTTGGCATAGAGCACTGTACATTTTTCTAGCCTTGCCATTAAAGAGATCCAACTTGAAAGGCTCTTGGGTCATAGGCCCTACTACAACCAAGTCTCTTATTTTATTAAAGTATCCCTTCAATGCCTCATCCATCTAATACTCCCTCTGAGTCTGGTATACTTCTTTAAAGTACTCAAAATCAATATCATCCATGTGCATTGAGGTTTCAGTTAGCTTAAAGATCCTTCTGACTTCATCAGCTGATACAGTTAATAGACTATTTCCTTGGGTAACCCTATCAACCCTAGCCACCTTGTAATAAGTGTTTGCAATTATAGTGAAAAAATTTGTGTCCATAAACACACTAGGTGCTATCAATTTTCCTATGTCTAACTCCCAAATGTTACAGTCTGGGGTAGGAGCATTCCTTTGGCTATAGGTTGTTCTGAACAGAGTAAGACCATCAAACTTGGTCTTGACATCTTTTACCCATCTACCAGAATCATATAACCCATCTCCAATTTTGAAATGGGGATGTGGTGGAACTACCCTTTTAATTTGAGTGGCATCTCCTATGGACAGTGGCAATTGTTCTAACAAATCTTCCCTAACATTTCTTTTTTGATAATCAACCTCTCTAGAAATATCAACTCTAGGGGCCATTCTGAATCTAAGGTTTTTTTTTTTTTAATATTAGATTTAAATTCTGAGACAAAGTTCTAAAAACCTCTCTGAACTGCAAATCCCACTAACAATATGAATGCTGGTGAATCAAAAAATCTTACCCATTCTGGACAGTAGTCACGTGAAGCCAATTTTCTCTACAATCCCATTTTTTCTCAAATGATTTTGATGAATCATTGTGACTTCAAGTTGACTTAATCAATTGTATGACCTCAATTAAATCATTCTTTTGAATTGAATTTGACTAGAGTGGCCACATGTTCTGTAATTAATTTACAAGCTTCAATTTCGTAGGTTAATGACTCTCTACAACACATTTTATCAAATTTGAATTTGAGCCATAGATTTTGGACATTATTTTTTGCATCTGACAGTTATCTTATTTCCCCAAAAATAATTGTTTACCCAGGACACATGTCAACACCGCTTAATCACTTACTCACTAGATGTTGAGCATTTTCCTTTTAAGCGATTAAGAAAACCGTTAGATATCAAACAACTTAACTACCTTTTAAACTCTTGCCAGCTCTAAATATCTGGGTCCACCAGCTGCCAGGTGTCATCACCGCTTAATGGCTTGTCTAATAGATATTGTGCATCTTGGGTATAAGCCATTATTCCCACCATTAGATCTTTCTGAGCTTTAGCAACCTTTATGCTATCTGCAACCAAACCCACATTCTTTCCTAGACATGTGTCACTACCGCTTAATGGATTACCCATTAGATGTCGTGCACTTTTCTTTTAAGCCACTAAGCAAGCCGTCGGATTTTTTCATACTTGCCCATTGTTTAACTAATAACCTTTACAAGTGTTTGGCACCACCAAGGACACGTGTCACCACCGCTTAATTTCTTAATCAATAGATTTCATTTACCTTTTGACTAAGCCATTAAGCAAGCCATTCGATCAAAACCAACTTGCTCACCACATAAGATAATGACATAAAAGGGATTTTTTAGCAGCATGACTTAGGAATTATTAAATTGGTTAGGATAACACAGTATTTTTAAAAAACAACCCATTTAACATGAACACATGACTTGAGGTAACTTAAGCGACCAAAAAAATAACATGAAAATAGAATCGGCCAAGACACTTATGGTTTTTTAGACATTTTCCACCATTTTCAACTAGGTTAAGGGTAAGAACAAACTTTGCAGAGGCACAAGAATAATTTTAACCCTCATTTTAGAGCCTTGAACACCACCAATGACAAGGGACCCTAAGAAAATTACAAGGCACAATTCAAATAGGAAATAGCAACAACAAGTTGTTTTTCAATTCCAACTGTTATCCTTTATCAAACAACTATCCAACACTTAGTAAGTTATGATGCAAACCATCAACATAGAGAACATCATCTATCTTGTTCTTTCCATCTAGGGTGATAGAACCTCTTCCTATGAGAGGTTTGGGAGTGGTATCTCCAAATCTAACCATGCCACCTTTGTACTTGTCCAGAAGCACAAATCTATCTTTGTCTCTTGTCATGTGGTGTGAACATCCACTATCAATGATCCAGTCATTTTTGATGTCAGCTTTTGAAACTAATGCTAACTCTTGTTCTTTTACTTCATCTTCTTTGTCCATTTCTTCAAGCATCTTCTCAATGTCTTTAGTGGCAACAGATCCAATTTCATCTTCTCCTGAGTCATCATCAGTTACACCTTCCTTGTCAAGATAACATTCTTTAGTGTACTTAGCTTTGTAATCTGATCTGAACTTCTTGACCCTTGTAGGGCACTTGGCTGCAAAGTGACCAACTTTTTTGCATGAAAAACATTTGAATGGTAGATATCCTTCATATTTCCCTTTACCTTTCCTTTCCTTCTTGGAAATCATAGCAATGATTTCTTCTAGTTTTGTATCCACTTCTTCATTATTACTAGAGTTTCTTATAGATTTGTTGTTGTGGACTGTGGCTTTGAAGGCTGTCTCACTTTTAGGTTTTGTCTTCAATCTAGATATCTCAAATGCAGATATTTTGCTGATCAAAGTCTCCCTCTTGAAGTAGAGTCATTAGCTGGAAGATCTTTCAAGGTGGGAATTTCAACTTCTTGAGCGACAATCTCATAGATCTCAAATCCAACACACTAAAGATGTGTTATCATTTTGTTCTTCCAGTCAAGATAGTTTTCTCCATCGAACTTAGGACTCTCTTTCCTGAAGTATGCCATCTAATCTACCTTAAGCTGTTAGGCTTTCTCTCCAAGGAGCTTGGCTCTAATGAAAATTGTTGGAATAGTCCCAAGGATAACTGAGAGGGGGGGTGAATAAGTTATTAGTCAATTTAATTATTTTCTCTTTCTTAATGTAATTTGATATAAATTAAATGCACATTCAGATAACACAATGAAGTACTCAACAATTTGATTATGGGGAAACCAAATAGGTAAAAACCCTGGTGGGAATTAGCACCCACAAATAATGGCACTAGTTTATAATGATCCCTATTAGAAGATCTTACAACCCTATTAGGAGTTGATCTTTACAATGCAAGAATTACAAAGACCTAGTTAAAGGTTGGACCCTGTTAGGAGTCTTTTACAGATAACCCTGTTAAGGGTGAGGACTCACTGTCCAATAGCTCAGTGCTAAGATAGTGAACACTACAACATTTAGTATAACAAATATACACTATATCTGGTAAATGAACTGTTTGAGTAGACCTGATGTCTTGATTAGTTCTAATGAATTAAAATCAACTTTTGTTTCTTCACATAGATCTTCAACTTATTCTTTTTGACTTTCTTCTCTTCTTTGTCTTTTCTTCTTCACAACATTGTCAACACTTAGCTAACATATGTGAACTACTATATGTATCTTCACCAAGGATAAGGTCACGATGGTATCTAGAAACACTTCATCAACTTCCTTGTCGACTCAACCAAGCACGCAATACAAACTAGGACTGTGCAACTCAAAT
This sequence comes from Thuja plicata, assembly GCA_018584345.1. Lineage (NCBI taxonomy): Eukaryota > Viridiplantae > Streptophyta > Pinopsida > Cupressales > Cupressaceae > Thuja > Thuja plicata. Next base: position 6,222,367 of record MU223258.1, on the reverse strand, counting down.
TGAATAGACGCGACGCTTCACAAAGTCGGCTTCACCAAATTAACTCTAACATCAAGATTCTATTGAAACATGTTTAGCTCCTTTGTATAATTATCTTTAACTCATAATAAACATGAATACAAGAATGCATATCCCAAAGATAGGAAAAACTCAAGAGACACTGTATTTACATCGACTCTTAACAGATAAACTCTAGAAACTGTAACTGCCATAACTAATTAATCATAACTCAACTGTAACTGCATATATGACTTGGCGTGAATGCACATAGAAACTAGAAAATTTATACACCATGGAAATAAACACACATAGCTCCAAAGCATTTGTACTGATAATTACATATAGGATACCTATTGTATATTATATGTTGTCATCAATGGAAAACATACAATCAATTATTTGTACAGAGGAAAATCTCCAACAAATCATTAATTAAACATTGAATCCATGCACTAATAATGGTTTCCCATGCATTCAATGAGTGTGGAACAATATTAATTAACAATACATATCCCAATAAAATCAACTATGTCGGCCAGAGATCTCAACTCTCATCAATTACTAAAATATTGTTTCTCAGCTTTCTCTATCTCCCTCAAAATTTCACTGGCACTCGACATCATCTTTTCTTTGCTTGGCATCACCTTTCACTTTGACCAAAATTGAATTTTCTTTTCTCAGCATGACCTTCCATTGAACTATCAGTGAAAGATAAACAACATATCATTTTTCCAAAGTGCCAAATGATCAAGTACCCTGGTGTATACTCAACTCAACCTTTTCCTCAGTCTTCTTGTTATCCTATTCTTCAAATCTTCATCAATCAATAGATATGGTACTCAAAAATATATAAATAGTCTCACCAGTTAAGGTTTGACATCAATGACAAAATAACAATTGTCTACATTGTAGCAATCTTTCCAACAATCTCCCTCTTTGGCATTGATGGCAATACTAAACTGTAAAACAATAACTTCCAACCAAAGTTACCATACAATCCAAAAAGTGTGCATGTTCCTTGATATGAACAAATCTTCATTAATGTCTTTAGCTTCATTCTAATTCCCTCTATGTCTATAATCACACTAAAATTCTTTCTATTCCTTTTTCAACTCCCTCTTTCAGTAATATCTCCCTTATATCTATTGTTTTTATCAATAATTTGTATTAGCAATAATATCCCTCTTTGAAAAAAATGCCAAAGATGTTGACATCTTTATTATGAAGATTCATCTTGTTCTAATCTTTGTATCATGTTGTTCCTATCATCTTTTTTTATGACTAATCTTCTTTTTTGTTCTTGTCTTCTACTTCACAATTTTTAGGCAGCATCCTAGAAATGTGATTCATTGTGCATCAATGTGTCAAGTGTCTTGATTAAAACATTTGATGCAATAGTACCTTTCAGAACTAGTTAGCCTTTTCTCAGGGAATCACCCCCAATTTACCTCTTATATACTCATGAGCATTCTTGGGTAATGCTTTTGTAAATATGTCTGCCAACTGTTCCTTAGTATGTACATAGTCCAGTCTCACTTCCTTGTCTTGAAATAGCTCCCTCAAGTAATGATACTTGATAGCTATATGTTGTCTTAGAGTGCATTAAAAGATTTTTAGAAATATTAATGGTACTCATGTTATCACAATATATGACAACTGGTTTGGTGATTTCCTCCTTCATATCTTTCAGTAGTATCTTCAACCACACAATGTTTGAACAATTAACTGTTGCTACCACATTCTTAGCTTCAGCTGTAGATTGTGAGATGCAATTATGTTTCTTGCTTATCTAGGAAACTAATCTTTTTCCCAAAAGAAATGCTCCTCTTGTGGTTCTTTTTCTATCATCCACATTACCAGCCCAGTCAAAATCAGTATAGACTCTGAGTTCAAACTTGTCATTCCTTTTTTAATATAGGCCATAATATTTTGTACCTTTCAAATTTCTCATAATTCTTTTCACTTCCATTATATGTGTCTCTTTTGGATTAACATAAAATCTAGCAATAATTCCAATTACTAATGCAATATCAGGTCTACTGTGTACAATATATTGCAGCTTATCAATCATTGATTTGTACAGTGTTTGATTTACCTCTTTTGTATCATCATTCTTTGTCAACTTTTGTCTAGTAGCCATGGGTGTAGTCACTAGTTTTTAATGTTCAATACCAAAAAATTTCAGTATCTCCTTGACATATTTTTATTGAGTAATATAGATATCATTCTTCATTTGATGTATTTTTAAACCAAAAAAGAATTTTATCTCACCAAACATAGACATTTCAAATTTAGTTTGCATCTCTTTTGCAAATGCTTTGCATATCATATCTTGTCCACTGAATATGATGTCATCAAAAAAAAATTCAGCCAATAAAATTCCTTTACCTTGCTCTGTTTTCAAATACAGATTGATGTTGTCATTTGTTCTTGCAAATCCAATCTTTATCAGATAATTGTGCAATCTTTCATACCATGCTTTGGGTGCTTGTTTTAGTCCATATAATGCCTTGTGCAGTCTACAAACCATATTCCTCTTTCTTGGGTCAAAAAATCCATCAGCTTGTTCAATATATACTTCCTCTTCTAATATCCCATTTAGAAATGTTGACTTCACATCCATTTGATAAAATTTAAATCCTTTGTAGATTGCATATGCAAGTAGATTTATTACACCTTCTAATCTTGCAACTGGGGTGAATGTCTCTCCATAGTCAATTCCTTCCTCTTGTGCATAACATTTGCATACCAGTCTTGCTTTATTCCTTGTTACCTCTCTATGTTCATTCAGCTTGTTTTTGAATACCCACTTAGTACCAATTACATTTTTGTTTTCAGGCCTTGGTACTAGTGTCCATGTCTTGTTCTTTTCTATCTGGTCTATCTCTTCATTCATGGCTTGAATCCAGTCTTCATTGTCTAAAGCATATTTTACTTTTTAACGCTCAAAATCACATAGCAAACATGTGTCTTCTCTTAATTTGCTTCTTGTCATAACTGTAGAATCCTTTGCTCCTATGATTTCATCAGGTTTATGGTGCCTTCTCACATATTTTTCCAAAGTAGGCTCTTTCTCAACTTCAGTTTGATCATTCATGTTCAATTCAGGTTGAAACTGTGACTCGGCATCTCCATTAGATAGTTCGGCAATCACCTCCAATTTCTCAAAAATTTCATTTTGTGTCTTGGCAGGTGTGGACTGTTGCTCAGCAACTTCATTTCCAGTTTTTTTAGAATCCTCCCCTTCAAGATAAGTGAATGATCTGTAAATTTTAGGCTTAATCATGCTTTCATCTTCATTTCTCTCTACATATTCATCAATTCTAACATCTGCACTTTCCACAATTTTGTTAGTGTTATAATTCAAGCACTTGTATGCTTTACTCTTAGTAGAATATCCAAGAAATATGCCTTCTTCTCCTTTAGCATCAATTTTACCATTTCTATTATACTTCAGTATAAAACATCTACTCCCAAAGACTTTAAAATAACTTACAGTAGGTGCATACCCATACCATAGTTCATAAGGTGTAGCATTTGTACCTTTCTTGATTTGTACTCTATTCAAGGTATAAACTGTTGTACTTATAGCTTCTCTCCAATATTTCTGTGCAACATTTTTCTCCATCATTAATGTTCTGGCACAATCCATGATAGATCAATTTCTTCTTTTAGCTATACCATTTTGTGGTGGTGTCCTCGGTGCAGACATCTATCTTTTTATCCCTCGATCATTGCAGAACCTGTTAAACTTATTAGAAATGAACTCACCTCCTCTGTCAAATCTTAGACATTTCAAAATCTTACCTATTTCCTTTTCAACTTTTTCCAAGTACCACTAAAATAATTGAAATACATCATATTTTTCTTCAAGAAACATAACAATCATCATCCTAGAGTAGTCATCTACAAATAGAATAAAATATTTATCTCCACAGTAAATTTTCTCACCAATAGGTCCACAATGGTCAGTATGAACCAATTACAAAATATTCTCAAAAGTATGAGTTTTTCTCTTAAAGGTAGATTTAGTCATTTTTCCCAATTGACATTGCTTACACATTACATTCTTAGGTTTCTTTAAGTTAGGCAACCCTCTAACCTTTTTCAATTTACTTATTCTTACCAAGTTATCAAAGTTAACATGACATAGCCTCTTATGCCATAACCAAACATCTTTATATTGTGCAAACAAGCATTTCTCTTTAGCTAAGTCTAGATAAAATAAGTTACCTCTAGTCTGCTCACCACTTCCAACTAATTCTCCATTGGCATCATAGATCTTTGGTTTCATGTGATGGAATTCAACTCTGTAACTAGAAGTGTTCAGCTATGCAACACTCAACAAGTTATACTTAAGATCATCAACCCAATACACATAATCACATCTAATCTTGCCAGTCAATTGAGTTGATCCTTTCCCTTTAACTCTATAAGGTGTATCATTACCAAACATAACATATCCACCTTTACATTGATCTAAGGTTTCAAATTTGTCCTTATCACCAGTCATGTGATGTGAACAACCACTGTCAATATTCCAATGATCACCTTTACTCATATAAAAAATTAGTGTAGTTTTCTCATCATCATCAGAATCATCTTTCATTGCAACATACACAACTTCTATATCATTTTCATCAGATTTATCAAATTCACTATCAGAGGCTTCTTCAACTATATAGCAAGATTTCTTACCTTTGTCTTTGTAATCCTTGTACTTTTTGTAGTCTTGGTCATCCTTTCTATCTTTGTACTTTTTGTCTCTTCTTTCATCTTTCTCATTCTTATCAGGACATCTAGCAGCAATATGACCAACTTTGTTACAAGAAAAACAAATAATAGGAAGTTTACCTCTGAATTTTCCTTTTCCTCTAGCTAGTCTCCTTGCCATAAGTGCCTCAAGCTCTTCTACATCATCATATGAAGTGTCAATGTCATTGCTCACACATTTCTTTTCTTTCCTTGATTTGCTAATGACCATCTATGACTTGAATGCAGATTCAATAGTTTGTGGAGTATAGTTGTCAAAATTTGACATCTCAAATGTAGTAAGTTTTCCTACCAATCTTTCCAGAGTCAAATTGTTGTTAGGAGTACATCTTAGTTCTTGAATTGTAGATACTCTAATAGTATAACTAGGAAGAAGTGTTCTCAGTACCTTTCTCATGATAGTTTCATCATCAATGGTTCCCTTAGCTCCTCTAATAGCATTTACAACTTCCTTTATCCTATCATAATATTGCACTATATTTTCTCCTTCTTG
>MU223258.1:6168376-6185265 GCA_018584345.1 Thuja plicata | reverse complement strand
TGATGATTATTCAAGGATGATGACTGTAATGTTTCTCAAGGAAAAATCTGATGCATTCTAGTTATTTAAATGGTACTTAGCTAAAGTTGAAAAGGAAACAGGAAAAAGTTTGAAATGCTTAAGATCTAACAGAGGTGGAGAGTTTATTTCTAATGAGTTTAAAATGTTTTGCAATGACCAAGGCATAAAGAGATAGATGTCCACACCTAGGACTCCTCCACAAAATGGTATTGCTGAATGAAGGAACAGATCTATCATGGATTATGCAAGAACACTAATGATGGAGAAAAATGTTGCATAGAAGTATTGGAAAGAAGTTGTAAGTACTATAGTCTATACACTGAATAGAGTTCAAGTCAAGAAAGGTACAAATGCTATGCCTTATGAACTTTGGTATGGCTATGCACCTAGTGTAAAGTATTTTAAAGTCTTTGGAAGCAAATTTTTTATACTGAAAGACAACAAAAATGGAAAACTAGATGCTAAAGGTGAAAAAGGTATATTCCTTGGTTATTCAACCAAAAGCAAAGCATACAAATGTCTGAATTCTAATACTAACAAAATTGTTGAAAGTGTAAATGTAAGAATTGATGAGTTTGCAGAAAGAAATGAAGCTAAAAGTACACAAGAACCTGAAAGCTATAGATAATTCATATATCTGGATAAGGAAGATTCTAATTCACTACCTAAGACTAGTGTTGAACAATAGCATGCACCTACCGAGTCATAGAGTGGAGTTGACAAGCAACTGGAAGTGAATGCCAAGCTATCTGATGGAGATGCCAAGTCACAGAATCAACCAGAACTGAATACAGATGATGAACCTAAAGCAAGGACTGAGCCTACCCTAGCAAAATACGTGAGAAGGAATCACAATTCTGATCAAATCATTGGGTTAAAGGATTCTGCTATAATGAAAAGAAGTAAGTTGAAAAATAACACATGTCTGGTATGTGAATTTGAGCCCAAAACAATGAAAGATGCTTTAGAAAATGAAGATTGGATACAAGCAATGAATGAGGAAAATGAACAGATTGAGAAGAACAAAACTTGGACACTTGTACCTAGGCCAAAGGATAAAAATATAATTGGCACAAAATGGGTATTTAGGAACAAACTAAATGAACATGGAGAAGTGACAAGAAACAAAGCTAGACTGGTATGCAAGGGTTATGCAAAGGAGGAAGGAATTGACTACGGTGAAACCTTCACCCCAGTTGCAAGATTGGAAGGTGTTAGAACCTTACTTGCATATGCAACCTACAAAGGATTTAAAGTTTATCAGATGGATGTGAAATCTGCATTTCTCAATGGAATCTTGGAAGAAGAAGTATATATTGAGCAAGCTGATGGCTTTTTAGACCCAAACAACAGGAATATGGTTTGCAGATTGCACAAAGCATTATATGGATTGAAGCAAGTGCCAAGAGCATGGTATGAAAGATTGCACAATTATCTGATCAAGATTGGATTTGCAAGAACCAATGACAACAACAACCTATACTTGGAGATAGAGCAAAGAAAAGGTACATTATTAGCTGAAATTTTTGTAGATGACATCATATTTAGTGGACAAGATGTATTATGTCAAAAATTTGCAACAGTGATGCAAACTAAGTTTGAGATGTCTATGTTTGGTGAAACAAAATTTTTTGTTGGCTTACAAATTTATCAAATGAAGAATGGTATCTGTATCACTCAATATAAATATATCAAAGAGATACTGAAATTTTTTGGAATGGAAGAGTCCAAACTAGTGAGTACACCCATGGCTACTGGACAGAAGTTGACAAAAGATGACGACACAAAAGAAGTGAACCAAACACTCTACAGGTCAATGATTGGAAAACTATAGTATGTTGTACATAGTAGACTTGACATTGCCCTAGCTGTTGGGATTGTAGCAAGATTTTTTGCTAATCCTAAGGAAACTCACATGATGGCAGTTAAACAAATTCTAATATATTTGAAAGGAACTGAGGACTATGGTCTATACTAAAAAAAGAATGACAAGTTTGAACTCAGAGTTTACACTGATTCTGACTGGGCCAGAAATGTTGATGACAGGAAAAGCACTACTGGTGGAGCATTTATTTTAGGAAATAAATTGATCTCCTAGAAAAGCAAGAAACAAAACTACACCTCACAATCTATAGCTGAAGCCAAGTATGTGGCAGTAGCAGTTAACTGTTCTAACATTGTGTGGTTGAAGATACTACTAAAAGGTATGAAGGAATAAATCACTAATCCATTTTTCATATATTGTGATAACACAAGTGCTATTAATATTTCTAAAAAGCCTATTATACACTCAAAAACAAAGCATATAGCTATCAAGTATCACTACTTGAGGGAGCTAGTTCAGAGTAAAGAAGTAAGACTGGATTATGTGAACACTAAAGAACAATTAGTAGACATATTCACAAAAGCACTACCCAAGGATGCTCATGAGTATCTATGAGGTAAATTGGGAGTGATTCCCCTAACTGAGGATAATTAAGTTTTCTATGGTATTGTTGCATCAAATATTTCATTCAAAAAATATGACACATTGATGCACAGTAAGTCACACTTTAGGATGCTAGATAAAGTTGTGAAGATGAACAAGGACAAAAAAGAAAAATTAGTAATACTAAAGATCTACATGATAAAGATATTGATGTCTTTGGCATTGTTGTCAAAGAGGGAGAGATTTCCTAGAAGTTAGAGATTACCAAGAGGGAGAGATTAACTATAAAGAGGCAAAAGTTACTATTGAAAACATTGAAGTGATTATCTACTCAGAGGGAGTCTACAAATGATTAGACACAGATGATTACAAACACAGAGGGAGAAATGTTTTACAGATAAGAATTAGAATGAAGCTAAAGACATTAATGAAGATTTGTTCATATCAAGGAACACAGGTGAATTTTTGGATTGGTTGGTAACTATGTTTGTTAAATCATTGTTCTAATATTTTGTGTTTCCGTCAATGCCAAAGAGGGAGATTGTTGGGAAGTGACATTGCGAGCAATTGTTATTTTGTCATTGATGTAAAACCTTTACTAGTGAGACTATTGCTATGTATTTGAGTACCATATCTATTGTTGATGAAGAAGATTTAACAAGAAGACCAAGTGAATGGTTGAGTTAAGGCAATTCAAAGGGTATCTAATCAGTTGGCACTCTGGCAAAGTAATTAGTTGGTTATCTTTCAAAGATAGTTTTTCTGGCTATTCTGTGCTGAGAAAGTTTGGCTTGTGCCGAGTAAAGTTGCTTGTGCTGAGTAAAGTTTCTTGTGACGTGCAAAAAGTTTCTTAATGTTGAGCACCATTGAAATTTTTGAGTGAAAATACTAATGAAGGCCGACTTACAGAAGTTTGATTATTGATGAGATTTGAGATCTCTAGTTGACTTAGTTGATTTTATAGGGATATATAATGTTAATTAAATATTGATCCATGTCATTTAATGTATGGGTAACCGTAATTAATGTATGGTTTCAAGATTTAATTAGAGACTACTTTGGAGAAGTAAGTGTTATGCAAAGATGGAATGATCTGTTGGATCTGACCTAACCTAAGATCTACGATCTTGTTTAAGCGGAAAAATATTTATCTGACCTAGACAAAGAGGTATATGATAACCTCAGGTGTTATTCATTATGTGTGGAAGTATGAAAGTGTGGATGAATGTATGTGTATGCAAGAGGTTTGCATAGTTGATTTACTGTTTAGCATGATCTAGCAGAGAGGGCAAAAGGAAGAGGCAGAAAGTTGCATGTGTGATTGCTTGACAAATTTCCAAGTAGATCAAAAGATTGAAATGACAATGCAGGCTATCTAGTAATTTAACATCAAAACTATAATTGGATCTAAATTGCAAAGTAAGTTGTATGTACCAGATCACAAACTGTTGATTACTTTCTTACCATTGTATCAGTTAAATCCTTTAACAAGGTTGACTTAACAGTAATTTGTATAAATGATCTAACAAGGTGACATTTAGATTGGAATGTTCTAAGTCCTCTAACAAGGCCACTCCTGACAGGGTGATTAAATCCTTTAACCAGGTCACACCTAGTAGTGCGTTATTGTAACCTTTCACAGGGTTGGCTCCTCACAGGGCATCACTTCAAAAGAGTGAAAACTTGCTAGCATGTTACTGGTGGTTTTTCCCATATTGGGTTTCCACGTTAAATACTTGTGTCAACTTGTGTGAATGCTTATGGTTTTCTTTACTGTTATGTTACTACAAGCTAATTTCAATTGACAGTAAACTGCATGATTAAAGTTGTTGATTTATGCTATTGCTGCTAAGTAGATTTGAAGTATATAAAGTTTTTATTTACTACATCTAGACCTAAGGATAACTAATTAACCCCTCCCCTCTCAGTTATTCTAAATTCATTCTAACAGATAATTCTCCAATCCTACGTTCAACTTCTGAGACAGCTTTGAAAATGAAAGCTTATCACCCTAAGGCATAATAATATACACATATAACTAAAAAAATTTAAAAGTATTTCAATTTAATACTATTTCTCAGATGACAGACTAATTGATCAATATTTTAATCAATAAGATTTTAACCATGTGAAAATGAGAAAGAAATAATTGAATATACAAAACATAAACTTTAATTGAAATATGCGCAAATCAAAACTATCACTTTAAAGAATGTTGATTTGTTTATCTGAAGGACTTGATTGTAAAGAAAGAGAAAAAATGATTGCAAAATTGAAATAAATACTGACTTATCTCTGATCCTTAAGAAGGTTTATATCAGATTTCATCTATACAATGTTTGAAATTTGAAACTATCTTTTACTCCATCATTCCTCAGAATCCATCATTAGTCATCATGTATCATTCAATGTAATTATTCTGTCCTTTGCAGATTTATGTCTGAATATAAATATGAAAATGAAAGGGTGTGTTGGTTCTCAAATCAACAGATTGGACTTCTTACGAATTTAACTTATCCAATGAAGATAGATACAATTGATTTTCCAACAAACGACGTTTCAACAACCTCCTACAATTCTGATTCCATAGAACCAAGGCTGGTGGGCCTACACTTTAAAACTTGTCTTCAAAGTCTTCTAGAGGTTTCCTATAGTGGATAACTGATAAATTCAACTCCTGCTTCTCAATGTGTTAATAAGATCACAAAACTAAAAATATATGTGTTATTGAAATATAACATATTTTATATTGCTTGATATGATTGAGATATGAAATGGATTAGATGAAATAAAAGAGTAATTAAGAACCTGAAACAATTTAACCTTATACCGCAAATCAATTAACAAGAGAGACTAGTGCTTTATTTCAATAATGGGCAATAGAGTCGATAATTCTTTAATCCTACATTCAGCTTCAGAGATGGCTTTGAAAATGAAAGATTATCACCTTAAAGGCATTATGATATGCATATATAACTAAAAAAGTTTAAAAGTATTTCAATTTAATACTATTCCTCAGATGATAGACTAATTGATCAATATTTTAATCAATAAGATTTTAACCATGCAAAAATGAGAAACAAATAATTGAATATATAGAACATAAACTTAAATTGAAATATGCACAAATCAAAACTATCACTTTAACGAATGTTGATTGGTTTATCTGAAGGACTTGATTGTAAAGAAGAACAAAAAATGATTACAAAATTGAAATAAATACCAACTTATCTCTGCTTGATAAGAAAGTGTATATTAGATCCTTGCATACAATGTCTGAAATCAACTATCTTTTACTTCATCATCCCCCAAGAATTCATCATCAATCATTGTATCATCATGTCTTGTTCAAAAAAAATGTTATCTATCTCTCTTGCAGATTTTTGAATGAATATAAATATGAAAATGAAAGGGTATGCTAGATCATCACACCCTTTAACTATAAACTAACCTACAACTAACCTATTTCTAACTATTACAATAGTCTGGATAACAAATACACCTTTATGATGAACATAACAACCAACCATTCGGTTGGATAACTTCTGAAACCTCCTAACTGCTTGGTTTCTATAAAAGCCTTCTTTGGTTGCACTTAGAAGTCGCTAGTTTTGATGAGAGATTTGTGTTATGATAGTAATCAGACTGTATAATCAGCCATGGTGTTATTCACAATCTCTGCAGGGCATTGGAGTTGATGGATTTAATAGTGATGTAAATACTTTGCATAAGTGTCATTTTGATTTTTTAGATTATTGTCTGATAACGACAGCATGACAAAACCATTTGAATTCTACAAACTACTGATTGACCAATTTGTTGTGGCTGGTATACCCATCTGTAATGTATTTGAGGAAGTCAATCCATTATGCGTACATGGCATGGTGTTTGTTCTCTTCATTGACTATTTCCAATGCTGATGGATGTTCCTTGGATGCAAAATATGAATAGGACTATCTTTTGAAAGTTCCTGACATATCATTATTTCCACCACTACAGTATTATGAAGTCTCCAATATGAACATCTATAAATATATAGATTGAGCTATCAAAAATAGAAAATTCTTCACGTCATTAAACTAACATGTATTAAGAATTTCAATGCTTCACAATGCCCAGGAGGAAAGTCACGCTTGTACTCTCAATGTTCAGCACTATACATTTTGTAAAGATTGGCTTTAATCCTTCCCATATGTTTGATATTTAAATATAAATTGATGATTCCTTAAATTGTGTATCCATCCGCAGGTCTATTTACAATTTTTGAATACTATGCGTGAGTTGATGCATTCTGGGAGCTGTTTGTTTATTACAAATAAAAAAACATTTTTCACTAGCCTTCCAAATTTATCAATGCTGAATATGCATCTTTGGAGCAGGTCATTGCATGGTGACTTCCCTGCAGAACATTGGAAGCTGAATTTGCATTGCAAGTAGAAAATGCCTCCCACCAATTGCTTCAAATACAAATTACTCTATTGACATGGGTTCCACTAGTGGCTCTTTCTGGGGATGTGTGTTTATACCTGAACATAGCAAGATCCAAGCTATCTCTAGAAAGCACACCATTAGAAAGCATAATGACAAAAACATATATACATAAGAAAAAGAAAAGAGAAAAAATACTTGCCTATTGTTGTCTTTAATGAAAGAAAGGTTTAAGATACTAACCATGCACAGGAATTTCTTGATTGTAGCCTTCCAAATCTTGTAAAATGTAAGAATTCTCACTCCTTTACCAATGATGACTAAAGGACCTATCCATAATGTATACAACTTTCCATGTTTACCTTTGTCTTGATATTTCACATTCCATCTCAAAACTAAGTCTCCTTCTTGAAATTTCCTTTCTGTGGTTTTCTTATCAAATAATTTTTTTACTTTCTATTGCGATTCTTGATTTATTTCATGAGCTCTATTCCTCACTTCATCCAATTCTGCAAGTTGTAATAGTTTGTCTTCCATGAAATCCACTTCTTCATATTGTTCTTCATTCATAAACTTATACACTAGCAACAAATTATTCAATGGTAAGTGAGCTTTCTTTACATAAACAAGTTCATATGGATCATACCCAATATATTTCTTAACTGTAATCCTATCTACCCAAAGTGCGAGAGGTAATTTTGAATCCCATGCTCTTTTGTTATTATCTAACATCCTTTTGATAATTTTCATTATATTTTTATTGCTAGATCCTGCTTGGCCATTCTCTTGAGGGTGATAAGGGGATGAAAAGGAAATCTTTATTCCATACTTCTCATGAAATTCAATAAATTTTGTAGATCTGAAACACATAGCATTATCACAAATAATCTTCTGAGGACCACCAAATCTTGTCAATATCTTTTCAGTCAAAAATTTGATTACCACTTTACTAGTGGCTTGTCTAGTTGGTATGGCTTCCACCCATTTAGTGAAGTAATCCATGGCTACCAAAATCCACTTATTCCCACCACTGGATGTATTAGTTATTTTACCTATAAAGTCTATCCCCACATTTGGAATGGTTCTTCAGTAGTCATAGGATTGAGAGGTAATGCACAATTATATTTGATTTTTCCTGAAAATCTCTGACATGCTTCACATTTTTGAACATATTCATGGCAATCCTTAAATATGCAGGGCCAATAGTATCCCACATTCAATATCTTATGTGTAGTGGTTTTTGCTAAAAAGTGCCCACCACATGCTCCATCATGGAGATCTTTTAGTACTTCTTTAGTTTGGTATGTATCTAAACAAAAAAGAAGTATACCATCCCTATTTTTCCAAAATAAGTCTCCTTGCATCAAGACATAGTTAGATGCTTGTAAATTTATTGTCCTCTTCTGACTATCTGTAATGTACTCAGGACATTTCATGTGTTTCAAAAAATATACTATATTAGTGTACCAAAGGCATCTTTCAATACTTGTATGAGTTTCACTTAGATCAATATGATTTACTTGTAATGCATCCATATTTGACTCTACCGTTAACTTTTCTAATCCTTGTCCTCTAATAATCTTAGTGATTTGGATTTCTTTGTCAAATTCTTGAATCTGATTTACCCATCTGCATCTTCTCCCAGTGACTTCTGATTGTCTGAATATATCCTTTACTACTGCATTGGGAACATAGGATAACACTTTTGCACCAACCAAATAAGGCCTAAAATAATTTCATTGCCTTTACAAGAGCATAAGCTTTTTTCTCATTAATTTCATAGTTTAACTCAAAAGCTTGAAGGGTTTTACCAAAGAATGCTATCGGTTGTTCGTATCCTTCATCATTCTTTTGTAATAAGATAGCAGCAATGGTATGATATGATGCAAAAGAGAACAACTAAAATGGCTTAGTATAATCCAAGGATTTGAGAACAGGGGCTTCCTTAATTGCCTTTTTAATCTTTACAAATGCCTCCAAAGCTTCATTTGTCCATTTCATGTTTGCACCCTTTTTCAACATTATAGTAATGGGTTTTATTATCTCTGAAAAGTTTGGGACAAACCTCCTTACAAAGTTGATTTGTCCAAAAAAGGATTGAATCTTTTTAATACTTCTAGGAACCTTAATTTTATCAATTGTTGCAATCCTTTCTATGTCTATTCTGACCCAATCCTTAGATACTATATGTCCTAATAACTTTCCTTCACTTACTGTAAAATGCCACTTCTTTGGATTCAAAGATATCCCATATTCAAGGGCTCTTTGAAAAATTTGTTCCAAGTGTCCACAGTGATCTTTGACCCTTTTGGAGTAAGCAGTTAAGTCATCTTGATATACCACCATAATCACATCAATGAAATATTCAAAGGCTACATCCATTTCTCTTTGGAAGGTAGCTCCCACATTAGTGAGTCCAAAAGGCATTCTAGCATATACATAAGTACCCCAAGGTGTTGTAAACATTGTTTTACATTGTTCTTCCTCTTCAACTTTTACTTGGTTATAGCCTGAGAAACCATCCATCATTGATAACAATTCATTTCCTATGACCTTTTGTAATAATGCTTCCATGTTACATAATGCATAGTTGTCCTTCAATGATGACACATTTAGATTTATGAAATCCACACAAAGTCTAATATCACCATTCTTCTTCCTGACAAGGACCAAATTTGAAACCCATGTTGAGTGTCTAATTGGCTTTATTATACCAGCATCCCTCATCTTGATTAGCTCATCTTTCATTTTAGGGGCAAAAGTAGGGTTTATAGGTATTTGCCTTTGTCTAAATGGTTTAGCATTAGGCTTCAAAGGTATCTCATGTTGAAAAATATCCTCTTAGTAAGCTTTAAGATCATCATAGGACCAAGCAAATACATGTCTATACTTCCTCAATAATCTAATAATATCTGTTATGATCTTAGGAGTTAAACTTTTACCCAAAAATACTTCTTTTAGAGTCTCTTCATTTCCCATGTTTATCCTTTCTATATCATCCATTACGACATTAGTATTTTTCTTTTCCAACTTTGAATCCTTATTGTCAAACAACCTCTCCATTTCTATAAGACCTTTTTGAACTTTATATTTTTTAAACTAAATGACTTCCTTTCCAAATAACACTTCTTTCCAATTTTCTATTTCGACATGAGCATTCAAATCTATTAATTGATCTTCATATTCTTTTTCACATGCTAAAAATTTGATTATATCTCTATCATCTTCAAAGATTTTCCAGTTGTTGATGTTATTCGGTATAGTGGGCCTAGTTTTAACTTCAACTTGAACTATGTCTTCACAAGGGATATCACTATGCCTTAGTGCCAAACTAGCCATAAAATCCACAAGGATATTTTGTGATCTGTCTATCCAATGAATAGAGAAAGCATCAAAACATTCCATAGAATCCCATACTTCATTTCTATATCTTTTAAGGTGAAGATGCTTAGCAATGAATTTACTTTTAACTTGAGAAATAATTAATTTAGAATCACCAAAAACACTTAAACATGTTATTCCATGCTTATTAGGTATCTTTAAACCAAGAAGTAAAACTTCATATTCTACGACATTATTAGTGTATTCAAAATCTAGTAAGAAGGAATATTTAAATGTTTTCTTATCAGGAGAAAAGAAAATGACACTAGCTCCATTACCATCTTTACAACAAGCACCATCAAAATACATTTTCCAAATTGTATCATTATTTGTTTTAGCATGTAATTCAATAGATTCAGTATTATGCATTGCATTTTTTAAAATACTTACTTGAAATTTATCCATATCAGAATGACAGAAATGTGTAACTATGCTTGGATCCACTTTCTCAATAATGCATGGATTTCTAGCCTCCCTGTCAATTCTTACATCCCTGCCATTTACTAGAATAGAAGCATTAGAAAGATCTAATTGAATACTACCTCCTACTAAGCCAGACCATTGTCTAGATAAAAGCATCCCATAACAGGCAGGAACTTCAACCACAATGATATCCATTTTATATGATTTTTTAGGACATGAAGGAAATTTGAATTCAACATTTTTCATTATACCTATAAAAGGAATAGATCTATTATCCATAGCATAAAATTTACCAAATTTGGTATCAACATTCATTCCTAATTCTTTCATTACATCATTAGGCTTAATATTCACTGTTGCACCAGAATCTATCATGCAATTTTTTACCAATCTATTATTTATCAATAGAGTAAGATAAAAAGGATCAATTTGATTTCCATTTTTGCTTAAAGTAGTTCCTAAATAAATAGCTAGAGGATCCTTCACTTCTTGGTTAAAATCTTCCTTAATACCTACATTAGAAAACATTTTCAAAGCTTCACTTTTACATTTAGGTATTTTAACTATTTCAAGCAAAGGAACAGATATTATAACTTGAGATAATGCATTAGACATGAAAGAACATTCATTAGGAAGAGATCTAGTAACCACCTTTTCTCTTACCATTGTTGGAAAGTCCTGAGGTTCAGCTTGTTTATCTTGAACAATATTTTTTTTCTTCACCCTCCTTGGATCAGTTCCCTAGTCAGGTTTCCCTCTTTTTGCATTTACTGTTCTATTGCTTAAATTGTAATTACTTCTTGCTTCTTCTATTGCAGATATTGTGTATGCTTCCTTTTCATCCTCTGTTGATTTTATTAATTTTGGAGGACCACCCTGATGGTCCCCATATTGATATACTCTATTTAGATCATCTTTGTAGTAGTATTCATTTGAAGAGCTATAATCATCATATCCCCACATAGGATCTACTGATAATTTATTTACTGTGGGTTGTTGATAATCATCATGATCTTCATCTTCTTTCCATCTTTGGGCAACAATACAATGCTCATAAGAATGTGGCATTCTGCAAGCTTCACACCATGGATAATTTTCCACAAAATGGTTGTCTTTCCTCAATGGATTAGGTGTGTGTAATTCCTTGTTCACTGGTTTCCCATCCTTCCATTCTGTGTTATAAGGCATATCTTGCAATTTATACCAATCATTTTTGTATGGTACCCGATTACTCTGGTTGTACTTAAAATTATCTCTTCCATTATTCTCCTAGAGGCCTTTTACCATATTCATGAGTTTGTCTATTCTATCTTCATCCTTCTATTGCTTAGGCTCTTTTGGATTAAACAACCAAGTGTCCTCCCTTTTACTGATTACACCAGATGCCTTCCTATCATTCTCAATATTTATAGCAATCTTGAGAGCATGTGCTAAAGTAGCTGGTTTATGAGATCTGATTTCATAATTTGTCTTGCTATCAAAGGCACCCATATAAAAATTAATAAAAAATTCATCAACAGGTTTAAAATCTCTTGGAATCCTATTTATAACTTTATTGAATTCGGCTATAGATTCATTCAGATTTTTATTCATACTTGTCAACTCATGTGAGGCAAAAGAAGTATCATTGTGATCACCAAACTATTCCATGAATTGATTTACAAATTCATCCCAACTAGATATGGATCTATCTAGCAGACTTTTGAACCATTCTTCTGCATCTTCTATGAGGGATTGAGAAAAACATTTCATGTACACATCCTTATTAAATTCATTAAAATCTTGGATAACATTTTTTAAATTTACATAATGTACTTCTGCTGATTCTGACCCATTCCCTAAAAATTTAAGAATTGCACTCCTTAATTCATTCTTTATATCATTAGGACATCCCCTTATGCCATAAAAATATAACTATTTTTATCTATCAGAAACCATTGGGGCTCTATAATTATTTCTATTTTGATTCATGGTTTCATGTCTTTGATTCTACCTATTTGCATTATGAAAACTTTGATTGTTCCTTGGCTCAAAATTCAAATTTTTATTATGATCCCTTGGGCCATAATTCTAATCCCTATCATTTTGATATCCATTATACATCCTTCAATTATTTTGATGTCTATAATGTTCATGTTGATCAAATGTGTTAGGATCCCTCCTATTGTTGTGGTTGTAATATTCTCCATTATCCCACTGTCCCTGATGATCTCTTCTTTCACAATCATTGTTGTCTCTCTCAAGTCTTCCTCTTTCATCTGGTTCAAACAAGGGGTTGGTATGATCATTCTTAAACACATGCCCATTATTCTTCCTATGAGGAGGATTATAAAATTCATTTCTATCATCCTTAGGAGTTTCTTTATCTCTTGGTGATCTAATTTTATCTCTTTCTATTCCCATTTTCCTTAGTATCTCTTATGGTTTCCTTTTGAGAGCCCTAGCCATTTCTTCATTATCTGGTCCTACCTTAGCCATCTCATGGAAAACTTCATCCCATTTGTTAAATATTTTCTCCTTTTCAATCATTTCCTTATTTGGATCATGTTGAGATTCATGTCCTCTTTTATTAATTTGAAAAAAAGGATTACAATTTTCACTACTGCTCTCATGACTATGATGGCTTGAATTAGGGAATTGTTCACAAGCATATTCTTTGTCATCTTTATCAGGATATATTATGTGAGGTACATAAGGCATATTTACACTTGGAGTCCTAACTTTCCTTAGCTTTAAGTCTAATTCACGTTGATCAGGATGCAAGGATCTTCTTCCCCACATGAAAATTATTAATAACAAAATTATGTAACCAAGTTTATCACTTCTTTAAGTTTGTAGAGTTGCCACCCTCTTCTTAGAAGGAAATGAAATTAAGGGATTTGGGTTCTGTTGGTTGTATTTCCTATTTTTGCTACTTTGCCCTGTTCCTTGTCTTGCCCTCTGAAAATTTTAGGTTTTCATGTTTAAACCTTGCCAAGATGGCTAAAACCCTGAAAAACCCTTTGTATTCAAGTTAAAACGATGCATTTTGAAACCCTAGGTCATGTCTTTATATTTCATCGTTACTTTTTCAAAGTCACTTAGGACATGTTCTTTAAGTTAGGTCGCCTAATCGTGTTACCAAGAACGAATATGCTAAATGCTTTCCTGACTTCGCTTTTGCCTTGTGTCGCATAGTCTCCTTACGAAATGGAATATTCCTTCAGCTTCTTGAGACTTAACGATATCTTATTAGTCAGGTAGTCGCATGAAATTTATGATATAAGCTTTATAAGAATGGGACCCACTGCTCAGTCGAGTGATCGCGAGACAAGTCAAAAGGTCAAAGAAATGATATCAGACTTTGCGATTCACTTCATGTCGCGTGATCGCTAGATCAGGCCATGGTAAATAGTTAAGTATTTCTTTAGTCGTGTGGTCTCAAGATCAAATGACAGTCAAGGGATAACATTCTAGAATACGCGACTAACCATTTGATGTTAGTGATTTCCCTCAGTTGGGATGTCGCCAGAACAGGAGTAATGACTCAGCTTTCCAGTATGCATTAAGTGGACAAAGGAACAGATGACATCTTTCATAATGTAAGTGGTTGTCGGGAAATTGCAGGAAGGAGGAAATGAATCAAGCGATTAAAAGACTAAGGTATTTTTACCTTCAGTCGCGAGGTCTCCAGACGACTTAAGGGCATGAAGAAACATTAAGCAATCATGCACTTGCCGTTCGATGAAAGAATAAAGAGATCTGACGGTGGTCGCGTTATCTGGAGAAAAAAGTGTCCCAGGGAAAAAGTCCTCCCAACTTGGCGATTAGGTCATGTCGCAAAGTCGCCATAAACAGAGAAAGGGTACTTTTTAATGATAAGATCAAGTTAAAGTTATCACCCGACTCAACGACTAAGGTTGTCATGTAGTCTTAAGAAAGAATATGAGTATCCAATGACTTAGCGATAACTATAAAGATTAATGATATACGGTTTGTCGCCAAGTCTGGAGAAGAATGATGAGTTAGTGTTAACCCCATGCGACTTTGATTTCACTAATGCCGCCTGATCGCCAGATGGACTTGGGTCAGCCAAGATAAAGAACATGCATTTTCGCCAGGTCTAGAGATTAAACCATGGTTAAGGAAAAGTGCTCGCAACAAAGAGACTTCCTATGGTCGCGAGGTCGCCAGATCTTGAGATCTAAAATGTGGCGCCAAGTGGATGACATGACAGAACGGATCTCTCGGCGGCCAATCAGATACTTGAATTTTGATTACTGTACACAAAAGGTAGCTGAGATATATGACAGAGGACAAATCAGAGGATGCCATGTCAGCTGTCTTAAACGTTTGATGATTGCGCCAAAGATTCATAATTTGAAATTTGATTTTCTGTCAACTTCGTGCAACTACAGCTAGGTTTTTGAAAGCTCACGACATGGTAACTTAATGGCAAAACTGACATTTTCGAATTATGAGCTATGTACTCTGAATCAAAATTCCTATAAACAGATGATTATGCATTCATTCTTGTTCACCGTGCTTTCAGTTTTCAGAGCTAAGTTGATTATTTTCAGTGAAAAGTGATATTAAGAGCAGTTGTAGTATTTCAAAGGTGATAAGAAATTTATAAAGTTGCAGAGAATTGTGTTCAGGACAGATAGCTAATTTTGAAGGATAGATTTGTTTCAATATCTGTTCAAACAAGGAATTTTAAGCTATCACAAAGATGAGTAGAGCTGTGAGCGTTGATTCTACAAGTGGAGGCAGTGGAGAAGAGCAGAAGGGAAAACCTAGCTATTCAGACGAATTTCTCCAGCTGCTACCAGGTTCAACACAGAATAGGAAGATTGATGCAGGAGTGTTTAAAGATGACTTCATGAATATCAGAGATGTTGCAACCCCGGGAACAACAGGTTATTCTCTCTTTACATAATTTTATAAAAATTCAGATAAACCTATCCCTGTTTCAAACCCTTGGACATCTGGTCTGGGTAGGTTATTAGTGCCTGATGTGTTCCTAGATGTTGACTTATTTTTGGACTTGGCAAATCGTTATGATGCCCTTACAAAGACCATTAAGAGAGATGATGGTACTGCTTTTCTGATACTGAATAGAAATTCTTTCATGCAAGCATTTGGTTTATTCAGCACCATGTCTACCAAAATTGACATGAAGAAGTAGGAAAAGAGATATAGTCTCAAGCCTGGTGTTGCAAGGAGCTTATTGAAAAAGAACATGCCAAAAGAGTTAAGAGATCATGTAGGTCCTAAGGCTGAACCTTACCCATATTATTACAAGGACCTGCACTTTTATATCAAGTTTAATGCCTATGCCCTTTGTAGAGTATTGGGAATAGATGGAGATGCAAAAAGAATAGGTCATGGTGTCCTAATGATGGTCTTGGACCTACAAGAGGTGCATTCAAGCACCAGCTATGACTATATTCAGTATATGATTGATGAGATGCATGAGGGCGTTATTGCAACTCAGAAGAAATTGAAAGACCCTAAGGAGAAGGAACCAAAGTTCTTGCATTATTCAGTCTTAATGCACCTTCTTTTATATTACAACTTTGCAATCATGGACCCCAATAATTTATCTCCTCAGAGATTCTTCCAAGCACAGCCAAATCCTGTCTAGTTCTGGGTTAGGGTTTGGAACTATACATCTAGGGATTGTGACTTTTTTGCCTTCGAGAATTGGATTGTATATCCAATAATAAAGAGTCTGGGAATAAATAGGACCAGAATTACCTTAAAAGTCATACAGCTGCTTAGGCCTTGTGAGTATCTAGAAAATTGGCCTGGAAACCATAACTGGGGTGACTTCTTCTTGGAGGAGAATTTCACCATATTCAGAGTATTTGGGTGCATTCACCCACCCCATATTTTGCCTTATTATGTGCCAATGAGAATTGCTGCCATGGAATTCATCTGGCAGTTGATGTTGACTGATAATGAGCACTTTTCTCCACACAAGAAGGGGACCATAACCCCTCGGCAGTTTAGAATTGCAAATTTTACAATAGGTAAAAATGCCATGGATGAAGTGAGTCAATGGCTAGAAAAGTTCAGAATGGGGGCAGCCCCTTACATATATATTGACCCAGAAGGCTTCATGGCAGGGGTCAGAAAATTGTACACTCCTACTATCCCAAATACAAATGTGCATTGTGAGTGCATAGAGGAGGATGCTACAAGAAATAACTTGGATGAAGATGAC
>MU223258.1:6114182-6130215 GCA_018584345.1 Thuja plicata | reverse complement strand
ATTTACCAAATTTGGTATCAACATTCATTCCTAATTCTTTCATTACATCATTAGGCATAATATTCACTGCTGCACCAGAATCTATCATGCAATTTTTTACCAATCTATTATTTATCAATAGAGTAAGGTAAAAAGGATCAATTTGATTTCAAATTTTGCTTAAAGTAGTTCCTAAATAAATAGCTAGAGGATCCTTCACTTCTTGGTTAAAATCTTCCTTAATACCTACATTAGAAAATATTTTCAATGCTTCACTTTTACATTCAGGTATTTTAACTATTTCAAGAAAAGGAATAGATATTTTAACTTGAGATAATGCATTAGACATGAAAGAACATTCATTGGGAAGATATTTACTAACCACCTTTTCCCTTACCATTGTTGGAAAGTCTTGGGGTTTAGCTTGTTTATCTTGAACAATATTTTTGTGCTTCACCCTCCTTGGATCAGTTCCCTAGTCAGGTTTCCCTCTTTTTGCATTTACTATTCTATAACTTAACTTGTAATTACTTCTTGCTTCTTCTACTGTAGCTATTCTATATGCTTCATTTTCCTCCTCTGTTGATTTTCTTAATTTTGGAGGACCACCCTAATGGTCCCCATATTGATATACTCTATTTAGATCATCCTTGCAGTAGTATTCATCTAAAGAGCTATATTCATCATATCCCCACATAGGATCTAATGGTAAGTTATTTACTATGGGTTGTTGATCATCATCATGATCTTCATCATCTTTCCATCTTTGGGCAACAACACAGTGTTCATAAGAATGTGGCATTCTACAAGCTTCACACCATGGATAATTTTCCACAAAATGGTTATTTTTCCTCAATGGATCAGGTGTGTGTAATTCATTGTTCACTAGTTTCCCATCCTTCCATTCTATGTTATAAGGCATATCTTGAAATTTATACCTATCATTTTTGTATGGTACCCGATTACTCTGGTTGTACTTAAAATTATCTCTTCCATTATTCACTTGGAGGTCTTTTACCATATTCATGAGTTTTTCTATTCTATCTTCTTCCTTCTATTGGTTAGGCTATTTTGGATTAAACAACCGAGTGTCCTCCCTTTTACTGATTACACCAGATGCCTTCCTATCAATTTCAATAGTTATAGCAATCTTGAGAGCATGTGCTAAAGTAGCTAGTTTATGAGATCTGATTTCATAATTTGTCTTGCTATCAAAAGCACCCATATAAAAATTAATCAAAAATGCATCAATAGGTTTAACATCTCTTGGAATCTTATTTAGAAATTTATTTAATTCAACTACACATTCATTCTGATTTTTCTTTGTACTTGTCAACTCATGTGAGGCAAAAGAAGTATCATTGTGATCACCAAACTGTTCCATGAATTGATTTACAAATTCATCCCAACTAGATATGGATCTATCTGGTAGACTTTTGAACCATTCTACTGCATCTTCTATGAGGGATTGAGTGAAAATTTTCATGTACACATCCTCATTAAATTCATTAAAATCTTGAATAACATTTTTTAAACTTACATAATGTACTTCTGTTGATTCTGGCCCATTCCCTGAAAATTTGGGAATTGCACTCCTTAATTCATTCTTTATGTCATTAGGACATCCCCTTATGCCATAAAAATCTAACTGTCTGTATCTGTCAAAAACCATCGGGGCTCTATAATTATTTCTATTTTGATTCATGGTTCCATGTATTTGATTCTACCTATTTGTGTTATGAAACCTTTGATTATTCCTTGGCTCAAAATTCAAATTTGTATTATGATCCCTTGGGCCATAATTCTGATCCCTATCATTTTGATATCCATTATACATCCTTCCATTATTTTGATGTATGTACTATTCATGTTGATCAAATGTGTTAGGATCCCTCCTATTGTAGTGGTTGCAATATTCTCCATTATCCCACTGTCCCTGATGATCTCTTCTTTCCAAATCACTGTTGTCTCTCTCAAGTCTTCCTCTTTCATTTGGTTCAAACAAGGGGTTGGTATGATCATTGTTAAACATATGCCCATTATTCTTCCTATGAGGAGGATTATAAACTTCATTTATATCATCCTTAGTAGTTTCTTTATCTCTTGGTGATCTAATTTTATCTCTTTCTATTCCCATTTTCCTTAGTATATATTCTAGTTCCTTTTGAGAGCCATAACCATTTCTTCATTATCTGGTCCTACCTCAGCCATCTCATGGAAAAATTCATCCCATTTGTTAATTCTTTTCTCCTTTTCAATCATTTCATGATTTGGATCATGTTGAGATTCATGTCCTCTTCTATTACTTTGAAAAAAAGGATTACAATTTTCACTACTGCTCTCATGACTATGATGGCTTGAATGAGGGAATTGTTCACAAGCATATTCTTTGTCATGTTTATCAGGATACATCATGCGAGGTACATAATAAATATTTACACTTGGAGTCCTTACTTTCCTTAGCTTTAAGTCTAATTCAAGTTGATCTGGATGCAAGGATCTTCTTCCCCACATGGAAATTATTAATAACAAAATTATGTAACCAAGTTTATTACTTCTTTATGTTTGTAGAGTCGCCACACTCTTCTTATAAGGAAATGAAATTAAGTTATTTGGGTTCTTCCTTAGTAGAGTATATGCTACAAAAATATAAATAGAAGCTTAAGTCTAAACATATAAATTTTAAACAATGAAAACTTTAATAAAAGTTATTAGCTCTATTATATCAGATTTAAAAGCTTTTTAATGATATTACTCATACATCTACTTCTTTATACTTGAAAATATAAATTCTGAAATTTTCAAATTCTAAGAAATAATAATTCTTAAGATGCTTTAATAAAGAATGAAAAATTAAAATCTGAATTAAAGTATCAATTCTAATCAAATCTGATTTATAAAACTCAGCACAATGTCTTAATTTAATGAATCTCTATGCTGGTCTAAAAATAAAAAACTTGTAAAGTTTACTTGCAACTCATTCCCCAGTAGAGTCGCCAATCTATTGGTGCTCAAATTGACAGATTGGACTTCTAACGGATTCTTTTTATCCAACAAAGATAGATACAATTGATTTACCAATGAATGAGGTTTCAACAACCTCCTACAATTCTGATTCCACGGAACCAAGGCTGGTGGGCCTGCACTTTAGAACTTGTCTTCAAAGTCTTCTAGAGGTTTCCTATAATGGATAACTAATAACTTCAACTCTTGCTTCTCAATGTGTTAATAAGATCACAAAACTAAAAATATATGTGTTAATGAAATGTAATGTATTTAATATTGCTTGATATTATTGAAATATGAACTAAATTAGATGAAATAAAAGAGTAATTCAAAAACTTGAAACAATGAAACCTAATACCGAATTCAATTAACGATAAAGACTAGTGCTTTATTTCAATAATGTGCAAATAGAGCCAATAATTCTCCAATCCTACATTCAACTTCAGAGATGGCTTTGAAAATGAAAGATTATCACCCTAAAGGCGTAATAATATACACATATAACTAAAAAAGTTTAAAAGTATTTACATTTAATACTATTTCTCAGATGACAGACTAATTGATCAATATTTTAATCAATAAGATTTTAACCATGCAAAAATGAGAAAGAAATAATTGAATATACAAAACATAAACTTAAATTGAAATATGTGCAAATCAAAACTATCACTTTAAAGAATGTTGATTTGTTTATCTAAAGGACCTAATTTTAAAGATAGAGCAAAACCAATTGCAAAATTAAAATAAATATCGACTTATCTCTGCTTGTTAAGAAGGCGTATATCAGATTTCTTGTATACAATGTTTGAAATTTGAAACTATCTTTTACTCCATCATTCCTCAGAATCTATCATTAGTCATCATGTATTATTCAATGTAATTCTTCTATCCTTTGCAGATTTATGTCTGAATATAAATATGAAAATGAAAGGGTGTGTGAAACATCACACCCTTTCCCTAAAATCTAATCCATAATTGATTATTTCTAACTATTACAAGTGATTTGAAATACAAGTCTATTCCTCAACTGACTACAACTACCAACCATTCGGTTAGGTAACTTGCATTAACTATTTGGTCTATAAAAATTTCTGTAATGGCATGTGCTTGATTTGTAATTACTATCTCTGAGAATCTGCAAGATCCATGTGACATTATTTTGTGCTTGATTTGTTTGTATCGACCAAATTTCTCGCTGATAGAAGAGAATATAGGAAGATAATACTTGTATGCTTGCGGAGGCATGATGCTTGTTGTTTGCAGTCATTATCTTTAATATTTATTATGGTGCCTTTTTGAACCGTATACATGTTTTATTTTTTCCTTGAATGCCTTTTGTTATTACTGGTATTTATCTGCCAGAGAGAAATCAGTGATGAGTAGAGACCATGTGTATCTCTATCGATATCATAAAAATGGTCATTCTTGCAATTATCATAGTTTTAAATCTATAATTATTATTTTTAATGTCTATATATAGCAGATACTTCCACCATTTGTTCCAGATATAGCTACTAAATCTATCCATATATCTCTGTAGATATTGATGAGTATATCCTTTATTTGCTGCGTGCATAACACCAGTTTCATTTCTAGATGGTTGTCTTCCCTGCAAAATTTTGGAGCTGATAAATCTGCACCATGATGTTGGAGTTGGTTGTGTTTTGGTGATTGTGGATTGCTCAAATTGTCTAGATTTCTTTCCAATATTGCAGCAAACTACTACTGTATGCTTCACTTCAACCAAGATACGTTCTTTTCCTACTCACTACTGGAGGTGTTGGCCAACTTACAAATGGAAGCATGGCGTGATGTCTGCTACTTTCATCTTTGTGCCCTCTTTTTGCTCTTTGCAGGAAACTACTCATTTCAACATTTGAAGAGTGTGGAGCCATTTGATAAAAATGAATGTCGATGCATCTCACTTGTGTGGTGAAAAATGAGTCTGCCACCTTTTAAACAAAAAGGTCCAATAATTAAATAATGATAAAACTCTAAGCAACATAAAAGGTTATAGTCATTATAAAATGCCATATTATAATTAAAAGTTATCAAAAGTCTTTTATCCTTTCTCACCATCACAAAACAATGGGCAAATTACAATATGGATAATTATAGTAAACATTTTAATCATCAAGATTCTTTTTTAAAAAAGCCATAAACATAAGATGAGATTCATATAATAATTAAGCATTAAGGAGAATGAACCAAATCTACTAACTCAATCTTTTGTTCTTTGTATTATACAAAGCCTTATTCTTTAGTTAGTTTTTCTTTGTACTAACATTGTTTTGATTTAATAAGAACAATAATAATGATAATAATAATAAAAATATACCATTTAAAACTTATCAAGTGATATGAAAATTACATAGTAAGTAGGCGTATTATCAATACAATTTTCTCTCATGATGATTGATAAAAGAAATCATAAATGTATACTAATATTACAAACATCTATGGGTATAATAATGTGATCATTTCCATAAATAAGCATGCATTAATATAACCCTTTTCAATAACGTTTTCCATAATCAATTTATTCAAACTTTCTATCATGTTCATAACATATTTCAAAAAGACATATATATATTTGATAGCACCTTCACCAATATTCTTATCACACCATTGAAATAATGACCATCCTAGTGATTCTATAGGAATCAGGGTACAACATATGTGTGGAAAAGAGATATTATTTATCACATTGTTATCAATCAAATCATAACACATTGTAATCTTTTAGATCATGACCATAAACAACAATATTATTATTTTATCAACAAGAATAAATATTCAAATGCAATGAAGGCTTGATTAAGACAAGATCAACCTCTTCAAAATGTTAATAGATCACCAATTTGGAGAGCGTCATTAAAACAAAGATATAATATTCTTTTAAAGTATTACCTCTTAGTTTACGATTGTAAATTGACTACTTTTACCATCAGTATGGATTAGTGCTTCATAATGCAATGATAAAATATGCAGAATTCCCTTTAATTGCATTTAGGATTCATATAAAAACATCACATAATATTTTAAACTTAACCAAAAGCGAAATCAATTGCAATTTACATTATGTCCTTGAGGAGAAGAAAATCACAAGATTAGGCTCCAAATTTTCTTTACTGAAAAAGAGTCTTAAGAAAATGATTCAAGGATAAAGAGAATTTCAAAATATTAAACAACAAGAGATATGAAAGTGAATGATAATACTTTGATAAGAGAAAGATGGTAAACAATAGAATATATAAAAGACAAGTAAGTATATGTAAATAGATACTTCCCTGAACGAGAATGGGTACTAATTACTTTGTCGACATGGGTTCCTCCAGCGTGGTCTCTAAATGATTTAAGGTTTTCAAAATGTACTCAGCGACTTAGCGGAGCCATCAAATGCAGAATGGAAAAAAAATAACGGTTGTCGCTGAGTCTCTATCAAATTTGCATTAGAGTAAAATGTTCTTGCGACAATGAGATTAGCTTTATTCATGTAGTCTCTAAATTAAAATTAAAAGATAAAGCTATGTCACGTATTCTCCAAAAGAAATATCAAAGAGCAGTTTTATCAGTGATTGGGTGACTAAGGTTAGTCACGGGGTCTCGTAAAGTAAAATAAACATTCAAAGACTTAGCGATAAGAGTTTAAAAGATAAAAGTAACCTTCAGTCACAGGGTTTCCAAATAAACTATGAGTTTAGCATTTGATCTCATGACTTGGATTCATTCAGTCGCGTGATCACTAGAAGTTAACCATGGTTAAGCCAAGTAAAGGAAAACATACAGTCGCTAGATCTCCAGAAGAATTGAGAGTTCAGAAATTTGATCAGCGAAAAGGAGATACTGTACAGTCACGTGGTCGCTAAATATGAAAAATGATAAAAGGTGGTAGTTGCTGACATGACAACATAGAGATTCATTGTCCAATAAGAATCCAGAAGATTAATTACTATGTAAAAAGGGTAGCTGAGATGTCTGGTGAAGAACCAATCATATGAAGACATGTCATTTTGTTCAAATTTTATAAGGGTTTTTCTGAGAATGCACTGATATGAATTTGATTTCCTATTACATTCATGAGCTATGGCTAGGATCTCAATTAATTCCACAGCATGTTAACTTGAAGGCAAAATTGATTATCTCTTCAATGATGAGCTAAGTACTTTGAAAAGTTACCATAAAGAGATGATCGCAGATTCATTTTCATTCATCATGCATCCATAATTGCAGAGCAAAGAATTGCTAGGATATCTGTATTTGAAAAGGTAGAAATTGATTAATTTCAGGGTAATTCTCCAATTTTCAAGGTGCTTGAATTGTTAGTAGTGCACAAAGAAGAGTAGGGAGTCCTGAGAGAAGATTTTTCTCAATATCGTTGAAAGAGAAGTGGAAATAGAACAAGATGAGTAATGTAGTCAGTGTGGCTTCTACCAATGGGAAGAGTGACCAAGTAGATGATGATGCTAAGGGAAAGAGAAATTTCTCTGATAAATTTATGAAGTTATTGCCTGGGTCTACACAAAACAAGAGGGAAAATACCAACTTATTGGCAGATGAGTACTGTGACATCAAAGATGCCCGCACTCCTGCTTCCATAGGTTTTTCTCTATTCAACTAGTTTTATAATAATTCTGATAAAGGCATCCCCATATCAAACCCTTGGACTAGTGGTTTGGCTAGGTTAATTGTCCGTGATATCTATGTAGATGTTGATTTGTTTCTAGGTCTTGCAAGCCATTATGACACTTTGTCTAGGACAATTAAGAAGAATGATGGTACTCCACTGTTGATTTTGAATAGGAATTCATTCATGCAAGCCTTTGGATTATATAGTACCATGTCCACCAAGATAAATATTACCAGACAAGAATAAATTTATAGGTTAAAACCTGGGGTTGCTAGAAACCAATTGTAGAAGCATATTCTTAAGGAAGTTAGGAATCATATTGCCCCTATACCTAGAACTGCACCCTACTGTTTCAAAGATTTACATTTCTATATCAAGTACATTGCTTATACTTTGTGTAGAGTGTTGGTTATAGATGGAGGAGAAGAGAAAATAAATTCTAGAATTTTAATGATGGTGTTAGATTTGCAAGATGTACATCCTAGCACTAGTTATGACTATATACAGTATATCATTGACAAAATGCATGAGGGGTTTGTAGCTGTGCAGAAGAAGATGAAAATCCTAAGGAAAAGGAACCTATGTTTTTACATTATTCTATCCTGATGCATTTGTTATTGCTTTCAATTATGGGATCATGAATGTGAACAATTTGAACCCTCAGAGGATTTTTCAAGACCGGCCCAATATTATTCAATTTTGGGTTAGGATATGGAATTATACATCCAAGGATTGTGACTTTTATGGATTTGAGAACTGGATTGTATATCCCTTGATGCAGAGCATGGGTATTAGTAAGACTAGACTCCCTGTAAAGGTGTTGCAGTTGTTGAGACCTTGTGCATATGTGGATAAGTGGGAGTGTGACCATAACTGGGGAGATTTATTTTTAGAAGAAAATTTTACTATGATAAGGGTATATGGGTGCACACATCCTCCTCATGTCCTACCTTATCATGTGTCATCTAGAGTTGGAGCTATGGAGTTCATCTGGCAGTTGTTGTTGATAGATAATGAGCATTTTGCACCACACAGGAAGGGGACATTAACCTCTAGGAAATTCAAAAAAAATTAGTTTACAATTGGTAAGGGTGCTATTGATCAAGTGAGCACATGGTTGGAAAGCTGCAAAATGGGAGGAACATTATATAGATACATTGACCCAAAAGGAATTATTGTAGGAGCTAGGAAGCTCCTAACTACTACCATACCAAACATAAATGTACATGGTTTTTGTGTGGAGGAGGATGTTACAAGGAATATCCTTGATGAAGATGAGGTAAGAACTAGGAGAGAAAGAATTCAAGAGTTACTGAATTTGGAGAAAAAAACAAGAAGAAATGGATTATCATTTAGAGGTTTTTACCTTGACCTACCCTATTTTGATAAGATCAAGGCTATGATTGATAATTTTTATGCACTCTATGAGTAATTAGATAGAGTTTTAGATATGAAGAAAGGGGAAAAAGAATCTGATTATTCAGAATTTGAGTATGAGAGTGAAAGTGATGGGTAATATGACCATCCACCTCAAATGGACCAACCTCAAAAAAATGTTATAGAGGCAACTCAGATACAGGGAGAGAAAGGGCATATCATAGACCTGACTGAGGTATCCCAGCTAGATGATATAGAGGAGTCTGCCACTAAAAGGAAAAAGGTTGACCCTGGTCAAACATCTTCTATAAGAAAAGATAAAAAAGGAGATAGGAAAAGTGCTCTTATTCCTAATAATAGGTTATATGACCACAATTTGAGGAAAGTAATTAGACAAGGAAAGAGACAACAACATGATGAAGAGGAGAACATAGAATTGCCTCTTAAGTCATGTATTAATGAAAGGCTACTTCATCAGCAACAATTTTTGAGTGATAACAGTTTTATTAAAACCGATGAGTTTAAAGACTTCTTGAGATTACATAAGAAGGAGAAAATTATAGAACAATTGAAGTCAGATGGTGAAGAGATAGTGACAAATGAGGCTCTGTTAGCTCTGCAAGCCTATGACCCTAATAGTGAAGATGTTTCTCCTGATGAGGCAAGAATGATGGTTTTAAATAGTGGGATTTTTCTTGCTAAGGGTTGGGATTCAGCCTCAGCATTCATAATTGATCAAATTAGAAAATAACCAGATCTTAAGATGGCAAGTGAGATCCAGATGGGTGACATGATTAAAGGGTTTGGATATAGTCCAAAATCATAAGCTTTTACCATGTGGAATCTATGTCCAAAATACCAAAAGCCTCAACTGGTAAATATTCAAGAGAGCATGGTTGGAAATCAAATGGTCTAGATAGTGCAGAATACTAGAGATCTAGAGATTTCCTAGATAATGACACATTGGTCACAATTGAATGAGGATAAGAAAAAACAATTGTCTGAGAAGTGTGGTATTTTGATTGAGGAAGCTAGTGCCCTAGCAAAGGATAGGGAATTATGTCACATAAAGATACATCAACATGACATGGTAATTGCTGAGATGACCAAGCAATTACAAGAGAAACCCGAAGTGGTTTATGTGCCCTTAGTGTAGCCTTTGTAGATAGAGGAGAAATTTGAAGCAAAGGAAGTGGTTGAAACAAAGGATATTTCCAAAAAGAATAATGAGGTGGCCATTAATGCGTTAAGATGCATTCTTCAGCATAGGATAGATACACTCAAAGATAAAAAAAATATATCATCCTTAATTCTTATAATAGATTACCCACATTACATGTTGAAGTAATAGGGTATATTTCAGTTTTGAACCCTTATTTTGTCACTTGGTCTCCTAGGGTACAAATGTTTGAGAAGCTTGCATCTTTGCAGCAGCATAGGTCAAATTTACCAAAGATTGTTACAGAGGTAGAGGATGAGATAAAAAAAGGTGAATATATCTTTATCTTTCTTTAAGGGAAAACTCAATCAGATAGAGGCTAAAATAAGCCTATTTTCACCAGATTTTAATAGGTTTGTGCCTCCTTTGAAAGGAGAAGATGATCAGGTCAAGGCCTTGGAGGCCTAGAGGAGTGAGTTTGATAGTAGAATGCCAAGAAATGAGGCATTTATTTCAGAATCTGATTTAGATTTAGATGGCTTTAATAAGATTTTGGATGAGGCCTTTAAGGCAAAAACTAACATGAACAAGTTTTTAGTGGATGTTAAAAGCATCACTGATGTCAGATGGGAGAGACAAAAAGGACAACTGCTGAGCATACAAATTTTTAAATGGCTAGCAGAGGATGAAGTGACATCTTGGGACTTAATGACCAAGACAAAGAAAAAGAAGCCCATGGTAGTAGAGGAGGAGATCCTAGATGAAGAATAAAGAGGAACACTTGGCGCCTAACCATTGAGCATAGGGAGGTTAGTTATTATCAATGAAAAGTGTATGTTAGCCTAAAATGGTGGTCACTTGATCTCAGTATGAATATCAGATGCTATCCTAAACATTGTAACAAAAAGGCACCAGATTCCAGATGAAGACAAAGAAGATCAGATCTCATGCCCTATTTTTGTCTTCCCACCGCTTCTACATTCTCATTTCTTGTATTTTCTGTACTTTTAGGATTAGATTCCTTAAACCATCTAAAGCTTGTTGCATCCAAAATTTAAGGATTCCAAGATGGATAAGGACCTATATATAGATCAAAATTGTAATATTTGAAAGAGATGAAATATATTAACATACCAGACTTTCTAGGTTTCAGTCTGTGTCTTTGAGCTTTTTTTTGAGCTTTCTATGTATTGAAGTAGAAACATATGAATAAAATACAATGCAACTTTACTCTATCTTATTGTTGTCTTTTTACTAGTTGTGTATGCTCTTTTATGTTTAAATCTGTAAGGCATTTTTAAGCATATTGGTTACAAGGTAGCTATTTAATTGCTTGCAAGTTTCTTTCAAGGGAAGAACTAAGTTTTGTGAGTAGTTTCAGGGAGCATAACAATATCTAAGGATTTGATACAATATTGTAGAGGTGACAGGATAATTTATAAGGAATTTTATCTGAGTTGCATGTAGGTTGTAAGGCATCCTATAGTATTCTATTTTTATATTTCTGTGGATTTTTATTGATTCTATAAGCCCAAGGATAGGCACTGATCTAGGAATTTATATTGGTAATCTATCATCATCCAAATATTCAATACTATTCAAAATCATTTTAGTCAAATATACTCCTGTTATTAAAATCAATTGAGATGAACTCATAAGGATTTGTATCAGTAGGATACCATTTAGTTTGTTAATCCCTTGAAGAGTGGATCATTAGGTTACCCCTCCTAAAGTAAAAGGAAGAAGGATGAAAATCCTCATCTCATTGGTTTATTTCAAACTAATTATTGCAATCTCCAAGGTACTTTAAAATTTATTAAAGTGAGGTCTAAAGTAAATAACTAGTGAATGAATTAGTTTATCAAATACATAGGCTGAAGAATCAACAATCTTTCAATAGGTAATACTTGCCCGAGTCTGTGGAACTCAAAAATGAAGGAGGTGATAATAGGTATCCCCAGTGTTATCAAATACCTCAGCAATTAGTCTTTCTCTTGTCAAAAGGGATTTTTCATTCAAGTATAATCAGTATACTATCATCTTAAGGTTGTGGTGCAAGAAAAAGAGCTAACATGATGCATCTTCAACACTTAAAGGTTCAATTTGTGAAAGTAAACACACCTCTTTATCAATTGTTAAAAATTTTTCTTTAGATCTTGTCAAAACTCTGTTGCTCTGATCTCCAATGATATCTTCCTTTGAATGGTATCTAGTTGTGAATTTTGGAACTTTAGGTGTGACATCTTCATCTGTAATCTGCGATTCCTCTTTGCTTGTTTTAGGGTCATTGCATGATACATCAATACAATCAAACATTTCTTCAGTAGTTATTTCTTTACTGCTAGGCCTGGGTTCATATTCAATCATATGTGCACAATCATAGTATCTTTTTTGAATTATGAACTTCTCATCAATCTTCACATGTGTACTTTCAATTATCTTCTTCAATCTCAAGTTAAAACATCTATATTATTTTCTTTTAGTAGAGTAACCAAGGAAAATACGTTCATCACTTTTGGCATCAAACTTACCAACACCATCATCTCTCTTGATGTAGCACTTGCTTCCAAATATTTTGAAGTATTTTACTATAGGTACATTACCAAACCAAAGTTCCTAAGGTGTCTTATTTGCGCCTGGCCTTAGTTGTATTCTGTTGATAGTATAGACTATTGTATTGACTATATCTCTCTAATAGGTGTGTGTAACTTTTCATTCTATCATGATAGTATGCGCTGTGTCAAGTATGATCCTATTTATTCTTTCTATAATCCCATTTTGTTGAGGGGTTCTAGGAGCACTCAACTGCCTTTTGATCCCCTGTTCTTCACAATACTCATAAAACTAGTCAGAGGTGAATTTTCCTCCTCTATCTAATCTCAGACACTAGTTTTAATCCAAACTCATTTTGAACTTTACCTTTGAACATTTTGAAATTCTCAAAAGCTTCAGACTTATCTTTTAAGAATGCAACCCACATCATCCTTGAAAAATCATCAACAAATAAAATAAAATACCTTTCTCCATAGTATGATCTTGTTTGAGTAGGACCACATAAGTCTATATGCACTAGATCCAATTTGTTTTCTATTGAATTCTTCTTGCTTCTGAATGAGCTCCTTACATGCTTTCCCATCACACATTCCCTACACATAGTATCAATTGTTCTTGCAATACTAGGAAGATCTCTTAATTCCTCTACATTGCTTATCTTTACTATGTTGTCAAAATTGATATGACAATGTCTTTTGTGCCATAGCCAACTGTCATCTACTTTTGCAAGAAAACAACTTACTTCTGAATTGAGTTGAAAGACATTACCTTTAGTCTTAGATCCTAATGTAATCATATCTCCTTGTTTTTTATTAATGATGCACTTTTTCTCTTTGAATTCCAACTGATATCCTTTGTCAAGTAATTGTCCAACACTTAGTAGGTTATGATGTAAACCATCAACATATAGAACATCATCTGTCTTGTTCTTTCCATCTAAGGTAATAGAACCTCTGCCTATGATAGGTTTGGGAGTGTTATCTCCAAATCTAACCATACCATCTTTGTACTTGTCCAGATGTACAAATATATCTTTGTCTCCTATCATGTGATGTGAGCATCCATTGTCAATGATCTAGTCAGTTCTAATGTCTTCTTTGGAAACTAATGCTAACTCTTGTGCTTTCTTCTCATCTTCATTGTCCATTTCTTCAAACATTTTATCAATGTCTTTAATGGAAACAAATCCAATTTCATCTTCTCCCGAATCATCATTAGTTACACCTTCTTCAGCATGATAGCATTCCTTTGTATATTTGGGCTTGTAATTTGATCTGAACTTCTTGACTCTAGTAGGATACTTGGATGCAAAATGGAAACCTTTATTGCATGAAAAAAATTTGAATGGTAGTTTTCCTTCATATTTTCCTTTACCTTTCCTTTATTTCTTGGAAATAATAGAAATAATTTATTCTAGTTATATATCAACTTCCTCTTTCTCTTTATTACTAGAGCTACTCAAGGATTTCTTACCATGGACTGAGGCTTTGAAAGTTGTTTCACTTTTAGGTTTTGTCTTTAATATTGATATCTCAAATGCAAATATTTTGCTAATCAAAGTCTCTCTCTTGAAGTCTTTTGAAAATTTTATAGTCTCATCTAAGATATTGATATTTATCTCATAGCCTGTTGTCAATGTAGTCATCAGTTTGTCCATTATGTCTTCCTTTGAAATTTCTCCACCATTGTTTCTGATTCCTGAAACTACTTCATTAATCCTCTAATTGTAAGCTCTAATGTTCTCTTCAGGTAGAATCTCTAAGTTTTTATACTTCTTTTTCCATGTCTTTCGTCGTGAATTCTTTTCTTGAATATATCCTTCAAACATATCTTCTAAATACTTCCTTATGGTGTAGGCTTTGCCTACTTTATTAATCTCAGAGAATTCACTGTCAGATAATGCACTTATAAGTGCTTCCTTGGAAATTGCATTAGTAGTGAATACATCCTTTTGTTTATTAGTAGCATCATCTTTTGCAAGGTATTTCAGAGAGGGGACAACAACTTCTTGTGTGGCTATTTCAAAAATCTCAAAACCAATGCATTGTAGATGTGTTATTATCTTGTTCTTCCAATCAATATAATTCTCTCCATCAAACTTAGGACTCTCTTTTCTGAAGTATGCCATCTGATCTACCTTAAGCTATTAAGCATTCTCTCCAAGGCACTTGGCTTTGATACCAATTGTTAGGAATAGTCCCAAGAGATAACTGAGGGAGGGGGGTGAATTAGTTATCTACAAGATTAAATTCTTTTTCAATTAAGTACAAAATAAATTTAAACATAAACTCAACAAGATAACACAGAATTGAACAACACAATTTTGGTGACAGGGAAAACCAAATTAGGTAAAAGCCCTGGTGGGAATTAGCACCCACAAATAACTGTACTAGTTTATAATGATCCTTGTTACAAGATCTTGCAACCCTGTTAGGAGTTGATCTTTACAATGCAATAAGTATAGAGACCTGGTCAAAGGTTGAACCTTGTTAGGAGTCTTTTACAAGTAACCCTGTTAGGGGTGAGGACACACTGTCCAAGAGCTCACTGCTCAAATGATGAAGGTTACAACCTTTTGTAAGGAAGATATATACTATATCGAAGAATGAACTATTTGAGTAGACCTATTGTCTTGATCAGTTCCAATGAATTGTATTCTTCTTCTGCTTCTTCACATAGATCTTCAACTTTTGTTGTCTAACTTTCTGCTCTGCTTTGTCTTTTCTTTTTCACTTAATTTTCTCACTTAACAATCATATTTTAACTTCTATATGTATCTTCCCCAAGGATAAGACCACAACGGTTGTAGGAAACACTTCAGCAACTTCCTTGTTAGCTTAACTAAGCACGCAATCAAAGTTAGGACCACACAACTCAAAATGAGTGGACATGTCGCTTCACATAGTCAACTCTACCAAATTAACTCAAACATCACACTTTTGTTAAAACACATTTAGAACCTTTGGATAATCATCATTAAAGCATAACTAAATATGAATATAAACATGCATATCCTAAAGATAGGCACAACTCAAGAAATAATGTAAATACATTGGCTCTTAACATATAATCTCCAGAAACTGTAACTGCCAAAACAAATTAACATAACTCCATTGAAACTACATAAATGAATTTGCGTGTATGAACATTGCATCAAGAACATGTCTACAACATAGATGTAAACACACAAGGCTCCAGAATATCTGTGTTTACCGTCACGGGTAACTTAATAATGCATAGACATAGTACAGGAAATATATTACACACAGAATATATCATAGAATAATAAATACTTTCATTAATCGGTTCCAGTAATACTGTCTTCCAAT
>MU223258.1:6082723-6103767 GCA_018584345.1 Thuja plicata | reverse complement strand
TGATAATGTTGATTATTATTTGAATTATGAGTATTATTAGATCTTTGATGATTTTGATTGTTATTTTGATTAGTGTTAGAAGATCTATTATTATTGTGACTTTGAGAGACATATGCATGTTCATGAGATTTAAGAATGCCAAACTGAATCAATTCAGCTTCCTCTTGATGCAACATATTTTGAAAAATGACATAAGTTAATTGAGTTGCTAAAGAAGGAATAGCTAACTGAGAGTAAATATTTGTAATAAACTATTGAAACTGTCTAGGCAAACATTTATGAATAATGATGTGGATTATCCTTAAATCAGAAAGAGGAACTTGTAAACCAATTAGTAAAACTCTAATGGAATCAAACTTGAGCAAGAAATCATCAACAGAGTTGAAGTCGGTATACCTGAGGTCTTCAAGTTGGTCTTGATGCTGGATTTTTTGAGTCTCATCTGCACTGTCATAGGTATTTTTTAGGATGTCCCAAGCCTGATGGGCTTCTGTACAAGTAGAAATTAAGACATACAATTCGGTACTTAAGGA
Organism: Thuja plicata; assembly: GCA_018584345.1. NCBI lineage: Eukaryota > Viridiplantae > Streptophyta > Pinopsida > Cupressales > Cupressaceae > Thuja > Thuja plicata. The sequence continues at coordinate 6,103,234 of MU223258.1, read as the reverse complement.
GATCCCGATTAAACCAAGTGCTTCCTCATTTTTATTCTGCCAATTTGTTTGGTCAGGTTGAGGAGCAGTGGTTACTGGTTTTGAACTGGCATCAGTAACAATATCTAAAATGTGTCTAAATCTAAAGATGAAAGTCATGTGTATTTTCCATGCATGATAATTTGTATTGGTTAACTTAATTTCTAGCATCAGGGTAGTCATGATGAAATACGAAGATCTAAACTAGGGAAAAAACCAGAGAAACCTTAACATAAAATAGAAAAGAACTAAAAAAACAAACTAAATGCACTTGCATGCACTAGAAAAAAGCTATAGCAGCTTATGCCAAAGGGGCATGCAAGGGAAAAAAATGAACACCAGAGAAAAAACTGCAACAAAAAGCTAACAAATCTCAGTTAATCTGTTATGACTTAACAGATAACAACGAGAACTTGAACAAGAAGGAAAAAAAACTAAATCTATTGCATGCAGAACGAAAAAAAATTCAAACCTATAGAGAAATGTTAGAAACAAATAGAATCTAAAAACTTAAATCATGAACGAAATACACCGGATAAACTAAAAAATTAAATTAAAACTATTTGAGACTGAATCTATTAAAAAACTATAAGATTTAAAACTAAATCTAAAAAAAATTACAAGATTTAAACTAAATCTATTTAATTTAAAAAAAAAAAAACTAAAGATTAACAGAATCTAATTAAAGATTATATTATAAAGCTAAATCTAAAAAAAGACAACTAAAAACTAATTTAAAGATAAACAATACTAAATCTAAACCTTTTAAAAAAACTGAAATACGATCTTTGCGATTAAAAGTTTAAACTAAGATTTAAAAAACTGAATCTATAATAAACTAAGAATTAAATTAAATTACAAGATTAACCTAAATTTATAAGAATAAACTAAAATCTATAAAAAAGATAAATTAACTAAAGATTTAAAACTAAAACTATTTTAAACTATATAATTTAAAATTTAAAAAAAAACTAAAAGTATATAAATCTATCGACTAAGGAAGGAAGATAAAACTAAAAACTAAAAAACTATGATAATTAAAAGAATCTAAAGATTTAAACTAATTCTATTAAAATATATCGATTAATTTAAAACTAAGATTAAGTTAAAAAAAAACTAAATCTATTTAAACAAGCGATAAACTAAATCTATGTTAAAGATTATAAAACAAACTAAATCTAAGAAACGATTTAAACTAAAGATTAAAACTCAAACAATTCTATTAAACTATATATTAATTTAAAACTAAAAAAATATTTAAAACTAAATCTATATAAATCTAATGATTAACAAAAGAACTAAGGAAAGATTAAAACTAAAACTAAAAAAAATTATGATAATTTAATCTAAATAAAGGAAACTAAAGATTTAAAACTAACTCTATTGAAAAAAATGACAAACTAAAAACTATGTTAAAGTAAAGACTAGATCTAAACAAATATGAATCGATAGCAATGACAATGAAATGGTTTTAAACAAACTAAAACTAACAGGGATACACTAAACTTTATAAAAAAGTCATACGGCGAATGAGAAGGGATAAAGAGCCAAACCAAGCTACACTGCGACAATGCTTATTAAACAAAGCGAATGAATAAAAGAAACAGTGAAGCGACGCGGTGAAAGGAGAAAGCAGAGGTGGAAGGGAGGGTTGCATGGGGGAAGATGCAGGGGAGAACACTGGAGGATAGGGGAAAAGCATGGGTAAATAGCTGAATAAGGTGGCGGCGGCGCTGGGATAAGACAGCGCAGAGGAAAAGAGGGGTGTCGGCAGAGGGGTGGTGGCGGTAGAGGGGTGGTGGGNACCAAGTGGTGTTAGAGGCAGAGGGGAAAGAAGGTGGAGGGATAAGGGAAGACAGCATGCAAGCAGATGGCGCAGTGGAGGGATAAGGGAAAAATAGCATGCAAGCAGATGGTGCTGGAGGGAGGCTGAATGCCAAGGGTAGATGGTAGGGGAAACCGACTGAGGATGGCTCAAGCAGAAGAAGGGATGGTAGATCGGGGACGAGGGCTTGACTCAATCCTTCTGCGATAAAAAACACAAACCCACAATGCCGCTGTTAAGGCACAAAGCAGCTTATAACTTTTAAAACTAAACTATACAACAACCATAATTTTTGAATGAAAAAAGAACCGCATAGATCTAATATATATATATATATATATATAAACTGAAAAGAATAACTCATGCATGCAATGATAACAATGCAAAATAAACGCATGCAATGATGAATACAAATATTATCAAATGCAGACAATGATGTAACCGATAACATGCATGCAAAGGATGAAATCAACAGAGATTTTTGAATGCTAAAGAAGAACTGCTATAATGAAAAAAAAAACGTAGAAAACAAAGAACTTATATACAATAAAATTGAAAAAAATCATTAAGATTCTACCCTTTGAGTTATTATAGCCTAATATTCTCTCTAATTGGTAGAGAAAGATTATCAAGGCTACAATATCCAAAAAACTAGATCTACTCTACATGCAGAAATTAAAAAAATGAATGCATGCATAAATTGAAAAACCTAAAAACTAAAATGCAAAGAATAAAATCAGAGAAAAGTTTCAAAAAAAATGCAATGAATGACAAATGGAGTGAGGAAGAATTTTCATATAAATAAGTAATGATGAGAAGATAAAAAATGGAAACTGCTAAAAAAAGAATAAGTCATGCAAAGGAAATAATTTGAATTTACCTTTTTTAATATAATATTAAAGATCCTTTTTTATTAAATTAATTTGAATGTGAATAAAGATACCAAAAGAAATCAATATCTAAATTAGATTTTTAAAAGAATTAATCATAAATAGAGAAAGGAGATTTGAAGATAACTTATAGAATAGAGAAAAAATAATTTGATTTTTTTCTCAAAAAATATAAGTAAGCAATATACTCTCTCAAGAGTCTCTGATGTTGGAGTGCACCAAGATATGGTAGCTCTTTTACCTACACACTCCCAAAATGATTAAACCAACCTACTCTAATACCATGTTAGAAAAGATAATGAAATAAAGAGAAAGGAAATTATTTAATCTAAGAGTTAGGTCTAAGAAGTGATACCATGAATAATGCAAAACCAAAGTGCATACACCAAAACAATTAGGCAAGGAGACAAGATTTTGAAGGGGGGAAAGCGTAAAAAAACCCCCGTGATAATATTATGAATGGGCAAAAAGCCTAGAAAAAGAGAGAGAGAGTGAGCTATGCTCTTACAATGAAATTCAAGAAGAAGTTAAGGATTGTGTCTAATGTGTATATGAGAGAAAGAAAGCCATCTCTTTAATAGAGAGGTGAGGAGGGAGTTACATTGTAACTCCCATTTATATGGATGCCACATGTCATAAGTGTGTGAGCCAAGTGTAGGATTCCTCATAAGGAGGAATATCTAAGAATAATAAAGGATAGCTTGGTTTATCCTAGTAAATATAACAACCAAGGAAAGATTAATTCTAACAAACAGGCTTACAAGAAGCTTTGCAATGAAGATGGAACCATAAAAGATGAGCACAAGAACATTAAGGTCAAAGGGATCACAAATGCCTTATGGCTCCCAAAGGAGTTCAAAACTGAATGGATTTGGTTAGTGTTAATCTGATTGCAAGACAAAAAGATGTGGCTAGATGAGCCTAAACTGATAACCAGGTATGTTATACACATTGTAACTAATTATCCTATAACCAAGAAACTAAAGGCACTTAAACACCCTCCTCAAGTTGACATTGAGAAAAACACAAGAGCTGCATGGGATGGAAGAGGATTAAAGGTATCCACCATCACTGATGATGAAATAAAATTTGGAGCATGTGTCTTAGAATACAAGTTCTTTTAGGCTAGTAGGATGAATAATATTGCATCAACAGTAGTGGATACTACACATGAAATTTTCAAAAAGGGACTGCAATTGGACTGATAGAAGTAACCTTGTGAGTGTGCTTACACAAATGCTCTAGACTAGATCTTGCTCTTTCTAGTCCACTTAGGATCCCAATAGCTCTTTAGGACCTCCCTAGTCTCTAGGTATTGAACCTAAGGCCACTCCTATATCTTCTTTAGGATTCTTCAATTTTGTGTTTCACTCTAAGAGACAACTATCTCATAGTTTTGTCTCAATGCTTTCTATGGCTTGAAGAATTCCAATGCCAAATTATTCATACCAACTTATCTCTTGCTAAAAGGTCCATGTATAGGCTTGAAATGTTCATTTTGCATCCAATCAACTTCAATCCCATAAGTCTTCAAACCCAATTTGGTCGAGTTCACAATTTGCCTTCAAATTGTCCTATTAGGCCTAATGATCCTATTAGCCTTATCCATAGGGTTTTTCTGGATTAACTCAAAAACACTTGCTCACAACCCCAAAAACTAATTAGGGATACATACACCCTTTTTGGAGACCTAAAATATTTCTAAGGTCTAGGGTCCCCAAACTATCTATACATCACTGTCCTAAACATTAGGGCTTTTAGGCCTATTTTGAGTCTCTACTAGAAACTCTCTGATTTCTCCTCAAAAATCAATCAAGATAGATTTCTTGGACTCTAATCTCAACACTAGAGACCTATGAGACCCTAATAACACCAAGACCACACTTGGTTTAGTTCTCCATTAAACTCCCTTGTCTCTGCAAATGGATTCATCCCTATCATACTCCTAACCAGATTGTCCTAACTCGCCTAGGACATGACCTTATAAATAGATAAACATCTCTCCTAACTTCCTACCTCTATATAAACTATGTATAGTTTCTCCCCTAAGCATTTCATTCAACCTTTTGTGTTTTCCACAGTTTAATTTCATGGGGGAGCCATAAAAGAAAAGTTACCCTGAATCACACCAGTAGACTACCTAGTTTAGAATTATTTTTCTACAGTTAGAAAAACCAAATCAAAATGATTAACACCCTAAATGAAAAAGTATTAAAATGAACCCTAAAACATGAATCCATAGTTATAACTCAATATTTAATCCATTCTATCACTCTGTAACTCTAAATTCTCAAAGATGTCACTAACACAGAATTATATACCTTTTCACTATTGAAAAACTTGCTTACAATCACTAATGCCTCAGGAAATGTGTCACATACATCCTTAAGATGCTTCCTCCTTGTTTCTAGGCTTGGTTCATTACTTTCCCACTCCTATAATGAGGGGAATCCAAAGTTGTTGAGTTGCATGCAATATTTGCAAAGATTGCAAATGTTGTCATGACAACTTTTGAGCAACTTTTGGCATCTTTGCATTTATGCCTTCTCCTTATCTTTTAGGGACTCTAACCCCTTTAGATTGATGAACCAACCTCATAAATTCCTAGAAAATAATATTTCCTACTATGCTAGGGTCCAAGACACATTTAGACCATATTTCCCATTTAGACCTAACTTGCAATAAAGAAACCTAACTATACTAGGTTGGATTAGACACTAACTATCTATCCAGCTAGTAACACATCTTTCATGACCTCCTAAGGTAAAATTTAAACACACACTCTAAATTTTATAAGGTTAGATACAAGTGAAAACTTGAGGGATTTGAGGATTGCCTAGGTGCTCCTACACCATTGACCTATCTAAATTATTACTTAGACAATTAGATGAGAACACAAGGACAATCAGGTCTGCAAAGACCAACTCATGTAAATTTGGATCTCTATTAATATGTATATTTTTATACATCCAATAAATCTTCCCATCTATCACTAATGTGAAATGGGACACTACCCGACCAGTGACAATTCAAATAAGTGAATTCATCAAGTCACTTGGAGATAATTTGGAATCAGTAATGGATGAGTATTTCTCTGGATTCAAAGAGCGAATTCCAAAGAGAATGAGGATACTAGAACAATTGCTAGAGAAATACAAGACTGCCATTTGTTTCTTGGTGGACACTGATAACACCCTAATCAAACCAACTATATTGAGGATAGCTTGGTTAGCTCCACTTGACTATGAAATCAACATAGATCAAGCAACAAATGCTATTGAAGCATTGTTGAAAGTACCATTAGATAAATCACAACCAAGGTTTGGAACCTTTAAAGAAGCCAAGGAAAGAATCAAATCAAGATTAGTTTTAAAGAAAATTGATAGGAAGAAAGACAAAATGGTAAAGACCTTGAAAAATAAGTTATCGGTCAATGAGGAAGAAATTGAAAAGACAAAGGAAACTGAGGGTCACTCACCCATCGGTGAAGTAGACAAGGTGAGTGACTCAAAGTCAATAGAGTTTGATGCACCCCCACTCCAAAAGAAGGAAAGGACAATAGGTACTCAGAGGAAAAGGAGCCAAACAGTAAAGGTAGACTCACCATCTATTAAGAAAGTTCAAGTAAGGACCTACAAAAGAAAACCTCAAACCAAAAAGACCACAACACCAAAGAGGAGAAGGAAATTAATCCTAAACAAGGAAGATATCAAAGATACTCAGCAGGATGAATCTTTCCAAATAGAAAAGAGTAAGACTCCTAAAACTATTGATGAGATATGTGAGTCAATTGAAAAAAGAGGTGGCTTAACCAACACCAATGTTAGAAAATGGCTAACACTAGAGTCTGAAGATCAAAACAAGATTGAGAAGTCACTCATCAAAAAAATGATCAACTTCAAATATGTACCCATAAAATTTGATGAAAAAATGCCGAAAGAACTACATGAAATATTATCTACTAGATGGACTTATGCATTAAAGAATGAAAATGAGATTAGGGAAAGAGTCCTAATTTATATTATGCCTCCCAAATCAAAAATGGAAGAAATCAAGGAGATGATTGAAAAATGTGTAAAGGAGTTCTCACCCAAGTTGAGAGCTTACAAGGTTCTAGAGGGCGGGCTTATAGAGCTAGAGAAGGAAAGTATGATAATTTGGAGTAAAATACTCAATATACCTACTAAGGAAGAAATCCCCAATAGAGGATTACCTCTCACAAATGAGACACACAACGATGACTCTCTAGCTAAACCTAGCCCAAATCATATCCTTAAAAATGACAAAGATGATGTCACAAGAGTAGAATTGGAAAAAGAAGCCAATAAGGATATGGATGTTGTTGATGAAACATGGCCAGATAATACTGTTATTGACATCACTGAAGATTCTGTAGATGATGTAAAGGGAGATGAATATATTACTATTACATCTTATTAGCCCAAGGATCAAGATACATCTATTGATACTGTACAAGTAAACATATTGGGCCAGATACCACTATTGATTCAGGCAATCAAAATAATCTCACAAAAGGAGAAGACCCTCGAGCCTAATGAAAGCATACCTGAGGATGCAGGGGAAGGAGAAAAGAAAGACACAACTGATGACCAGAATGTCATTGGAGGGGATCAAAATGTAACAGGTGAAGATCTCACACAAAAATATAGAGATCAAATAGAAAAAGATGCACAAATGAAAAATATAGATCAAGTGCAGAAGGATACTAGTGAAGGAGACAAAACCAAAGATGCCACTCCTAAGGACACCAAAGGAGATTCTACAGGTAATGTAAAGGTTGATTTGGATACATCCACTCACAACTATAAGGTAGAGACCAAAAAACATAAACAAAAATGCGCTACTCCACCGATACCCTCATCTAGCACATCAGACCAAGCAAAGAAGCTGGCTATGGTTCTGCACACAGACACATCTCAAAAGAAAAAGAAGAAAACAAAGAATAATAAGTTGGAGGTCACACTTGATGAGATCATAGAAATACCAAAGTGTGACCACACTACTTTACATTTTGAATCACTTAAAGAATATGGAGAAATTTTCCAAAGGAAATATTTGCAAGAAAAGCTTAAGAAGGAGCACTGAGACTCCTTAGTACTGGAAACCACAAGGCATATCTTAAACTAGATAGTTCTCGACATTGACATTGATCACAATGAACCTATCCTAGATTAACTTGTAATTCTTACTAATTTCATCACAACAAAAAATGTGGATGCAAAAAAGGTGATTGAGGAACAAGCAGAAGAGAAGTTCCAATACAAATTGATAGAAAAGATCAGCCAAGAAGTGGTAGAGAAAAAGGTAATGCTTTCAGAACTAGCCAATGAATTGGATCCAATCATTACTAAAGCTATTTCCTTAATATAAAAATTGTGGACTTTGGATAAATTCACTAAGGACAATTGTGAAAAGATAGCAAAGTTAGATTTAGATCTAAATACTAGTGCACAAGGTCTAATCAAGTTTACTATCCATGTTCCTTCTCTCCATCGATTTTAAAGTCTTCAAGGGTAGCCTTTGTTCTACAGGGACTTCTTCATCCTCCTTCCAAGGGGTCTCTTTGTCACTCCCATCCTCTTCAACTCTAGATTTTCCACTACTCCCTCTCTTGAATTTTTCCTTGAGTCTTTTCATTTCCCGCCTCATCAACTTCCTTTCCACATCATGTTCTTTCACCACTCCCAACAATTATGCATTGGACGTCCTACTAGGAATTTCATTCTCTTCTCCACCATCTGCCATGGTTGCAACTTGTCTTCCTCCAAAGATATAGTATTTTCTCTGATACCACTTAGATTAGAGCCCCAAAATATACCAAAAAATTCCACAAAGGATCAAGATACCTTCCCCAACACCATATAGTCTAGGACTCCACAAGAGTTCCCAAAACCCACATACAAGACTTGATCCACTTCCTAGTCTTCACTACCCTTAGGGTATTCTTAGCCGCAACTTAGAACCAATAAATCCAAGAATTGAATAGGGGTTCTAAAAGGTTATAAGCCTTATTTAGATTTAATAAAAGCAAAATCCCACACTTAAATAACTTTGAGACTCAATTTGTACACTTAACCCACTATAGGGCTACAAGGAGAAAAAATGAATAAATGAAGGAAAATCACATGCAAATCTACCAAATAAAGTATTAACCACCCTCAAATTTTTAAATCCACTCACCAAAAACACCCTCCAATCCAAGACCCTTGACCAATCTCCTAACTCATGTTGTTCACCATTCTCTACTAGGCCTAATTGAGCAATTAGGCCACTTTTCCAAAGAAAGTGCCTCAAGTTTGATTCAATTTAAAATAATTAAAATTGTAACACTTGTGGGATCACAAAAAAATACTAAATCCAAGGATTTAGTTCTTCATTCCACCCCTATCCCTAGTTGTGCTTCAAAAACCAAATTCTAGACAGTCACATCTAGATGCCTGTCCTGAGGTTTTAATATTTTCTCTCTCCATCTAATTCCTCCTAATCTAAGATCTCAAAATTATTAAATTAAATCCTCCCTCCTTTAGCTCCACCAAAGGCTTAGATTTTTCCCATGGTGGAGTCTCTGGGAAAGAGGAATTTTGTCTCGAAACCCTAGTTAGGGCCTTCCTATGACCAGTGGACAGTGAAAAGTGGATAAATTTTGATCCTCTATACTTAAAACCTTCAAACCACTTGAAAAATTCACCTAAGACACAAGAAAAACTATTGGAATCCTTCAATGGTGCATTGGGATCCGTATAGATCCATACAACTCAAAAAAATAGTTGAAATATAGAAAAATAGTTGAATTTTATTGGTTTCACTATCAAAACTTTACAATTGATTCACTCCAACCATGGAGTATGGTTTTTCAAACTTTTCATACATTTCCTAAGTACTTCCAACTGATAAAATTGGTTTTGAACATTGGGATTCAAAATTTGCACATTTTGACAAAAAGCTTCTTTATGCAACATTGACAACTTTGACAACATTTGACAACTTTAAACAAAAGATGTCTAATGTGACTAAATTGGAAAATTTTTGTGTTTAGAATCCATAGGAGACCTTAGAAGGTTTAAATTAAAATTTCTACCCTCCATTAGGTTCTCTATAATATTCTATCCTAATCTACCCAATCTTGTCCAAATTGACTAAGGTAGACAACTAGGTTTATAACATAACCTGGTGTCCCCTTGTCTTACAATTTAGGACTTATTGATGACATTGGATCCAAGACCCAATAAATACCCTAACCCTTTTTTTCTTGGTTCCTCTGATTTTCTTATGGTGGATTAAGTTTGGAGTTCTCCTGCACCAGGGTCTACAAGAAAACACTCAACATTCATTAGAATGTCATAATAAAGACTTTCACGTCCTACTTGGTTGAGAGATTTATCTGTAACAATGGTTAAACTGACATCATAATGATCTAATTCAAATACAACTCTATTTTGTAGATTTTCAGATCTATGATAGGTACATAATACCTCTAATCAATTTTTTCACTTTAGGTCATCTCATACTTCATACTTGTTCTTCTTGGTAATGCTCTTTCCTCTGTTTTCTCAGTGATGTCTACAGAAAATGGTCAGTTTTGTATTTAACTAGTTTTATTAGTCATGCATAAAATTTTCATGTGTTCATTAGGTGTATGTAATATTTATAATTAATCTCTTGTATCTTATATAGACATCATAGCTCATTTAATTTCTATCCTTTAGATTTTGCCGCTTAATCTCCATCGTTGATTTTGTCGCTTAAACCATCCTTGGGAGTTGTGTTAAAAACACATTTCAATCTTTGTCATCTGATCTTCCTTAAATATTCATAAGCATTTGATCAAAATAAAAAACTTTATCTTTTACCTTGACATCATCAATTTCCAGCTCAACATTCTAGTCGGCCTTAGTTTGATTAAATTGCTTGGTTAATTGTTGTGTCGGTGATCCCTAGCTCAGTTATCACTGTTCTCGGTATACACTATGTTTTACTTGATATTCACTGTCTCTCAGTGTATATAGAACTCTTTATTTATCAACCTCATAAATTTTTTTTTTTCCGGTACTTCAATCCATAACAAATTTTTGTCACCATCACTACAACATTTGGGGTCAAATTTTAACCCCAATTTGTGACGGCACCACCATTTGTGTGTGTTTTTTGTGTTTTTTTCCAAGTTCCCCCAACACTATCGTAATAGAAATGGTACCATCATAATTGAAACAACCGCGTGATTATAAATATAAAAAAATAAGAAGAAAGGCTCATTTCTAATTTAGCGTGATCGCATACCATCGTGCGTGAAGAGGGACTAGCTGTGGAAGCTGATTGGCATCTTGGTATATGGCAGCCATGACTTGAGGTAGGAATTTGAGCTTTGTCTTCTCATTAACTCAATTTAATTTTGATGGCATTTGTTGATTTAATGGCACAATATGAATGTTAATACTGTAATTTTTTACATCTTTGCATTTGGAATGCTTGATGGCCCGTGAGCTTTGAGAGCTAGAGCATCGTTGCTATTACCTTCAAGCTGGCATTGTGTGAAGTGTTTGATCTCTCTTTATTTGTTTTTTTGTTGATATTCACTATGTGGTACTCCCCATTTATGATCATTTCATGAGGAAATATATTGATGGCTCATGGGATACAAGCTAGGGCATCATGCATTGTTTATTAGCTCACTATTTAATACTGGCATTGTTTACATCTTTGCATATGGAATGCTTGATGACCCATGAGATTTGAGAGATAGGGAATCCTTTCTATTACCTTCAAGGAATTGTGTGAAGTGTTTGATCTCTCTTTATTTTTTTTCTATTGATATTCACTATGTGGTAATCCCCGTTTATGATCATTTCATGAGGAAATGTCTTGATGGCTCACAGGTTGCAAGCTAGGGCATCATGCATTGTTTATGAGCTCATTGTTTAATAATGGAATTTGTTTACATCTTTGCATTTGGAATGATTGATGACTTGTGATATTTGAGAGCTAGGGAATCATTGCTATTACCTTCAAGGCATTGTGTGAAGTGTTTGATCTCTCTTTATTTTTGTTGTTGTTGATATTCACTATGTGTTACTCCTCATTTTTATTTTTGAAGTGTATGGCTTGACCATGTACATGCATAATTGTAGATGAGGATCAGTAGTAATAGGATGTCATTGACTGCTTAGATCTTTTTTAACTAACCCCCATCTCTCTTTTCTTTGTAGGTTCTGGATCACACAGGAGCACACTGGATTCATAGCTTGGTCAAAAATTCATCACATCAGACAATGTCTGGTACACTTATCATTTATGTTCATACTCATAAAATATATGTACAGTTATAAAATTTTATTCCTTGAAACTTTATAACATAGTTCCTTATCATAGTTACAATGCATGATACCCTAGCTTGTAGCCTGCGAGCCATAAAGACATTTCCTCATGAAATGATCATAAACGAGGAGTACCACATAGTGAATATCAACAACAAAACAAATAAAGAGATCAAACACTGCATGCTATCAAAATACAATGGCAGTGGTGATCCAATGCATCTACAACCTCAACAACATAGTAACATTGATTCAATAACAACAAATACATTACAAATTGCAAGCTAGTCATGATCTCAATGAAATAAATAGTGTATATATATAATAATATATGGTGCACAATAGCAGCAAGCATGCAATGAAAACAATCAAATCATACATATATGTATATGTTTTAGACATAGTTACTATACCATGTTTATACATGCAGATTCAAAAGTTCAGTAACAGTTGAGTTATGTTACTCTATTTACTAGCCACAGTTTCAGAGGATTGTTTTCAGAAAGTCGATAGTAATTTTATTGATTCTTCAATTGCACCTATCTATGGGATATGTGTGTTCAGATTCATGTTTATTTATGATTCCAAGATAATTAACCAAATGCGCTAATCATGTTTCATCCGAAGTGTGACGTTTGGGTAATTTTGGTGGAGCCGACTATGTGAAGTAATGCATCTATTTATTTTGACTTGCACAGTTATAATTATGTTGCATGCTTAGTTCATCTAACAAGAGAAGCATTGAAGGGATTCCTACAGCTGATGAGATCATATCTTTTGGAGAATATACTAATGCAAAGTGGGCAGTAGGAAGCCTCCAAATGACTCAAATAGGGAAATGCACCCCAAAACTCCAACTCTCTAGGGCCAAAGAGCTTCACACTTATCACAAGTGTGGGAAAGGAATTGGTTAAGGTTATCACAACCCAAAACCCCTAGGGCAACCTAATCACTAGGTTTCACCAATCCTACAACACCAACTACCAAGAGTGGCTTCACAAGCACTTGACCCAAATTCTCAATAATACCTCCAAAGTGACTTATAGTACTAGGGGTCCTATGCTCATAGGTGTGGTCTATTTAGGTCCCTAAAAAATAGTTCCAATGGTTCTTTCACTCACTTTCAACCCATATGACGTAGTTGCTTCCCCAACCCAAGACTAGGCTTGTAGCCTTTTCCCAAAGTAAAATTGATCTTAAATAAGATTCTTCCACATAACCCCCTTAACTAATTAAGGATTCAGACACCCTTTATTTCCTAAGACTTTAGACTTAAACCCCACAACATGAAAGTGAAAGAGAGACAGGAAGACACACCAAATTGTCTATAATTAAGGCTAATTAGGCCTCCAATTATACTAAAAGTGCCTTTAGAATGGATCCAATTCCCAAACTGATGATTGTATCATGTGAGGGTGTGTACAAGGGTCACCTCCACCAATTTATGGCCTCTGATGAATCCCAAAACAAGAGTTATGATTGTTGTCCTAATTCTGGAATGGTGCATACATAGTGATATACACCTAGGGCATCATGGAAACTCCATCTCCCTACATTTTGGTGAACCTATCATAAAAATTATTAAATAACATCATACAAACATGATTTCCACCAAGGTTCATTAAATTCCCATTGTGGAAAAAGGATATATTCTCAATTCTTAAGGAAACCCTAATTTAGGGCCTATAAACTAGGTAGTGGGATTGCAAATTCAATAACTCTTAAACTATGATTGATCAACACATGAAACCAAAATAAAATGGAAGAAGGTTAAAAATAATAACTCTTGATGTCATATTTTCATGTCCTTCTATCCGTACCAATCTGTGTAGATTGACTGTCCTCGGGTTTTACAGAGAAATGATTATATTTTATTGATTTCAAAATGCCAAATTACATTATTATCTGACCACCTTCCTGAAAGGGATTTTTTAGGCACTCCCAATGGTTACATAACATATTTGAACTAATTTAGCCATTTGGGAGTTGTTTACAAAAATCTGTCGAGTTTGCTCAAAAGTTGCTTGACAACTTTTGAGCAACTTTTGCATATTTTGCAATTTTGTAAATTTGATGACCAAACTTGGTCTCAATCTTATTTTTGTGATCCCTAGTGGATCCAAACATGAAAAACCTAAAAAAAACCTATTCCTAGGGTTTTGGACCATTAATGACCAAGAGTTGACCAAGGGCTCATAGGGTGCCAAACTTGGAACTATGGTCTTACAAAGGGGTCCAATGATTAACCCAATGTTCTAACATAACTATAGGCCTCTTAGGACCTTAATGGAGACCCTAAGTTCCATTGGAACACTTGGTTAATTCAAGGTGCTCCTGCACCATACTCCCCATGAGATTTGAACTCAAGTTCCCACTTGAGGTTAGCTGGTCAACAATGGTTCCATGTTTTTGGATCTGTTCCTCTGTCATCTAGGTAGCATCCATTAGAGGGAGTCATTTCCATTTCACTAAGTAATGCATGTAATTATTCTTCCTTTTTTTCTTTAGTACTTTGGATTCCAAAATTGTGTCTAACTCCATTGGTTTCCTTGGTGGGAGATCTGTTACATAGTCTCCATCATCTTCATCTTTTGATCCCTGCACATTAGTGATATTTACAACACACTTGTAAGGAGTGAGGTCTACAATATTAAAAAAAGGAGAAATCAGTAAAGTAGGAGGCAAGGAAATTTCATAATCATTTTCACCCATCTTGTTGAGGATGGTGCAAGGTCCAATTTTATTCATGTGTAATTTAGAGTATCTACCTTTAGGGAGTCTCTCCTATGTTAGGTATGCCCATACCTTATCTCCAACCTTGAAATGAAATTCTCTCCTTCTCTTGTCTACTTGTGCTTTATATTTCATGGTGGACTATTGTAGTGACTCTTTCACTTTTTTCTACACTATAGAGATCAATTTGGCTAATTCCTCTCCTTGTGCACTAACTCTAAAATCAAAGGGTAAATCTACCAAGTCCAATGGGTCTTTTGGATGAAGTATATACACTATTTGGAATGGTTTCTTTCCAGTGGATCTGTTCATGGAATCATTAAATGAAAACTTTTCCTATGGTAGGATCATGTCCCAACTTTGGGTGTACTATTTTGTTAGGCATCTCAAGAGATTTCCAAGAGATCTATTTACCACCTCCATTTTCCCATCTATTAGTGGGTAGTGTTGGTGCCCAAAAATGATGGATTCTATTTTGGCCAACTGAGAGGTATAATGATGATGCACCACTTGATACCTTTGCAATTTTGGCTTAATCAAGCCAAGGCTGGTAGGCCTAAATTAACTTTAAATAATCAAATTCTCTATGTCGCACAACTATGTACACAAAACAAAGTTCCTCCAAAAGTGGTGAATGATCCTTGGAAGAAAGAAACAAATCTTCTTATAATCTCTACTCTATAAAGCTTGACTAAAATGGATTATACTAAGCACTGAAAAGTAATGCTTTTGAAATAATGATTAAAAAATCTACAAACTACAAAGTATGAACCAAATGACAATTTCCAAATAATTATTAGATCAGTGCCTTCTAAATACTTGGGCTATAGAGTTAGAAAATTCTCAATCCTACGTACAATCAGAGACAGTTTTAAAAACTTGCTTTTAATAAAGTGAGACTATCACTTCACAAGCTTCCACTTGACTTATAATTCAAATCAATCTATATAGCTAAACTTATCAAATTTAACTCAAATTAAGAGACTAATAAAAATAAGAGAAGATGCACAGATCTTTCAATTGATATTTAAACTATATATTAATTTTGAATTATGATACTCAGGGAATCTAACACAATGAAACACTCTATAAAATAGAATATATGAAAGACTAATTGAAAATATATAACTTATAACCACAAATAAAAACAAGAGCACTTATCTTTATTAATGTTGAAAAAATAGTACATCAAAGTCCATGTTGTAGTTGTGATCAAATTCTATCCTATTAGAATATATCTTGTATTATTTTCTCTTTACAATATGTATATATGTATGTGTTTGAGTGGCTTTCACACCTCTTTAGGGTGAAAAGACATAACCCTTATTACAAATTATTTTCAAAAAAGAATAAACTAACTAAAAAATAACTACCTAATTTTTGGATTTGGCTTTCGCCGAATATCCAAAACACCTTGTGAAAATCTAATATTTCTTCTCGAGATAGGAAATTTGATTCCCCGAACTAGGTCATTTTTAGATTTGTAAAATTAGACCATCTTCAGCTTCTATCAGCATCATATTTGTAGTAGGTCAAAATTCCAGCATTTACTGAAGGCTTTAATTACTTAGTTTTATTTATTTGTGTCATAAAGCTTCCTTCCTTTGTTTTTTTTAGTACGGAGAAACTTTCTTTCTTGATAATGGATTGGGACTTCTAAATTCTCAAAATTTAGGGTACCAATAGTGCCTCTTTCTAGGGATGTATGCTCCCTTTGAGCATAGCGAGATTCCAGCTATCTCTGGAGAAGAAAACCAAGTATCCACACCTAATCTGATGCAAAGTGAAATTGGGTGGCCCCAAGCCCCCAAAAAATGAACAATGCTTCTTTCCTCTATCGAATACATAATTTTGATCATGTAATACTTTGGATCTCCCTAATACAATTCCACCATTCTCATGGACAATATTCATTGCTTTATTAACATGCTTTGACTTTTGTTTACCCTTAGAAAAGTTAGCAGGTGTACTATAGTCCTTGCTAAATAGAAGATCCCCATGCATTTGATCAACACTACAAGTAACTAGATTAATCTGTTCTGCATGGATTCCTTTACATACACAATCTTCCCTATACTCAAGATGTTGTTTCTCTTTACAAAAAGGATTTGGAGATAACTCACATTCATGAACTTCATTCTCATCATGAATTTGATCAGATAGGATACTTGGATAATTTTCAAAACTAATATTCAACACATTCTCTTTATTATGTCTATTTGATTCCATCTAATCTTCATATGTTTGATATAACTTCTGCTCATAGGATGAGATAATGCATGTCTCACTTTCTGAGTACACTTCCCCATACATATTTTGAGTTTCATCATCTTCAAAATGATCACTAGGCCCAGTATCTTTATCATGATGTTGATGGACTTGATTGCATAGATAATATTCTTCAAATGATAGATTCAAGGGCATAGACATATCTTCCCCTACTTCATCTTCAAACAATAGATTTAGGAACACAGAGAACTCAAGCACATCTTCTTTTTCTTCCTCTTCAAATAATGAATTTAGGAACATAGAGAGCTTGGGCATATCTTCATGAGAGCTTTCATCTAAAACTTCTTCTTGTTTATATATTCTATGTTGTTCTATTTCATCTCCGTTATTTGATTTTTGGAATTTATCATCTCCTTCATCTAGTACTCCCTGAATATATACTGATCCATTAACTTTATTATCTTGATGAAAAAAAATTTGACCACTCTTCTCAACATGTTTTTGATATTCCATGTCTAACAAAGATGAAATTTCTCTTGTACTGAGAAGGTTTTCTTCCTCATAATCATGGTCATTGATACATTTTTCCATACACATCTCATCATGTATAAATTCTTCTTCAATCTGATCCAAAATTTTATCCTCCATGTCATCACAAGTATTATTATGGTTCTCAAGAATGGATGCTTCTTTATCTTCTGTATGACTAGTGGATTCATCTTCCTCACCAAGATAATCATCAAGCACAATTACTTGTTCAATCTTAGCAATAGCCTCCCCTTTTCTATCTTCATCATCTTCTTCTAATATATGCACAAGGAACTTTACAGAAGGGTCATCTGATGTAATTCCCAATTTTTTGACCTTTCTCATGATTTCTTTTTGTGAAGGAATAATGTTTGAAGGTATTTCTCGAAGAATGTCCACCATTCTTATCAATAAATGTGCAGAAGAATCCCCTTCAAATATCTCCAAGATAAAAAATGCATCAAGTGGAGACATGTAAGAGTCCTCTTCCATATTGTGATCCTAAATCTTGTCCTGTTCATAATGCATATCATCTTAACTAGCATCATGAAATATATCAAGAAACCATTGCTCAAACTCTCTCCATGATGATATACTTTGTTTAGGTGTCATACTAAAAAGTAAACCTACATGATTTTTCAATGATCTTACAAATAGTTTAATAATCACATCTTCTGCATAGATATGACAATCTACAATAAATTTACAAAATGTCTGCAAATGCTCTATTGGTGATTGATGCAGGAGCATCCTGGGTGTAAGGGCAATCTTGCATCACCCAAAAATATTTTTGTTTTCTTTTCAATAAGGGCTACCTTGTGCAGAGTTGCTATTTATGGAAACTTGCTATTTTTAGTAAGTTGGTCATACGATCTTGGAATGTTCTGATTTTGCATGTGGAGGTTCATCTCAGTTATATCAGCCTACCAGTAAAGTTTCATGGCTAGATCAGGTCTAGTTTTGAAGATATTGAAAATTTTCAGTATTGAAAACAGGGTAGAGAAACTTTGAGCTCAGTTTTGAAGGCTTTAGAGGCTCTGGATGAGGTCGACACTTGGGCTGAATGATGCTTGCATAATTTGAGCATTGTAGAGCACTTTGTGGCATTTCCAAAATGGGGTTATAATAGTCAATCGGGTCAACTGGTGATGACTTATGGTCTCTGGAAGTTGGGCCACCTGAAATAGCAGAAAATAATTTTCCTTCAAAATTTTTGTTCAGGTTTCAAAAGTTATTTTGAGCCGACTTTGATGTACTAAATTGAAAAATAAAATAATTCTAAGTTTGGTCAGCCCTAAGGGCTAAATTTTTGGAACCTTCTCGGGCTGTGGAAATTGCCCATATAAAGAAGGCCCGTAGTGTTTTCTTAGGCAGTTCGGGACAGTTCTGGGTAGATCTGGGTAATAATTCGAGGCTTTGTCCTACAGAATATTGTAAGGGGAAGGCCCATGTGGCTTTGCATATTGTAATTCTAAAATTTTGTAATTTCACATTTGTGGAGATAATAAGAAGTCCATTTTCTATTCTTGCAAATCATTGTTGCTTCTCTATTTCTGTTATGTGTTTGTGGTATTAAGCGAAGCACTCTTCATCAAGTGGTATCAGAGCAGGAGTTCCTGAGTGTGTAAATAGATCGCCGACTATGAGGCAATTTGCACCAGGACCGTGGTTAGGGTTTCAGCGTGCATCATGAGAATGTCTCCGCGAAGGGAACATGGCGGAAGAGTTGGTGTTGTGACACCTGAGGTTAGAGAGCTCCAAAGACAAGTGCGAGCATTGCAAGAAGAGATTCACAGAGGAATGAATCTTAATGCTAGAAACGAAAGTGAGGATGAAGCCGAAGAAGGAAATGATGATCAAGAAGAAGTTGAAGTTTTAAATCTAGAAGAAGAAAGGCTTTTCTGAGCCATTTCAAAGATTGGGAAAAGACCTAAGATTGAGGTTCCTACATTTTCAGGGAATCTTAACCCAAAGGAGTTGATTGACTGGATCAACGAATGTGAAGAATATTTTAAGTATGAAGATATTGAGGATCCTGATCGGGTCAAGTTTGTGAAGGCCAGACTGAAGGGTCATGCGAAGATTTGGTGGCAGGAGATCCAATTGGAGAAAAATCAAAGAGGAAAGGATAAAATCACAAGATGGGATTGGATGGTGGATAAGTTGAAGCGATATTTTATTACTGTTGATTATGGGCTTGACCTACTAAAGAAAATGCAAAGTTTGAAGCAAGCAGGAAAATCTATCCAAGAGTATACAGAGGAGTTCTATCGAATCCTCATCCGAATAAGCCATGCGGAAGCTGACAAGGAGAAATTTTCCCATTACCTTAATGGGTTGAGGCCGAGCATTCAGGAGGAATTGAATCTGGTTTGAATGAACAGTATTGAGGAGGCATACCAGTTTGCCCTGAAAGTAGAAGAAAAGATAAACAAGAAGTTTGAGAGCAGGCAAAATGGAAGAGGTCATGGTGGAAAATCTGGTGGACGGTCATGTGGTGGCCGAAATGAAGATCCAAAAAAGAAGGATAAGGCCAGTAATAGTCAGAATCAGCGAGGAAAAAATTCCAATCATTTCCAAGATCAGAATAATAGAGATTAGAGAGGAAGAGGAAGAGGACAAGGATCTGGAAGAGGAGGCTTTCGTGGAACATGTTTTCACTGTGGAGAAGAAGGTCATAGGGCATTTGAATGTCCTCAGCACCAAGGAAGAATAGATAGGAGAAATGAAGGCTAGGCGAGAGTTGCACATGTAGATGAAGATGCCAGATCATCACATTCTGAAGATGCTGAAAGAGGAGAAACACTGATTAACAAAAGAGTCCTGCTAAGTGGTGAGAATGAACCTGAACAAAGGAGGAACCTGTTTCACACCAGGTGCAAGTGTGAGGGTAAGTGTTGTGATGTGATTATTGATAGTGGAAGCACTGACAATTTGGTGTCAGAAGAGATGGTGA
>MU223258.1:6066116-6079248 GCA_018584345.1 Thuja plicata | reverse complement strand
GCCCTAAGGGCTAAATTTCTGGAACCTTCTCGGGCGGTGGAAATTGCCTATATAAAGAAGGCCCGTAGTGTTGTCTTAGGCAGTTCGGGACAGTTCTGGGTAGATCTGGGTAATAATTTGAGGCTTTTTCCTACAGAATATTGTAAGGGGAAGGCCCATGTGGCTTTGCATATTGTAATTCTAAAAGTTTGTAATTCCGCATTTGTGGAGATAATAAGAAGTCCATTTTTTGTTCTTGCAAATCATTGTTGCTTCTCTGTTTCTGTTATGTGTTTGTGGTATTAAGGGGAGCACCCTTCATTAGTGATTCTGATCCATCTCCACAAAATTTTGGAACATTTTTTTTTAGTTTAAGAGGAAAATATTTTTGACCACCAGGGATGTTATCAAAAGTCAATGGTCTATATACTTCAATAAAAAAATTTGGTCTTGGGTCACAAAAGTTTGATACTTTATGTGAATATGTATTCTAGTACATACTAAATATCTAAATTTGTAGTAACTTCTTTCTTTATACATTAGGTTATTTTCAATAGAGTTGTCACCTCTTTAAAGAGGAAAACTTTACTTATCTCCTTCTAGGTCTTCTCCCTCCGTAGAGTCACTGACTAAAATGTTTTGTTAAATAGAGTCACCACCTTCTTTCTATAAGGAAAAAACTTACTATCTTCTGAGTTCTTATCTCCAGTAGAGTCTTAACTAAATCACCAGAGTTCTAGGTAATCTTCAACATTGTCTTTCATAATCAACTCCCCAGCATAGTCACCAATTTCTTGGTACCCAAAAATGATGGGTCACTTTTGGCCAACTGATAGGTATAATGATGTTGCACAACTTGATACCTCTATAATTTGGGCTTAATCAAGCCAAGGCTGGTAGGCCTAAATTAACTTTAAACAATGAAATTCTCTATGTGGCACAACTGCGTACACAAAACAAAGTTCCTCCAAAGGTGGTGAATGATCCTTGGTAGAAAGAAACAATTCTTCTGATAATCTCTACTCTATAAAGCTTGACTAAAATGGATTCTACTAAGGACTGAAAATTAATGCTTTTGAAATAATTATTAAATAATCTACAAACAACAAAGTATGAACCAAATGACAATTTCCAAATAATGATTAGACAAGTGCCTTCTAAATACTTGGGCTATAGAGTCAGAAAATTTTCAATCCTACGTACAATCGGAGATAGTTTTAAAAACTTGCTTTTAATAAAGCGAGACTATCACTTCATAGGCTTCCACTTGACTTATAATTCAAATCAATCTATATAGCTAATCTTATCGAATTTAACTCAAATAAAGAGACCGATAAAAACAAGAGAAGATGCGTAGATCTTTCAATTGATATTTAAACTATATATATTAATTTTGAATTATGATACTCAGGGAATTTAACACAATGAAACACTCTATAAAATAGAATATCCAAAAGAATAATTAAAAATATATAACTTATAACCACAAATAAAAAAGAACACTTATCTTTATTAATGTTGAAAAAATAGTACATCAGAGTCCATGTTGTAGTTGTGATCAAATTCTATCCTATTAGAATTTATCTTGTATTCTTGTCTCTTTGCATTATATGTGTGTGTGTGTGTGTGTGTGGCTTTCACACCTCTTTAGGGTGAAAAGACATAACCCTTATTACAAATTATTTTGAAAAAACAATAAACTAACTAAACAATAACTACCTAAATTTCAGATTTGGATTTGGACGAAAAACCAAAACACCTCATGAAAATCTAATATTTCTTTTGGAGATAGGAAATTTGATTTCCCAAACTGGGTCATTTTTAGATTTGTAAAATTTGAACATCTTCAGCCTCTGTCAGCATCATATTTGTAGCAGATCAAAATTCCAACATTTTCTGAAGGCTTCAATTAGTTAGTTCTATTTATTTGTGTCATAAAGCTTCCTTCCTATGATTTTTTTAGTATGGAGAAACATTCTTTCTTGATAATGGATTGGGACTTCTAAATTCTCAAAAGTTAGGGTACCAACAAGTGGTATGTTGAACTATAAGTCAGATTTGTGCCCAGTTTCTTGAAGAGTGTCCTCCAAAAGTGACCTTGAAACTTCACATCTCTATCAGAGACTATTGTTTGTGGTAGACCATGGATTCTAACCACTTCCTTAAAGAATAGATATGCTATATTGGAAGCATCATTTGTGCTTTTGCATGGAACAAAATGCACCATTTTGCTAAATCTATCCACAATGACAAAAACACTATCATAACCCTATTTTTTTCTTGGTAAACCTATTAAAAAATCCATTGAGAATGGTTCCCATGGCCTAGAGGGAATTTTTATGGGTTGGTATATTATTTCTTAGTGGATACACCCTTTTCTTTTTGGAAAATAGTACAAGATTCTATAAAATTCTTGACTTCATTCCCCATCTTTGGCCAAAAGTAACTTCTTTTCACTAAATCAATGGTTTTTTCTATCCCAAAATGTCCTCCTAAGCCACCAAAGTATTTCTCCTTAATAATATTTGTTCTCATAGAACATTTAGGAATGCAAAATTGGGCTCCTTTAAACAAGAGCCCATTCTGAATCAGGAAATCAGAAAAATCAGTATGGTATTTGCCTACCATTTTGGTGCATACCTGAAAAATTTCTCCAAATTCTAGATCATCTGCATATAGGTGTTTTAGGGATTCAATCCCTACACTCTAAATTTTTACTTCCTCAATCAATTTAACCCTTCTACTTAGGTCATCAGCCACTTTGTTTTCCACTCCCTTTTTGTGCTTTATATTGAAGGTATATGCCTGCAACTACTCCATCCATTTGATGTGTTTGACTCCAAGCTTTTCCTGACTATTTAAGAAACTTGATGCATGGTTATTAGTTTAAAAAATGTACTCTTTAGGGAGTAATTAGTTTCTCCACTTTTTTAGGGCTTGTACCATTGCATAAAGTTCTAAATAATATGTAGAATACCTCTTCTTTGTATCATTCAATTTTTCTGAGAAAAATGCTATAGCCTTACCTTCTTAGCTCAAGACTGCACCTATAGCCAAGTTGCTTGCATCTGTTTCAATAGTGAACACCTTGTTGAAGTTACAGAGCACTAGGATTGGGTATTGGGCCGCTCTATTCTTGAGGTATTGGAATCCCTCTACAACTTCTTTAGTCCACTCAAATATAGGCTTCTTTCCACCTTTTATAGTGTCCAACATAGGATCACACACATGGCTAAAGTTCTTAATAAAGTTTCTATAAAAAGTTTCTAAACCATTAAAGCTTCTAACATCACATTGGTTCTTTGGTGGAGGCCAGTTGAATATTTCCTCTGTTGGAAATACAATAATGGGAAACCAAGATACTGAGAGGGGGGTGAATCAAATCTTCAAATTTAAACAGTTAAAAAAAACTGATCCACATTTATACATATATGAATCTAATGTAACATCAAATAGCATACACACAATGAAATAAATAACTCATAACACAAGAGCTTGGTAACCCAGAAACCCAAATAGGTTAAAGTGTGGTTGTGATGACACCCACAAAATTCTTCACTACTGCAGCAATAAAGTGTGCCTGTTAGGGCTACAAAAGTTGATTACAAAATGCAATCTACCTGGTTAAAGGTCTACCTGGTTAAGAGCTAAAGATCATTACAATCTACCCTGTGAAAGGATTTCAACTTACAATAAATTAAGCACTCTGTTAGGAGATTTAGAAAGGTCTACTACAACCACTCTGTTAAGAGATTTCACCTGATACAATGATTAGAATGTTTCAAGTAATGATCCTTCATTATGCACTCAGATGCTGATGATGAATCTCCTCTTTCCAGTACCTTCTATGATCTCACAATTTGATATGTCTTTACTCTATTGTTCACTATTCTATCACTCTATTTGATCTATGCTTCTTAACAAAATAACCCTCTGTGCATTTCACTTGAAAATGTAGTCAACACTTCTCTCCACACACACAAAATAGGGTTAAGAAGCAATCTTATATATCTATTCAAGTCTGGTAGTGAGATCTAGATCAAATATCAAGATCTAATACTCATGCCTCCAAGGTATTACAATTAATAATTACAATAGGTCATGTATAGGATAAAATATTTAAATGCATAATTAACTCTGTAGGAAAATATTAAATGCGTACATAAGTCAGCCCAAAAAGCTTATACAAGTCGGCTTGAACACTTATCCTCAAAGTTTGAATCAATCCAAACATGTATACAAAAACTATTCTACTCAGCACTTGACATCTCTATCGCTTGGCACTAAGTATCCTACTCGGCTCGGCATGATGTAACTTGGCAACCTGAATACTTCTCGGCAATGTTGCTCGGCCTTGGATAGTTTTAGCTTGGCCACAGTGACAACCAACTAAAACTGCCTAAGTAAATGACTAAGTGTTGATCACTAATCATCAACAGAACTTAGAGATTAACAATCTCCCCCTTTGATATTAGTGGCAAAAAAAAAACTTATCATTTCTTCATTTCATTCCATCAAAATTTTGCCTAGGTATACAAAGTACTCCCCTAGGAATATACTCAGAATTATACATACAAAAATTTGCATAGAATACATGCCTTCAAAATATATACAAATGTACCTATTCTATACTAATTTATCATATTGTATCCTTACCAACTTTTGTATCCTTACCAACTTCCCCCTTGTGTTTTTCATTGATTGCAGGTGGGGTTAAGTTATACTTGTCCAAAAATTGTTTATGAAGTTGTAGGGTGGATGCAAATGTAGTGTCCCAACTATCCTTGGCAATCTTCATAACTTCCAATTTTATCTCTAGCTCGACAGCTAGACTCACTAAACTTTCTACAGTTGAGAGATTTGAATTTCTCTGTGACAATTCTTTTGCAGCTCAAAGTTCCTTCTATATTACCTCCAAGTGAGGCAATAGGCTTATCTGAATGGTGATCAATTTGGCCCTAATCCGACCATCTTCAGCCATAAGCTCAGCAATTCTTTGTTGTGCATTGATCAACTTAGTAGAATATAAGGAGCTAGAGATAGCATCCTTACCCAAAGTATTGCCAGTTGATTTCAAATCTAACTGTAGCTTCTCAACACACTGTAGATTATCCTTTGTGAATAATTCAACATCACATAGCTTCCCGTACAAAGAATAAATGTTTGTTATAACTTCCTCCAAAATTTCTACAAGAGTAGAAAGTTCAACCTATTTTGTTGCAATCTCTTCTGAGATTTTTTCCAGAACTTTTCTCTTGAATCTCCTCTCAAACCATTGTAGAAGTTTTTCATTGTTGTTTATGTCATCATCAGTTACCTTTTGTACAATGTGAACTAACTAATCAATAATGGGAGCTTGAGGCATTTCATCTTTGAAGTCAAAATCCTTTGCATATATATCTTTGATATCATGTAACACTTTCTTTTGCTTCTATTCTATTTTCATTTCTTCCTGTCTCTTCTTCCTCTTAAGTAATTCCTGAAGAGTCCCTATTTGTTAAAAAGATAATTCATTGGGATCCCATTGTGGAATCATAATTACCTCATCTAATGTGACATCGAGAATTGGTGATTTCTTCCTCATTACTTTCCTCCTCTTCAATTCGTGTGAGCTGATGCTCAGCTGCATCTTATCAACACCTTTTCCTTTGTCAGTATCAATATCCATTGCCTCTTTCAATTCTATCAAGATTTTTTGGGGATCAGGCATACCTCTAGTTTTAGGACCTGTGGGAGTGGATGATGTAGAGTGTGGTAGATTAACCAACACTTGCATTGCCTCTTGTTCCTTAGGCTTGTCAACATTATCCTTCATCACTACACCACTATCTAAAACTATTTTTACAACCTCTAAAATAGGTGGATTTTGTGAAGTTACCTCTTGGGCATCTATTTGCTTTTTCTCTTTGCTTATCTGATTATTGATTACTACAAGTTCTTCATCATTTCTCTCTCTAGATGCAATGGTCTTTCCTCCTTCAGTCTCAGTTACCTCAATAGGTGATGCAATATTTGTACCACTCGACATATCCTGTCCCTCGACATTCAAATTGTTGGGATCATCAATTTTGAAGTCAATTGGACTGTTTGCAGTTAGATCAACAAATTTTTTTGAGTCTAACGCATATTTAGTCTTGTCCTATTCAGTAGAAATTTGATCTTGAGTCATATGTGGCTTAGGGGTGATCTCAACTTCTTTACACTTCTGCCCAGATGTTCCTTCATCAGATTTCTTTTTATTTGGAACTACCAGTCCAAAGATTTCCTTCCAAATCCTAGTACTCTACTATACTAATCCTTCAATATCATTTTTCAAAATAGTATAACCTCTGAGCTTAGGAAAAAACCTATTCTTATATTCTTCAATGAATTTTTCTCTCTATTTTGATGTCAACTTAGGTATCACCTTGGCTAATGTACCTTCCCTAATCTGTCTCTCTGTAGTAAGTGCAAATTCCCATTTTCTCGATAGAAACTCATATAATTCATTTGGCACATGGTTTCCTATCTCTATAGGAGTTAACTTAAAATTACTCATCATATCTAAAAGTGCTTCCTGAACTTTATGCTTGTCTCCAATACACAATTTCTCATACTTAATGAATTTAAAAGTAGCTAACCCTGCTAAATTTCTCAAATTGTCACATACCTCATCAATATTAGTGGGTTTCTTGAATTGTGCAGTGGGTATGTTGCTAGGCTCATCAGTCGTAGTATTTTCATCATCACTATCTGTCTCCAAGTGCAGTCTCCTCCTTGGTCACTTTACTGGTTTGCTCAGCTCAGCCTTAGGAGAAAATCTAGTTTTCTTTCCAGAACTGCTTTCTCCAACCTTCTTCTTTTCATACACTTTTGTTTGTACTGTAGGAGCAGTAACAGTATATGCTCTAGTCCTTGAATGATTAGCTACAAGAGGTGTAACGTTAGATTTATCTTTACTCAACTTGGTTACTTTAACAACTACTAGTTTCTTACCCTTAGCCTTCTCAGTGATCTCCTCAGATGCACTGACTTCCTCTTCTATAGATATATCTTCTCCTTGTCTAGTGGATAGGCCTATAGGTGTATCTATAGGTTCCTCATCACTATTCAAACCAACCATTTTCTTCAAATTTTTCACAATCTTTTTCCTTTTTCTCTCCATGGTTCCCTCCTTCAAACTTCTAGAAATTTTTGCTTTTGCTTCATCAAAATTACCAAATATTTCTACTGTAGTATCAATTGCCTCAGCTAGGAGTGCAATTATGGCTTCTCATGCTTCATCAATGTTAATTTCATAGGGAAATGGTTCCAACCATGCTACCCTAGGTGTTGCAGCCTGAATATATGTGTGATCCGTATCAACTAGAAAATAAATTTCTTCATAGTGCTTCTCCACTAGTGATCTAGTAATCTTAGTCCTTAATCTCATTCTCTTTTTAAATTCCACAAAATAGTTCCCCATAATACTATTGAAATTACTTCCTAATTTCTCAATGAATTCACTTATTTGAACTATAATGGGTCTATCCTTTTTCCAAACAATATCTCCCAATGTACAAAATGTATTCTGAATGTAGAAAAATATGCAGACTAGTAAGGAACCAAACTGACATGATGAGCTCTTAGGTTTTTTGATTGATACTAGGTTCTTGGCTAGTTGTGTTTGTTGTAGCTCGGCAAGATCATATGTATGATTCTTCTTAACAATCTTCCATGCCTAGTCAACGGTTGTGCAAGGAACACTATCCAATCGAATCAACTAATAGAAATTATGTGCAATCACTCTTACTCCAAAATAAATTTCTAAGTCTTTAATTGTTGAGATAGTCATACCTCTATTGTTCCATACAACTCCAGTGTTCACTGTAATTTCTTCTTTACTGTTATCTCTCATTGTCTGCTTCTCGTTAACAACAGGATATCTAGTCACTCAATGAATCATGTTTTTAGTTATCTTGACTGGTCCATTATCCAACCACATACACATATCATGAACTTAGCTAAGAATAACCTTAATCCATTTGTCTTTGAAACCTTATGGGAAATCTAGGGCATGAGTTAACCCTTTGTCGGCTAAATGCTTGAATTCTTCCTTTAGAACTCCATCAACACACAATTTGTTGTAGGATTTTCTCAATTCACTATCACCTACTTCACCAATTTTAACCATGTAATAAGATCTAACATCATGTATCATAAGTACCTTTGGTGGAATGGATGAGAGGGCTCTGGTCAGATTACTCTGAATTGCATTTTCAGGAATGGCTCAAAAATTGAGAGGTGCACATACATCATTCCATACTAACTCAACTTGCTCTTGTTCTTCCTCCATACTTTTGGCTTGTGCAAAAGAGCTTGCATCCATAATATCTGAAATTAGGGTTCAAAAAATGAAGAACAGAGTACCTCGGCAAGTAGAACTTTACACTATTCACCTTAGGATTGTCGATGACACGCTGATGAAATCTTTGATGCTAACTTTGTTAAGATCAATTATGCAACTTCTTCAATTGCTCCGTGAGTTCTAAAACTTGCAAGGTAAAATGAAGAATAAATTGTTCATCCTTTATAGACTTGAAAGGTCAAGGTAGGTAAGCAATAAATGTTCTTCCTGTTGAGTTAGTGCAAGCCAGTTGTCCTTGGCTTTCTAACACAACTTGCATGTCACTTAGATCACCATACTCAACCATCATAGAACTTACTCAGCCAACAAACTTATCACATACTAAAGAACTCGGCCTTAGTGTCCACGACTGGTGCTCGGCACCTTATAGTGCAATTAGCTCTTCTCGGAATTTTTGTCTTCAAAATGTGTGCTAGTGCATCTTAACATATGCAAATATGGACTTTGGCACATTTCATGTTAGGAACTGATGTACGATAAGAATTTTAAATGCAGTTCCTTACATACCTCTTTTTCTTAGTTGGAGATGGTGTGATCACCTGATCCATTGGATTGGGTGACCTTGGCTGCACTAGCTTCACTGCTACATGGTTCAAATTTATTAACCCATGTATGTTTCATCTATGCTCTAATATGCTCAATAGTAGGAGTAGGTACCCTAGTCTTACAATCTTTCCTTGTATGACCAATTTTCAAACAACTATGACAAACTAGGCTTCCATTCATCCAACTCTTAGATTTTCCTCTGAAATGTGTCCTTATGCACTTTTTTGGAACATGTCCATACTCACCACAGTAATGACAACTATGTCATGTGTTGTAATCCCAATTGTAAGTATTTCCTTTTTCTTGGTGATTTCTCTTGTGCCTTTGATGTCATCAACAGAACTTAGATATTAATAGCCTCAACCTTCTCTGGATCCATTTTGAGGGTGCCTTGGGAGATGAAAAATCCTAAGAAGACAAGTTCCTTCTTCATGACCATACAGTTTTCCAATTTAATCACTAACTTGTGATGATGGAGTCTCTTTAAAAATTTCTCAACATGATCAAGATGTTCCTCTTTGCTATGACTATAAATCAGGATGTCATCCAAATATATGACCACAAACTTGCCAATAGATTCAATGAAGACCTCATTCATGAGTGTCATGAATGTACAAGGAGAATTACTCAAGCCAAATGGCATAACAAGCCACTCAAACAAACCCTCAGTTGTCTTAAACATTGTCTTTCACTCATCACTTGGCTTTATCCTAATTTGGTGATAGCCTTATTTTAAATCAATTTTTGTAAAGTAAAAAGTAGTGCCTAATTGGTCCAGTAGATCTTCCATTCTTGTGATTGGAAACCTGTATCTTATAGTATTATTTTAGGGCTCTACTGTCAGTACATAATCTCCACTTGCCATCCTTTCTTGGGGCTAAGACTGATGGGACAACACATGGACTGAGACTTTTCTGAATTATTCCTTTCTCTAACAATTCATTGACTTGCCTTGCAATCTCTATATGCTAAACTGGTGTCATTTTGTATGGGGCCTTGTTAGCTAAGGAGGAACTAGGTATCAAGTCTATTTGGTGACTGATATCTCTTAAGGGAGGGAGGGTTGTGGGAAGGTCACTAGCAGTGACATCACTATATTTTGTAAGCAATTCCTTGACTTCATCTGGTATATGATCATCATTATCAGACCTTATACTATCCTCAAACTTGGAGATTAGGAAAAAGGCTTTAGTTTTAGGTTCCTTTAATACTTTTAACATTTCTTTTCACCCATGGTTATGAGAGTGGGCTCTTTCTCTATTTTGGTATAAGGCAGGGGCTTCGTAGTGAATGTTTTTCCATCTTTAGTGATAGAGTAGGTATTTTTCCTACAATGGTGTGTGTCATCTACATCATACTACCAAGGCCTACCTAGAAGGATGTGTGAGGCATCCAATTCAACAACATCACAAAGAAATTTGTCTTTAAAGTCTGCAATTGAAAACTCTATCCATGCTTGTTCAGTTACTAAGGTTTGTTGACCTTTTGTTAGCCAAGAGACATGGTAAGGAAAAGGATGAGGTTTCTTAGGGAGATTTGACTTTTGTACCATCTCACAAGATACTGAATTTTTAGTTGAACCAGAATCTATAAGTAAGTTACATACCTTCCTATTGCATTTGATCTTTGTTTAGAAGAGATTCTTCCTTTGAGGAGGTTCTTGACTTTGTGCTACTTGAAGGAAGAATTGTCTCATGATCAAACATTATCCTTCCTCTATTTCTAAATCCCTTGCATTTGCATTGTCTTCTTTCTTGTCCTCTTGAATGATTTGTTCTCTTCTTTCTCCTTGATTGTTATTGTTTCTCTTCTTAGGGCATCTTCCTACATTGTGTCCCAATTGGTTGCAGTAGTTACACCTTAGTGGTCCATTTCCTCTTCCTATGTTTTTTCTCCCCCTATTTAAGGGTCTTCTCCCTCTATAGTTCCCTCTAAATTTTGAGTCACTATTATTTTTTTCTCCTTGGTCAGTGCTCCTGTTGCTATTACCATTGTATTGTCCTTTATTCCAAGAGGTTCCTCTTCCTCTAAAGTTCTTCCCACTGTCATTTCTTTTCCCTTTTCCAAACTCTTGTTTTCTCTTCCACTTCTCCTCTACCTTGAGTGACACTTGATAACACTTTTTTACTGTGTTAGGGCAATGTAGGCTAATTTCCTCTTGAATGGATACTTTAAGACCATTCATATATCTTGCTAACTTTTCTTCTTCATCTTCTACCACATTTGTCTTCATGCATAGTTTTAGGAAATCCTTGGTGTATGAGCCTATATCCATGTCTTTTTTCTTTAGGATTTTCTTCCTCCTATGGAGTTTTACCCCATAGTCTTCAAGAACATAGGGCTCCTTGAACAATGCAATCATTTTGTTCCATGAAGAGATCATACTCTTCCCATTCCTAACCCTCTTTGTTTGGATGAAGTTCCACCAAGTTAGGACTTCTCCCTTTAACTTGGATCTTTCCATCTTCACCCTCTACTTTTTAGGGATGTCCTCGCATGCAAATAATCTTGTTAAGGCCACTATCCAATCCAAGGCCAAATCTACATTCATCTTTCCACTAAAAGTTGGTAGATCCAACTTCTCCTCCATGGTTATTCTCCCCATAGATTTCAAGGAATCTAGAAGGGGTCTCTAGTCTGCAAGAATATTCACATCTTGATCAGGGGTGCCATCTTCCTCTTCACTCCCTTCTTCACCACCAGAGGTGTCTTCTTTACCCCTCTCTACCTTGTTCTCCAACTCTTGAAGTCTTCTTGTCAAGGTTGCATTTTCTGCCCTCTATTCTCTCACCATCTTTGCTAGTTCAATTCTTGTAACCCTTGAAGGGATATATTCATCCTCAGGAGTAGACATAGCTCTGATACCACTTGATGCAAAGCAGACAGTAGGAAGCCTCCAAATGACTCAAATAGGGCAATGCACCCCAAAACTCCAACTCTCTAGGGCCAAAGTAATTCACACTTATCTCAACTGTGGGAAAGGACTTGGTTAAGGTTATCACAACCCAAAAACCCAAGGGAAACATAATCACTAGGTTTCACCAATCCTTCAACACCAGCTACCAAGAGTGGCTTCACAAGAACTTGGCCCAAATTCTCAACAATGCCCCCAAAGTGACTTATGGGACCAGGGGTGACCTATGATCATAGGTGTGGTCTATTTAGGTCCCTAAAAAATAGTTCCAATGGTTTTTTCACTCACTTGCAACCCATATGATATAGTTACTTCACAAACCCAAGACTAGGCTTGTAGCCTTTTTTCAAAGTAAAATTTATCTTAAATAAGATTCTTCCACATAACCCCCTTAACTAATTAGGGATTTAGACACCCTTTATGGCCTAAGACTTTGGACTTAAACCCCAAAACATGAAATTGAAAGAGAGACATGAAGACACACCAAATTGCTTCTATAATTAGGACTAATTAGGCCTCCACTTGCACTACAAGAGCCTTTAGAATGCATCCAATTCCCAAACTGATGATTAGATCATGTGAGGGTGTGTATGTTGGTACTCCTAAATTTTTTCCAAATTTGGAGTGACCATGTTAATTTTTTCAGTCAAGCAAAAGTAAGTACCCTTGAAATTTTGTGTGAGAAGGCTCAGTGCCAGTGCTTGAAAAAGGTGTCCGGATGATTTTTATGAGATACAAATTGAGAAGAGGCTTTAATGAATTTCATTTGATGTATGCAGTGGGTCCCAGCTCCTGAGTTTCAGTTCTGACATGTTTAGGGAGTAGTCATTTTGAGGGGGTCACCTAATTCTGCATTTTGCCAAGTGTCAATTTGCTGTCCGGAGCCTACTTTGCTTCTGAGTATCTCACACCCTGTTGAGTTTCATTGTTCACCACTTTGGGAATGTTTATCATGCATATCAAAGAGCTTATGTTATAAACCTCAAGTCATTCTGAATCCATTTGATAAGTTTTCATACTTCCCAAAGTTGGTTGTTCATAAACTGTCTGCATTTTTGTCCTACCTTGAAATCTGATAAGCCCAGTTTGACGCATTATAACTTCTGACCAGTTGACCCAATTGAGAAAATTCCTTTTGCACTGTGTTCTAGTGGTCTCACACTCCATATGCTCGAGTCTACAGATCTTTATGAAATCAGATGATAAGTTTTCAAGAACCATTCTGACAGTGATTAATTCTGATTTCCTGAGTTTGCAAATGCAGAATTGGTAAGTGACATACTTTGAGGTCTTGAAAGTCTATACCC
>MU223258.1:6018302-6031466 GCA_018584345.1 Thuja plicata | reverse complement strand
ATTTATTTAATAATTAAATATTATTTAATTCATTTTTTATGTGTCTCAGCTAAAGAGGGTGAATTTAATTTAATTAAAGTGCTAGGACTTTATTAATTAAATTAATTCGATCATAGGGTTTGTTTAGCCAAATAGATATTTAGGAATTAAATATGATGTATGATTAATACAGATTTAGGATTGTCTGCATTTGACACTCAGGTCGAGTAGAGTCAGTGAATAACTCAGAATTTTCCTAGTATAATAGGACTTTGATGATTCAGAAGAACGACAAATGCAACAAAATTGGTTAGAGTTGCAAGATGCCAATTTTGGGGTGTTACAAATATCTACTAGGTAAGTGGACCAACTATAGGGACAAGACTGCCCTCTGCACTTCTGGCTCTGCAAAATCAAGGTGGGTGCACCTAATTTAGATAAATATTTAACTCTCACAGCTCCTTATTCTCTGGATTTTAACAACAGATAAATGGTAAGAAAGTATGAAATGATAACCCCTCATTCAGTGACTCTTGATTACCATGCAGGACACATAATCAACAACCACAAAACTCAAAGAGAACTAAGATGCTTTTGATGTTTTTGATAGGGAAGAATATAACCAAGTGTATTCAGACATTTATCAATGTAGAAAATACTCATTACTAATCAGTGTTTTATCCAGTGGGAAATGGTTTTAGTTCAAATATAGGATAGAGAAACTAACTATTGTCAAGGACTCAAAACCATAAATACAAATAATTCAGATCAAACACTACTTATAAGATCCTTCTGTAGATAAACCCAAAGAACTTATGTCACATCCAGAGCATTATTTGATTTGATCCTAGATCAAAACTAAGGACTAATGACATATACGCAGATAAATTCCATGCAATGAATCAATATGAAATATTGTATTAAGTACAAAGAATCCATATTCAATTTGAAAATCTTCAAAACACATGCCACTTCAACAAATGCAAAAGATCTACAAATTTCTATTCTATAATAATACTCTCTAGATATACATCTTCTATACACACTAGAAACAGTAAATAGCATAATGCCTGTGCTACTTTCCAAATTTTCTAGCCTCTACTAAATGATCTTGGAAGTCCTTTTATAGGCCAAGGACTGCAACAAGCTTAGAATCATTTATGGTTAGGGCTCAAACTTATTAAAATACTACATGACAAAGAACATTAATTCATCACAACAATCAAGCAGCTCTATCATACAGACTAAAAAATTCCTTTGAAACATTATGTTGAGAAGAATGTAATTTGGCCACCATCAAGTTTGGGAAACTAAAAGAACAATGCCCTGCAATAGGAATAAAGAATGAAATGTCTGACATGCATTAATTACCCCAGAAAACTTAACCCCCAAGAATTTCAAAAAACCAATCATCCTTCTTTGAAAAGCTTAGTACCCTGAGAATTTGATCTTATCTGTATTATAAAACTCTAAAACAACTCCTCATTGATGGCAAAGAATAGAACAAGATAAACCAAAGGATTAAATACTAATTAAAAATTTTACTAGAAACCCTAAAGAGATAACTCTGCAACTAATGTCTTCAAAATCACCAAACCTTCCTTCATACAACATCCAACAACTATTCATACATGACACAGGAGATCAAATTATTTAATTTATCACTCTGTAGCATAAGACATAATCCACTGCTTTGAAAACCCTACATAATGCATTTGAAATTTTGAAAAGTGGTTAAAATGATCACAAGTGGCATGAAAATACACATGCATAGCCTATATTTGAATCTTTTCTGACTTTAAAACATAGTTGTTGATCTTATTTAAGTCACCCAGGCTTCAAAATTTTGATCAGAGTGGTGGCATGTAGGCACGATGCCTCAAAGGTTAGATCCCAATCATATTTATTTTGAGGCTTCACACCATCTATTAGATCTATTTAAAAAAATATTGCCTTTTAATCTTCCTTACATCCAACTGGGTCCCATCACATGTCCACATGTCATAGAGGTGCAATGCCTTGATCACTAACTGATGATCATCTCCTCTTTAAGGCTTTATGCCAATCGTAAGATCTTCACTAACTATACTGCACATCAATCTCACCTTTGGCTTAAAGATTGCAAGTTCTACTAAATAGGTTGGACAAATGTTATCTAGGCGTAATGCCTCAAACATTAGATCTCATGCACTTTACCATTAAGGCTTTGCGCTAACCACACAATCAAATTTAACTTAACTATTCTTTACCTTACTCTTTCTGACTTCAGCAGGACCCACTAGGACACATGTTCATTAGGCACAATTCCTCAATGGCTAAGCTGAGTGCATCTCCACTTCTAGGGTTTAAACCAACCATCAGATATTTTAAAACTCAACTACATATTAACATTATCCCTGGTCACCAAACTTTAGGTCTCACTTAACTAGAAGGAAACGTGGCACATAGGAGTGATTCCTTGAAGACCATCTGTCTATCATCTTCACTTTAATGCATCATTCTGACCCTTAGATCTTCTGCAACTTGATAGTCCTTTACCTTAATTAACTTGTTGCTGATTGGACCTACTTGGGATACGTCTTTATTAGGTGAAATTTCTCAATGGTTAGATCTTGCACATCTCTATATTAAGGCTTTATGCCAGCCATAAGATCTTTATCAACTTATTGCCTCTTTGAACTACCTTAGAAACCCTGAGATCATGACATCACAAATTTCCAAATGTCATGTAGGCACAATACCTTGATCAATAAAGACCTTCATCTTATTCTTTGAGTATTTGTGTTGGTCATTGGATCAAATCTGGGTTGTCTGCCTGTTACCCTATCTTAATCTTCAGACCTGGCCTGCCACTTTCCACATGTCTTGATGGAGAAATGCCTTGAAGATTAGATCAAGTGCAACTTATGAATAAGACTTTACACCCACCGTAGATCTTCCTCTAACCTGATTAAAATTTATCTTGTCTTAAGCTATGGCCACTTTCCACATGGCGACTAGGTGCAATGCCTCAATGTATAAATATCTTCATCTTCTCTATCAAGGGAAAGTGTCAGTCATTAGATGATAATTGATATGATTGTTGTTTAATCTTCCACTTATTTTAAAACATAGGACCGATATTGTCAAAAAAGGACAAGTGTTACATAGGTGCGATGCATTGAACATTAAAGAGTTTCATCTACGTGACTATGGAAAAGTGACAACTGTTAGATGAAAAGTGACTTGCACAGGAGATGTAAAGGGTAAAATTTATCAAGGTAATAAACTTAGGACCTAGGGAAAAATTAAAATGCATCCTACCAGAGTTAGGAAATAAAATGTATGGCCTTGCTGACAAAAACTTAAAGACATGACGTAAGTGACTTAAGTTACAAAAGGTAACTTCATTTTATAACATACGCTAGGGTTTAGGGTTTTAGCAAGATGTTTTCATGAAAATACATAGGGATTTAGGCCAGAGACCTAATAAAACTTGTAGAAACCATAAGTGAAACCTTAGAACCATGGAAATTTTTGAATAGTGCTAACAAATCCCTCATCCTCTCTTGTGATATCAATATTTTCTTCATTTATGTCATGTAAGTGTTCCTTCAATACAACTACTTTCTCCATCCTAAATAGTTGCTCCAAATTTTCAGTTAGGGTTTCATCTTTAGCCTTGAGGGAATCTTCAACAAATTTTTTTGCATGTTCAACACCTCTCCCTCCTTCAAGATCTTCACACATCTGAATAGACTGACTTTCAAGATCTCTTTTAAGATTGCCAACTCTTCTTTATGTCCATTGTTCTTATCTATCAAATTTGCAATTTCTTCCTTAGATCATTCAGACACACTTCCTTCATATAGATTCTCAATGTAATCATAAATTTATATTAATTTCTTGGTGTGTTCCCTTTTTTTTGTAATGGAGTGCCTAATATTTTCTTTTAGTTCATTGATTACCCTGTTTGCATCATCAAACTATTTCTCATACCTGTAACTTTCTATGTTGATTATCAGGGATCTTTTCCTCAAGTGGTTAAGCTTAATATCTAGAGTAGGAATTCTATGATACCAATTATTAGTATGAATAAGCATTGAGAGGGGGGGGAAATCCATGTACACAAGTACTTAAGAGATTTCACCACCGATCTAACAAAGATAATGAGCAACTTCCAACTAATGAACCATGCAACTAATAATATCAAATAGAAGTAAACAACATCAAGCATCCACAAAAACATCACATATGACACATATTGTTTATGTGGAAACCCTTGTTAGAGGAAAACAACCATGGTGGGGATGACACCCACAAATCACCTCACTACAGTAAAAAATGTTTGCCCTGTTAGGAGCTACAATTCCCTTTCTAGGGTTCACCCTATTAAAATTAACTAGTACCTTGTTAGAAGTACTAAAATAATTGTTAGAGTTGACCTTGCTAGAGGATTTAAACCTTCAATAAAGAAGTTATCTTGTTAAAGGATTTACAATAAACACATGTTAAGATCTACCTAGTTAAGGGATTTAACCTTCTGCAACTATTAGGAAAACAACAATAACAATGATATGTAGAATGACATTGATTTCCTATTAGATCCTTTCTACTACTTCTCTTTTTGAAATTGTACTGATCTCTTCTTCTTTGATATCTGATCACTGTACTTCAACATATGATCTTATGCAAAGGCCCTAGGTGGAATTTGAAATAGTAGTTTCATGAGGGACTTCACAAGTGTTCTCAACACACCAAACTAACTTTTCCCCTAGGATCATTCTCCTTGATCCAATCCACACCATACTCTATCAGAGTGCACACAATGCCTTATGCCACCATAGGCTCTACATATTTGTACAAAACACAAATGTCCCTCCAACACATCACTTTTTTCAACAAGTTTGTCAAGTTCTTCAACAACCAAGGTCCTCTTTAATGATCAAGCTCCTCGAACAACATGACAATCGAGCAACAGTGTTGATCCCTTCAACGAATGAGCAACAACACTTTGTCTCAATCAAAGACCTATATCTTCCACCCCCTACATATTCATATATACAAACACATATGGATACATATGATATGAGGATAGTCTTCTCCCACAAGAAATATTCAACAAAGCAAGTGGAAGATCCTTATGCAATTATGGATTCTTCAAAATAAACAAAACCATGTTCTCACAAGCAAATAAAAAGTTTGTTTGCAATGAAATAAAAGCTTTATTGATCAAAAATTCATTACATGTGTTTATTCAACCACAAACACTCTATCAAACTCCTATAACTCCTCTGTCCTATGAGACACTCCCCCCTCTCTACAAATTCATGCACACACTACCCAAATAAGCCTTCCCATGATAGTTTATAGGTACAACTACTCTATCAAACCGTTTGTAGTAAGTTATATGATGATTTCATATTAGTTTAGTGTTTATATTTGTTGTCTAGTTGATAACACAGTTTGTCAAATTGACAACTCTATATCTTTATGCATTCATATTTACCTCCAAAGGCTTTTAGGACCCCTATCCTAAATCTAAGACCTTAAACCCTTCTATAACCCTTACATAATCCTTTATAGGACTATTTTTCAAATTTAGGCAAATTACATCATTTTAGGAACTTTGTGCATTAACATCACATAATGGCTCTATTGGCCAACTTACGAACATTATGATCAAAACATAATCAAAACAACATTTAAAGAACCAATTATGGTCTTGCTACATTCAAATGACCCTTGATGACCATGATTGTCTTCAAATCCTCCCTAGGATCTATCAGTGACCCTAGTGCACATTTGTGTACTTGGTGATTGGCCTTGGTGTTCCTGCACCATACTCCTCAGCATTAAAACTTTTCCAAGTCCTCTTGGAAACTTGCAAACAAAACATTGTCAGCAAACAAAACCATTTCATTTTCACCCTTGGTTTGAAAAGATTATCATTGATGACCCATGCCATCTTCTCTTGATGCTGCTCTATCCTAAACTTGTTCATCTTCACTCCAGTCTTACCTCCCATGGGAAAAATGTAGACCATTCTTAGATCACAAATATTCACTCTATCCTTAGTCTCATGCCATGAGACAACTGCTGCTATCTGCAACTCTTCATTGTCTACAAACTTGAAGTCTATTTGCATTGAGACCAATGCATCTTGGATCACATGCATTTCCTCTTGGAATTCTAAGTCTTCCTAAACATTCATGACTATCTGCTAAGCCTCACCAATGACCCCAAATTTAGGTTCTTCCTAATCTACTGTCAATACTTGTTGATCTTCACCATGCCATTCACCTAGGCATACCAAAACCTCACTAGTAGTCTTTGTGATGGGGAGCTCCTACTCCTAGAGATTTCTTTCTCTCTCCTATACCTTCTCTTGTTCTTCCTTAGGTTTTCAATCACTACCCTAACTAGAGGATTCCTCTCTGATCCTCTAACACACTAGGAGCTCTCCAACAAGTTCAAATTCTTCACTAGATCCTCCTCCATAGCCCTTCACTTTCATGGCTTACCTTGGTCTTCTACTCTCCCAACTATCTCATATTATTTTGGATTGGATTCCTAACTTCTTTTAGGTCTATTCCAACCCCCATAAATCCAAACTTGTGGATCTTTCACCCTATTTCCAATCGGCTTCAAGATTCCTAATATTTTAGGCCTTGTAGCCTTTTTAGGCCTATTAGCCCTCTAAATAGTGAAAAAGTGGATTTCCTCTAAAAATCCATTAACAACCTTGGAATATAAATACATATTCCTTGTGGGCTTTTCCTAGGCTTAAATATTTTCTAGGTCTCAATTCCCCACCTTGTCCGTACAGTGGACTTTCACCAAACCCCTAAAATTGAAGGTTTCTAGGGCATGAACACTGGTTTGGTTTCTTGGCTTTCTTTAGCTTCTCTAACAACCTCCTCTTAACTTATCCTTCCATCCACATGTATTTAGTGCATTACCCTATACCTCTCTACCAATTATTGGTGCACACCAATCACCAAGAAATCATTATTTCCTCTGTTCTATTCAGTTCCCCTAGCCAGAATAACCAGTACTTTCCTAGGGCCTAAATTTTCTCATGCCTTACCTACACACTCCACACACTATATATAAATTATATATATAAGGATTTACTTGACTCCAAGTGTTCATAGGACTTTGGACCACAGGAATTCCAAGAAAAGCCATTATCTACATGACTGGTCCAAAACTGGACAGTGAACCTGTAAAACCCAAAGAATTTACAAAATGATAACCAGTACAAAAAAAAATTCAAATAAATGCCACAAATACTAAGGAAATAACACAATAAACACTCTCAATGCATTAATTCAACCAATTCAATCCATTAAGGTATTAGATGATGGCTATGTCTACAAATACAGTGCAAAATATTACTTCTCTACAAACAGTCCGTACAAAATGAACTCCAATTATCACTTCATGGTTTTTTCCACCTTATATATCCTATTACCACATGTCTAGACCCTCATGTCTAGATTTGGTCATAATTAAAGCCAATTTCTAAAATCTAGGAAATGTTGTCATGACAACTTTGCAAAGCTGCAAAAGTTGTCATGACAACTTTTACAATTTTTTGTCAAAATAATATTATATCAACTCCAATGGCCCAATTTGGTTTCCAAACTTACCAAATGACCCTAAAACACTTAAAAACATTAAAAACTTGAATTTCACTCCATTTTGGAGTTTTGGTCAACCCTTTGACCTTTTGGTTGACTTCTAAGGATATAGACCCCTAGTTGCAACTTGACTCAACAACTAACAAACCCTAATCACTACTAACCCTAAACATACCTTAGACACACTTTGGACTTTATAACATAGTCCTTATTCACTGATGGTTGGCCAAACCAACCTATAAGCCAAAATGACTAACAAGATCTTTCAAAGACCTTAGGGTGCTCCTGCACCATCCTCCCCTGCAAAAAACAAGTTAAGGTACCCATGGTGTTGAGAACTCCTCACTGATTCCATGCCTTTTGAAGTCACTCTCAGCTATCCAAGTGGCTTCTGACTCTAGTTTCTACCTCCACTTCACTAGATTTTCCATATAGACCTTATTCCTGGTCTGCTTCTTCACTCTTGAATTCAATATCCTTTCAACTTGTGGCTTGATCTAATCCACATCCTTATTCACTTTAGTACTATACTAAACCTCATCCATCACTGGCCCTTTATACTTTATCAAGTCCTTCACATTGACCCCATCCATAATGTCTGGGCCGAGCTAACATCTATTATAGAATCTTTCCCCAGCCACACTCCAAACCATGCTGTCCATGATCAGGCATCAGATAGCACAAAAGGAAACATGCTAATACCACTGGTAATCTATGTGTGGGTCCATACACACTAATCATATCTTCCCATGGGATAGCTCTCCCCATGATAAGGTCGTCCTACAGTATCTCCCTCAGTGTCAGTGTCCCTAGTCGTGGCTGCACCTCATACTCCACCCTACCTCTATGAAATGGAATCCTCAGTATCCTGTAAATATCCTCAGGTGTCACTATCATCTCACCCTATGGAAGGTAGAAAGTGTTCATTTCTGAATGGAAAATCTCAACAAGTGCTCCCAATAAACTGTGATTTACCTAAATCTCGGGTACATCACATAGAGAGGTTAGGCCCAAACTATCTAGATGTGCTATCTCTACATCATCTAATTGTGCCACTAGTCTACTATTGGCTGGGTGGTGTGATATGAATGCGATCTCTAGGAAGTTAACCTACACAACATGCAAACAACAGTGCACGATCAATAATCTGAGATAATCAAAGCACAATGAGACAATTAAGCATTAAAGACATCCTATATATAGTCACAATGCTGATGTAGATGCTATTGGATGTGATGTAGACTTATTTCATATTCTAACTGCTCACTATTTTTCCAAGCAAAGAAGCAATTTTTCACGTGAAAAAGTACTCTTTCGCACGAAGAAGTTTTTCAGGTCGTGTGAACTTTGCTACCAATCTGCATGAGAAAACCATCTATTTTAGGGTTTTACACGTGAATGTGGGTACTCTCCCACATGATAATTCCAACCACATGGCACGAGAAGGAATTTTATCATGCGATATTTCCCTAAAATCTGTGCAAAGAAACTACTTCTTCACTCGAAATCCCGCGGACAGTTTTCTCGAACATCAAAAACAATGGAAAAATTGACTAAAAATGGTAAACATTGAATTGACAGAGAGGTTTATTACCCACTTACTGAAGGTTTGTACCTAGTTGGCCAACTATGCCTCCTAGATCGCTCGAATCAATGTGTGTTGTAGGGGCAACCATTTTCACTCAGAGCTCCGTTTACAAAAGTCAAAAGGTTGAAATGATTTGAAAATGACCTTTTGGTCCATATATAGGTTTTGAACTAATTTTTCAAAGTGCTTTTTTTTGCATGAAAACTTCACCCTTACCTAATTTGACTGCTCTGAATCCATTTTCGCGATCAAAATTGAAATCTGACACTTCTATATAGCTCAAAATTGCATTTTAAAATTTTTGGGACCAACGTGATCGGACGCTTATGTAGTCATCTTTCTGATGTCACTTTCTTGTCATAATCATATCTTGTCATCATTTTCTCAAATCTTTGACTTTTTTCCTCAAAAGTCAACTTTGGTCAACTTGGTCAACTAGACCTCAAAATTGCTCAAAATTGATTCTAAATTTTTTGAATTCTTCCATAATCTGTTCTAAGTTCTTCTTTCTCTCTGATTCAACATCTATCTGCTATTTTTTCACTCTCCATCATCATTATGACGTGTCATCTTTCTAGTTCACTCTTGAGGGGGCAAGATGATTACATCATTGAATCTATTCCAATCAATCTGATCTAATTTTCAAAAATTCTCACTACTACGAGCATCTCATCACTTGGGGCATGTTCAATTTTTCGTACTTCATAGTCAAAAGTGGATACTCCACAATCAATAGGGGCATCTTTGTTCACTACATCTTATCATCTTGTTAGTATCTGAGGAATCTAACTCAGATTCTTGAGGATCAAGCTTTGTTCTGGAGATGATTCTCAAAAATTCACCTATTGGAAATTGGGGCAATCTAACCCTGACTCCTGAAAATCAAGCTTTGTTCTAGAGATGATTCTAAAACTTGATCTAACCAGTGTCTGGGCAATCTAACCTAGATATTGGGGGACTAAGCTTCATTCTAGAGATAGTCCTAAAAA
Organism: Thuja plicata; assembly: GCA_018584345.1. NCBI lineage: Eukaryota > Viridiplantae > Streptophyta > Pinopsida > Cupressales > Cupressaceae > Thuja > Thuja plicata. The sequence goes on along the minus strand of MU223258.1, from coordinate 6,021,285 downwards.
CCTCTATTTACTATCTTCTGAGACAGGTATTGAGGCAATCTAACCCTAACTCCTAAAGGTTAAGCATCATTTTGGGGAAAGCCTTGTAAAAGATGTCAATCTAACTAGTGTCTTGGCAATCTAACCTAGATATTGGGGGACTAAGCTTTGTTTGGGATATAGTCCTAAAATCTCTATTGATTATCTTCTTGGATAGGTATCGGGGCAATCTAACCCTGACTCTTGAAGGTTGAACCTCGTTCTGGGGACAGTCTTGTGAAAGATTTAAAATCTATTAGGTATTAGGGCATTCTAACATGGATCCCTGAGGATCAAGATTTGTTCTAGAGACGATTCTCAAAATCTTAATCTATTAGGTATCAAGGCATTCTAACCCAGATCCCTAAGGATCAAGTTTCATTCTGAAGATGACCCTCAAAAAATATACTTGAACGACATCCTGGAAACCAAACCTAGACTTTAGAGAGTCAAGCTTTGTCCTGGAGATGGCTCTAAAATCTTCATCAATCGATCTTTGCATCATTAATTTTTGAAATCTATTCTTCTATACTCCAGGCATCAGACTATTCTTTGAATCAATGCACTACTCGCACATTAATTCAAAGAGGGGAACAATGTAACACCCCAAAAATGGCATCTTGCAACCATCACCAATTTTGTTGCATTTGTCATTCTTTTGAATCATCAAAGTCCTATTGTACTAGGCAATTCTGAATTTTGACTGACTCTACTCAACCTGAGTGTCAAATGCCAAAATCCTAAATCTGCATTAATCATACATTATATTTAATATTAAATATCCATTGGCTAAACAAACCCTATGATTGAATTAATTTAATTATAAAGTCCTAGCACTTTAATTAAATTAAATTCACCCTCTTTAGCTAAGACACATAAAAAGGGATTAAATAATATTTAATTATTAAATAACTATCCTCATTTCAATATTTGAATTTAATTATTCAAATAATTGAGAAAAACATATTTATGAGGTCATATTCTATTTATTTAATTAAATATTCTCTTCAGTTCAGAAATAGAAGTTTTGAATTAACTGTGCTTTAAAGAGAAAGAAAACAGTTAAATTGTAAATAAAATAGTTAAATCAAAAGAGAAAAGAATTAAATCAAAGAAAAAAAATAGTTAAAGCAAAGGAAAAACAATTTATTGTATTCTTTTTAAGAAAGCTTTCGAATCTAAACTGGCTTTTCCATATTTTTATTTCAAAGAGGAAAGTTTCTATTCTGAACAACCTCTGAGTCTATAAAAGAACTCCCATTCCTCATTCGAAACCCTTCCTAAATTTGTAGTCATATGCATTGTTAGAATACTGAATTGTTGCTACATTCTTAGTTAATAATCTCATATAGAATAATCTCATTCTATAATAGATTAATTTCAATTTCTAGAATAATCTTATTGAAATCATGGCATAGTTTTAATCTCATTTCTAGTTAAAATGGTTCATTTAGATTAATCTTGCATGTTTCATTTCTAGATTAATCATTGCATTGCATTCATGGAAGCATAAATCCTTCATTATAGATTGGTCTATGGTTGTGAGACTCTCATTCTGAGAGGTATTTCAAAACCCCATCTAGATAGAAGGAAACAGGTCGAATCATACAGACAGACAAGATGAATAACCTCATACATTTCCAAATTTATTAACAGGGCCAAATTTACCACATACATTTCTGGGCTGGACTAACATCTGTTGTAACATCCTGCCCCAATCGCACTCCAAACTGTCCTGTCCATGATCAGGCATCAAAAAACACCCAAGGAAACATGCTAATACCACTGGAAATCTATGTGTGGGCCTGTACACACTAATCAGATTCTCCCATGGGATAGCTCTCCCCATGACAAGGTCATCCTGTAGTATCTCCCTTAGTGCCAGTGTCCCTAGTCACAGTTGCACCTCATACTCCACCTTGGCTCCATAGAATGGTGTGAGGTCCTGCCCTGACCTATCCTAGTTTGACTTTCATTTTGACACTTGACTCATCAGGATGATATTTTGAGTATTGACTTTATGGTTATGCATGTCGTCTTTTGGACCTTATGTGTAGTTTGTTACAGGTTTTGTTGATGATCACAGTTACCGTACTCTTTATATCTATACACATGCTTATTTTGATAGTTTGATTTTTCATGATATATGCATACAGCTTTTCTTTGTTATCTTTTCATATTATGTTCATTAATGAAATCATGGTTCTAGAATATGATGTTAACACTTGTTTCTGCAAATATGTAATATTATATGATGTAGACGTATACACATGTATATTGTTTAGAAGATGCTATCATTTTATGTCGAAATGTTTATTAATATAAATGGTTTTTTTTATAATGTACTGACATCGAGTTTGAGCATGCAGGGATATGGCCATGGTTTAATTCGGGGAAACAAGATAGGACCAAGTGTAATCCGTAAAGCCAAGGCTGACTCTAGTAAGAGAGTGCGACCTCGTTGTATTGTATTTTCTTTTGTAAATGTGATAATTGATTATGTATGTGTGTTAATGGTTTAATTTGTATATTGTAAATGATTTTTATTTTTGTGTAAATGTTTAAATATTTTGCACACAAGCATGCCACATAGGTTGTGATGTGTATTCTGTTGGTGATGTGTCATTTGACACTTTAGTTGTAGTGGCATGTGATGTGGATTTTGGACCCCACCTCCTTCTTGGTAATCTTGAACATTTCCCAAACTAATAGGTGGCATATGAGACCAAGGAAACCTTGATAAACAAACCTCATTTTCGGATGCATAAATCTTTGGTTATTTTAACAGGTTTTGGGAAGCCCTAGGTTATGGTTTGATGCAAATTTGAGTACCCCAATGTTAGGACTTTGGTTGGGGGGCTCAATTCCTGCTTTTTCACCTTCCTAGGCCACCTTTAAGTCCCTCCAATTATGTCATTTTTGGGATGCACGAAAATTGGAAACCTTTCCTTAGCTGTCCACCAAT
>MU223258.1:5984015-6003254 GCA_018584345.1 Thuja plicata | reverse complement strand
GAATCCTCAGTATCCTGTAAATATCCTTGGGGGTCACTGTTATCTCACGCTGTGGAAGGTAGAAAGTTTTCGTTTCCAAATGGAAACACTGAACATGTGCTCCCAATAAACTGTGATTTACCTGAATCTCAGGTACATCACATAGAGAGGTCAGGACCAAACTATCTAGATGCGTTGTCTCTACGTCATCTAACTATATGCCACTAGTCTGCTAATGGCTAGGTGGTGTCATCTGAATGCGCTATCTGGGAAGTCAACCTACATGACATGGAAACAACAGTGCACGATCAGTAATCTGAGATAATAAAAGCATAACGAGATAATTAAGCATTAAAGACATCATATAGACAGTCACAACACTAATGCAAATGCTATTGGATGCGACACAGACTTATTTTGTATTCTAACTGCTCACTTTTTTTCCATGTGAAGAAGTAGTTTTTCATGCGAAAAAGTACTCTTTCGCGCGAAGAAGTTTTTCGTGTCGCGCAAACTTTGATGTTCACGTGAACTTTGCTACCAATCTGCATGAGAAAACCATCCATTTGAGGATTTTTCGCATGAATGTGGGTACTCTCCCACACAATAATTCCCACCACATGGTGCTAGAAGGCATTTTCTTGCGCGAGATTTCCCTATGTGCCGCGCAAAGAAACTACTTCTTCACGCGAAATCCCATGGGAAGATTTCTAAAAACATGAAAAACAATGAAAATTTGACTAAAAATGGTAAACATGGAATTGACAGAGAGGTTTATTGCCCACTTACCAGAGGTTCGTACCTGGTTGGCCGACTATGCCTCCTGGATCGCTCGAATCAATGCGTGTTATAGGGAACCACCATTTTTGCTCAGAACTCCGTTTACAAAAGTCAAAAGGTTGAAATGATTTGAAAAATGACCTTTTGGTCCATATATAGGTTTTGACCTAATTTTTCAAAGTGCTCCACTTTGCATAAAAACTTCACCATTACCAAATTCGACCACCCTGAATCCATTTTTGCGATCGAAATTGAAATTTGACACTTCTATATATCTCAAAATCACATTTTAAAATTTTTGGGACCGACATGATTGGACACTTGTGTAGTTGACTTTCTGACGTTGCTTTATTTTGAGAATCATATCTTATCATCATTTTCTTAAATCTTTGACTTTTCCCTCAAAAGTCAACCCTGGTCAACGATGGTCAACCCTAGACAAACTTGGTCAACGAGACCTTGAAATCACTTGCAATTGATTCTAAATCTTTTGAATTCTTCCATAATCTGTCATGAGTTCTTCTTTATCTCTAATTCAACATCTATCTTCAATTCTTCACTCTCCATCATCATTATGACGTGTCATCTTTCTATTTCGCTCTCGAGGGGGCAGGATGATTACATCATTGAACCTATTTTTCAATCAATCTGATCTGATTTTCAAAAGTCCTCATCGCTAGGGGCATCTCATCACTTGGGGCATGTTCAGGTTTTCATACTTCATAGTCAAAACTGGATACTCGAGAATCAATAAGGGCATCTTTGTTCCTTACATCATGTCATCTATTAGGTATCAGGGCATTCTAACCCAGATCCCTGAGAATCAAGCTTCATTCCAGAGATGGTTCTTGAAATCTCAATCTATTAAGTGTCTGAACAATACAACTCAAATTCTTGAGGATCAAGCTTCGTTCTAGAGATGATTCTCAAAAACTCATCTATTGGTAATTGGGGCAATCTAACCCTAACTCCTGAAAATCAAGCTCCGTTCTGGAGATGATTCTGAAACTTGATCTAACCAGTGTCTCAGCAATCTAACCTAGATATTGGGGGACTAATCTTCATTCTAGAGATAGTCCTAAAAACCTTTATTTACTATCTTTTGAGACAGGTATCAGGACAATCTAACCCTGACTCATGAATGTTAAGCCTCATTCTGGGGATAGCCTTGTGAAAGATATCAATCTAAACAGTGTCTTGGAAATCTAACCTAGATATTGGGGGACTAAGCTTTGTTCTACAGATAGTCCTAAAATCTCTATTGATTATCTTGTTGGACAGGTATCGGGGAAATCTAACCCTGACTCCTGAAGGTTGAGCCCTGTTCTAGGGATAGTCTTGTGAAAGATATAAAATCTATTAGGTATCAGGGCATTCTAACCCGGATCCCTAAGGATCAAGCTTCATTCTGGAGATGACCCTCAAAAAATCTATTTGACCGACATCTCGGCAACCTAACCTAGACTTTATAGTGTCAAGTTCTGTCCTGGAGATGGCTCTAAAATCTTCATCAATTGATCTTTGCACCATCAATTTTTGAAATCTATTCTTCTGTGCTTCAAGCATTAGACTATTCTTTAAATCAATGTGCTACTCACACATCAATTCAAAGAGGGGAAAAATGTAACACCCCAAAATTGGCATCTTGCAACCCTAACCAATTTTGTTGCATTTATTATTCTTCTAAATCATCAAAGTCCTATTGTACTATGCAATTCTAAGTTTTGACTGACTCTACTCGACCTAAGTGTCAAATGCAAAAAATCTTAAATCTGCATTAATCATACATTATATTTAATTCCTAAATATCTATTGGCTAAACAAACCATATGGTTGAATTAAATTAATTATAAAGTCCTAGCACTTTAATTAAATTAAATTCACCCCTTTTAGCTAAAACACATAAAAAGGAATTAAATACTATTTAATTATTAAACAAATATCCTCATTTCAATAATTGAACTTAATTATTCAAATAATTGAGAAAAATAGATTTATGAGGTCATATTCTATTTATTTAAATAAATATTCTCTTCAGTTCAGAAATAGAAGTTTTGAATTAATTGTGCTTTAATTAGAAAGAAAATAGTTAAATCATAAATAAAACAGTTAAATCAAAAGAGGAAAATAATTAAATCAAAGAAAGAAAATAGTTAAAGCAAAGGGAAAACAATTTATTGTATTCTTTTTAAGAAAGCTTTATAATTTAAACTAGATTTTCTATCTGTTTTATTTCAAAGAGAAAAGTTTCTCTTCTGAACAACCTCTGAGTTTATAAAAGAACTCCCATTCCTTATTCGAAACCCTTCCTGAATTTCTAGTCAAATGCATTGTTAGAATACTGAATTGTTGCTACATTCTTAGTTCATAATTTCATATAGAATAATCTCATTTTGCAATAGATTAATTTCAATTTCTAGAATAATCTCATTGAAATGATGGCATAGTTTTAATCTCATTTCTAGTTTAAATGGATCATTTATATTAATCTTGCATGTTTCATTTCTAGATTAATCATTGCATTAGATTCATGGAAGCATAAATCCTTCATTCTAGATTGGTCTATGGTTGTGAGACTCTCATTTTGAGAGCTATTTTGAAACCCCATCTGGATAGAAGGCAACAGGTCGAATCATATAGACAGGAAAGATGAATAACCTCATATTCATTCTTGTGTGTATCTGATGAATAAGGACTATGTTGAAGTGTATGGTTGATTAGAAGGGCCAAATTTACCACATACATTTTTGGTGCCCACCATGGGGCTTGAGGTAATCTTTTCTAGCCCCATTTCATTAAATTTTTTTTCATTTTTCTGCATTCGGTCTGTACTTCCATAATTATCTGTTTTAATATTGAGCAAAATTTCATAGTGTCTCACTTGAACTTTCTAGTTCTTCGCAGGGCCTTCTACACTTCTTCGCGTGATTTGTGCTGAATCATCATGAAAAATTCCACACCAAATCTTTTATTTTATATTTCTTGTTTCAGTTTTCTAACCATCTGATGTTCCCTGACATCTGTATTTCTCTGATTTTATCTTCTGGAACAGCTTAATAGTGGTTTGCAGGACACTGAGATAAAGAAATCAATCATAAACTTCTAGCGTGTTTATTGTAGGATGCTAAAATGAAGAAAATTATTAAAAACTACTAATGTGTTTATTGCAGGACATTTGTTGAAGACCTTGCATATTTTTACAAATTATCATGTCTATTTTTAGTAGTTATAACACACTTCGGTTGGTGCTTAAAATTAATCATTGTCTTGTGTGATTGAAGTGTTTTCTAGATTGTAATTCCATGAACTACATGAACGTATCCTCTCCCCTCACCTTTATGGATCTTACGTGTAAGAGAAATTCATGTGATTCTTCTAGAGTGGCTACCTCCCGAGAGCTTTAGCAGAGCTAGTGAGAGTGGATGCCCAACTAGTAACAGGCTGAAGCCAAGCCCTTACGAACTGGTATACAAAAATTCTATTGTGAATAATGTCACAATATACAGGTGTGAATTTGTTGTGGCAACCAAAATCTCCTCCAGTACCCAGTGGTGCATTAAAGTCCCAATATTGTTAAGGTGAAATCCTTTCTTTGAAGGATTGGGAGAGCCCTCTTAATTGGGAAAATGACTTGATCACAACCACCTGAACAGATTTCCTTACTATAAAATATTATTCTAGTTTCCAAAAACCCTCTATCTATTGGTGTGGAAGGTCAGAGACCAACTAAGAAGCCCCACACTCTTATGACTCTTAGTAGAGACAACATGCCTTTGGGAAGCAATTCCTTTGGGGTTTGAAGCTTTGTGTGCCTAAGAAGTGAGTGCACATGTAAGGAGGAGCCCGTGCCTCCAAGCTTCTAATTTGTCCACTAAGAGTACGCGTAGCTAAACTTTGGTTCAAGTGGGGATTCAATACATACTGTCCTGGCTATCCTAGGATTGTGATATTTTTGTTCTGGTACTAAAAACATTCTATTTAATGTGTTTTGCATGGGTGTATCATTTAAACAATTGAAATGATCATCAAAACACACAAACTGTCAAACTTGAACATGTCCAAAACAATCTATAACTCAAACTATCTATCAGAAAAGAGCATGATTTTATCTCAGGAAGCGCAATCTAGTCTTAATTATCTGATTCTATAGACTTTCATTTGTCAAAATTGTATAGTTTCACGCCATTCTACCAATCTTCGCATCATTATTTGAGAATCTTCGCGCAACACGCTAGCAATTGTCCTGCGATATGTCGCAATCTTGCTATCATTTTATACACATTTTTTTTCACCAGTCTAGCATTATTCTTTGCACAAGACTGCATAGTTTCACATGTGTCTATAAGAATCTTCATGTGAGAATGCAGTTCTTGATGCAAGTCTGAAGCTATTTTTTCAAAACAATGAGCTAATTCTCGTCTGTTAAGCATACTTCTATCAAATCTAGTCTCTGATCTAGATCTATTTATCTGACTTCTATCTTCACACAGTCAAAAACTTGGTTTCTTGGGTTGAGGATTACATGATTCTTTCTTAAACTAGTCTCGTCTTATATCTTTTGGTCTATTTCTACTGTGTCATCATGTCTTGTGTCGCAATAGTCATCTCTTGGCTGTTCTAGCCTCATCTCCAACGATTTGCACCAAGGATACTTCACCCTTTGGCATTTTCTGTGCATTTACTTTGAGATAGTTTCAATTTTTGTCCTAGTTCACATCCCTTGTTCAATCTTTGTCTATGAATATCACAACTCAAAGTGGCAAAACATTTCCTTCAATCAATCAAGATGAATTTGTTCTTTCCACACCATTGTTGGCTACATCTAGTGAGGAATCATCTCAACCTCCTTCTCCGGTACATCGACCTTGCATCAAATGGTCATTTCCAATGGATTTTAGTCAAGTTCAAAATCCTTTGTTCCAAGAGGATCTAAATTCTAAAAAAATTCAATATTCTCACATTGAGTCTTTACACATTGAACACTTGCATTCTAGCAAAATGACAGATCATAGTCAACTGGATGGACCTAGTTTCAACCAGACTGAAAACCCTCCTCTTCAAGAAGAGAAGGAGATAACCCAAGGGGATATCTTAGACACTCACAATAATAAAAACTTTATGAGAATGATGGAGTCATAATGAAAGAAGAGAAGGAGAAATACCTTCTCAAATTGGCTATTCAAGGGACCAAATTACCCTCTGATCACTAGATAGAGACACATGTTGAGAAAGAGGAAGAAACTAAAAAACTCCCACTTGCAAAAGAAAATACAAGGCATACAAGAGAAACTCCTTCAACTCATGAAGGAAAAAGACAAACCTACCACTCAATTCACACTGGAAAGCACTTTTCCATTCCCATTTGATAAGAGTCTATGCATGCCTCCTTTTCCCAAAGGAGTTGAACTTCCCAAATACAATAAATACTTGGGTACATCTAATCCCCAGGATCATTTGAGAGAGTTTGGTGCTCTCTCTATGGAGTTTATACATGACACAACCTATCTCATGCATATCTTCCCATGTAGTTTGGGAGGGTTAGCTATGGAGTGGTTCTCTAGACTACCAACTGGCATCAAAACTTTTGACAAAATTGCCAATTTATTTTTACAACACTATTCTCACAACATCCAACATCTAGTTCATATCTGAGATCTTTGCAACTTGAAACAAAATCTTGGGGAATCCTTCTTGGAATTTATCCAAAGATGGAGACAACTTTATACATGATATTCTCACAAGATACCTGAATCTAAAAAGTTGGACATCTTTCTTGACAATCTTCTCCCAAACTTTGGATATCAAGTACAGTTGCAAGGTCCTCTAACCTTTGATGACATGATTAAGTAAGTTGTGATAATTGACACATTTATGATCAAGAAAGGAGAATTGACCTTACACAAGGAACATAAACAAGGGTCTTCCTCCTCAAGTAAAGATAAACCCAAATTTCCCAACAAGATCAAAAATGTTGTGAATGATGGTGCTGTAGACAATGTGACTCCCAAGCCTTCTAAAGTTGCCTTTAATCTTACTACCACAATGCAAGTAGCCAAAGCCACTAAACAGGCTGTAGTAGATTCCAAATAGTACTTCATAATTTTTTGGATCTAAACCTTGGGCTCCTAGACCCAAATGTGAGTTCACTCCTCTAGGAGAACCTCTTGATTTGGTTTACAAGACTCTCTTGGACAACCATTTACTCACTCCACTAGATAATTCATGACCTTATGATCCGCAACCAAGACCCTCTTGGTGGAATGAATCCGCTTATTGTGATTTTGACCAAAACAAAGGTCATAAAATAGCTACTTGTCTTAAATTGTGGCATAAAATCCAAGATCTCATTGATAGTGAAGTTATTGTTGTGGGAGGTCACAACAAGAATTTTGATCACCAAGCTTTCAAAGACCCATTTCCTCCTCATAGAAAAGGTGAATCATCTAAAGAAAAAAATATTGATGCCAAGGTCAACTATACATACACCAATAATGACAATGTCATTAATATGGTTGAACCTGTTGATATTGAATACTATAATGTCATCATTCTCAAGGGAAGGGGAGATACTCCCAAGCCCAAAACACCTTTCATCTTGTGAGGGTCTACACCTCAGTCTTCCAAACAAGAAGAGTCTTAGGTCAGTGCTAATGTTTTTACTCGATCTCACGCTAAGATCATCCTCAAAGGCCCTGAGCCTTCTATGTCTACATCAACACAACCCCTAGACAAAGCTAATGTTGGCTCTACCAATAAGAATCCAAAATTGGGTTCCTCATCTAATGCTGCCAATTACAACATTCTCGATCAATTGCAACGTACTAATTCCCAGATCACTATTTTTGAGCTGCTAAAAATCTCCCCTGCTCATAGGGAAATCTTGGATAAAGCCCTCATCAAGGCAAATGTCCTAAATGATATTGATCTCAACTAGTTTCAATCCATGGTAGGTCACTTGACCTCCTCCCATTACTTTTCTTTCTCTGAGGAAGATGACCATTCTTTGAGTCACCTACATAATAACCCTCTACACATTGAAGTCATGATTGGTCCAAAGTGTGTTCGTTGTGTTCTCATAGATAACGACGCTGGCCTCAATATTTCCTCTGCTAGTTTCCTTACTGAGTTAGGCTATGGTGAAGACTACATAAATGCTCACAAAAAGATTACTATTAAAGCATATGATGAAGAAGAATAGAAATATAAGGGGCTAGTTGTGTTGCCAATCAGAGTTGGTCCTGTTGAACAAGATGTTACCTGTCAAGTGCTTGACATTCCTTTGATATACAATATTCTGTTAGGTAGGACATGGATCCATGAAATATAGATTGTCCCTTCAATGTACCATCAGTGCATTAAGTTCCCATTCCAAGGATCTAAAGTGACTATACCTGCTAGTACACACTATGATTCCAATGCCCTCACAAAATCTACTGACGTCTTTGTGCCTACCAATAGAGAATCTATTGAGCTCTTTGAGACTAAATTAAAAGAAATGGAAAAGAGTTTAACACTCAAAGAAACTGGCATGGGAGGATATCATATTGAACCTGTGCTATCTATTACATCTCTTCCTTTGTCTCTATGTTCTTTTGGGAGGCCTTCTGAGAGCACTAAACCTTCTACGGTTCCTCCTCCAACAAAGTATGGTGGTACCTTTGTACAAGCCATGGTACCATTAGAAGAAGAAGCTGAAAATAGAGCTATCAAAGCCTAGATCTATAAAGGAGAAGACAATTTTGAACAAACTACTCCACCTTATGACATAAAACCTGAGTAGTATGGCAAAGGTCTATCTATTATGCAATGTTTTGGCTACAAAGGAAATGCTCCTATAGGTGTGAATCATAAGGGATTGATCACACCACTTAAAGATATTGGTCATAGAACATGTGACTCTACAGATATAGGCTTCAAGAAACTCACATTTCAACTAGGGATAAACAAGTTTGTACCTCGAGAAGATAAACAACCAATACCTAAAGAAACATCTAAAACTAAAGAATCTGAAGACAGTTCTGAGGAGGATAGTTTTCCTTGTCCTATTCCCCCAGACTTGGCGGCATTCTTTGCTGAGCCAGATGACTTTATACCACGTATAATTACAATAGAAACTGACATTGATTCTAATGACACCACTTCACTTTCTCTATTAACCTATGAAGAGTGGAAAGAAATACAAACTATAAATCCAAGTCATCAGGGTGATTTATACATACCTCCACACTTTCAAGAACAATTTGAACAAGAATCCCAGTCACTTCTCACTACATAAGAAGTAGTTGATGCTACAAACACTAATGAGGTACCTTGGTCAAAAGGTTCTCATCTAACCATAGCAAAGGTTCTAGGTAGAACTCATCCCAACTAGGGACAAAGGGTTGATTTCACCCATGTTCTTGATACAACATCCAATGATGAAATAGACTCTCATGAGTATGAGTTCTACAGCTTGTCATATGCCACCTCTGACAGAGATACAGATATAGTTCACACATATGAAAACCTTCTTGATGTGGGTGAAGGGTCTAATGCAAGTTCAAATGAGTCTGACTCCATAGATGTTAACGTATCATCTACTACGGTCGCTAGGAATCAAAGTAATTCAACTATACCTCTGGATGAGATCGCTTTAGGTCTCAACTTGCTTGTCCATGATTTTGATGATTATACCATAAACACACTTGAACCTATCACTTCTCTTTCACTTCACCATCCTGAGCTTATAGACTAGAACTCTACCTCCCCTTCTAATGAAGTCCTTACATTCCATAATGATTATGCTCTTTCATGTTACCTCCACATTGTCGACCATGTAACGTCCTCCACTAGCGAAGAAAGTGTCAACATGACTGAGGCTGACATCAAGTATCTTAGTCATAAAATCAAAAGAAGAAAAAATAGGCACTCTAATGGTGAAAAGAACATCGTGGCAGTATCAGAGCCTAAAAAAGTTAAAATAAAGGATGTATCCAAGGGTGAAAACCTCTCTGAGGCACCCGAGGATGAGATACTTGATGTGCTTCCAAGTCATTTCTAGGAACAATCATCTGTGCTTATTGAACCAACTCAACCAATCAACTTGGGTACAAAAGCTGAACCTCAGATCATTCACTTGGCACAATCACTATCTAAGGTAGAAAGAGAGGAATTCACTACATTCTTCTAGAGCAAAAAGATAGACTTTGCATGGAAATATTCAGACATGCTAGGATTAGACCCTAATCTAATCATGCACCATTTTTCCATTGCACCAGGCGTCAAGCCCGTCAAGCAAAAGCTTCAAAAAATGCATCCACATGTGGCTCTACTTGTCAAAGTTGAATTGGAGAAACTTCTTAAGGCAGTATTTATCAAAGTAATTGACTATGCAGAATGGATCTCTAACATTGTTCCAGTATCAAAACATGATAAATCTATCTGAGTCTGCACACACTACAGAGACTTGAATCTAGCATGTCCTAAGGAAAACTTTCCATTTCCCAATATTGATATGATTGTAGATATGATAGAAGGGTATGAAATGTACTCACTAATGGATGGTTTCTTTGGCTACAAGTAGATAAAGATCATGCCAGAGGACCAAGAGAAAACTACTTTCACATGCACATGGGGCACTTTCTGTTGGAAAGTCATACCCTTTGGACTCAAAAATGTTGGTGCTACATATCAGAGAGATGTCACTACTATATTTCATGACATGATGCATAAAAAAATGGAAGATTATGTTGATGACACTCTAGCTAAAAGCATGCACTAAGAGAAACATCTTTCGGATCTAGGTCGTATACTAGATCGCATGGAATAGTTCAGTCTGAGGCTCAATCCTAAGAAATATGTATTTGGCATAACATCTAGAAAATTGCCTGGTTATATCATCTCTGCAAAAGGCATAGAAGTGGATCTTGTGTAAGTACAAGCTATCATGGAAATGCCACCAGAAAACAATATCAGACAAATGAGAGGACTTCAAGGCCGACTACAGTCTATCCAGTGTTTTATCTCACAACTAGCAAACAAGTCACAACCATTCACCAAGACTTTACACAAGGGTGTGACGTACCAATGGAGAAAATAATGTGATGAGGGGATCCAACAAATTAAATAGTATCTTGCAAACCCACCAATCTTGATGCCTCCTATTTATGGGAAGCCGCTTATACTTTACATCTCTGCTACAGATACATCATTGGGTATCCTACTGGCTCAAGAAGATCAGCACGACAAAGAAAGGGCTATCTATTACATTAGTAGAACTCTGGTCTCATATGAAACAAAATATTCTACTATAGAGAAGGCTTGCCTTACAGTGGTATTTACTTCACAAAAATTACAACACTGTATGTTGGCTCATACTACATGCCTAATTGCTAAAATTGATCTTCTAAAGTATTTGCTCAGTAAAGCTACCTTCATGGGTAGACTCACTAAATGGGTCATGCTTCTCAGTGAATTTGATATTGAGTATGTAGAAAGGAAGGTTATTAAGGGATAGGAAATTGTAGATCAATTGGTAGAAGCACCTCTAGTAGATCATCAACCATTTCACATTGAATTCGCAGATGAGTCCATATTACTTCTCACACATCAATCCTAGACTATGTTTTTTGATGGTTCATTTACCCAAAAGGGGTTAGGTGCTGGGATATTGTTCATTATACCTCAAAGGTACTCTTTACTAAAAGAATATAAGATGTTGTTCCCTTGTACAAACAAAATTGCTGAGTATGAAGCCTTAATCAATGGTATGAAGATCACCCTTAAGAGGTGAGTACACGAACTCAATGTCCTTGGAGATTCATAGTTAGTCATTAATCAAGTAAATGATATATATCAGACAAAGATGACAAGCTAGTGCCTTATAAATGGTTGGTTGATGACCTTAAAAATTATTTTACTCACATCACATTTCAACAAGTTCCAAGGGCAGATAATAAAGTAGTAGATTCTATGGCTACTTTTGCTTCCATGCTACAGATGCCAGAAAATGATTTTTGACATGAATTCCTAGTGGAGATGTTACGCTACCTAGCCTATGATTCCCCCGATTCTTGGATGATCTATTCTATCATTGGACATGAATCATCTCGCTACCATCACATATTTTCCTACCTTTGTGACTAGATTGTTCTGGACACTTACACCTAGAATGAGAAATGTCACTTAATTCGTAGTGCTTCACAGTTTGTCATCATAGATAATGACTTGTATAGGTGTGATCTAGATGGTACCCTCCTTAGGTGTTTATAACTTGATGAGTCCAACCATGTGTTAGTAGAGGTGCATTAAGGCATCTATGGGTCTCACTCTAATAGCTTGACATTGACCCGTAAACTTATTAGAGCTGGTTACTATTGGCCAGATATGGAAAAAGAAGCTACACATTTTTCTAAGTCTTGCAAATAGTGTCAACTACATGGTAATTTGATTCATGCTCTAGCTAAGGAGCTTATTCCCTTCATTACTTTCTAGCCATTTCAGCAATGGGCCTTTGACTTGGTGGGTTAGATTTATCTCTCGTCCTCAAATGGACATAAGTTCATCATCACAGTCATAGACTATTTTACCAAGTGGGTGGAGGTAGTCCCTCTCACCGTTGTCAATAGAAAATCAGTAGCTATGTTCATTCTCAACTACATCATCTGCAGGTATGGTGTACCCTCAGCAATAATCACTCATAATGGGGGGCAATTCAAAAACAAGGATTTGACAGAGTTATGCTCTAAGTTTAAAATTACTCAACATTGGTATTCCATCTATTATCCTTAGGGTAATGGATAGGCAGAAGTATCCAATAAGACAATCCTTAAAATCCTGCATCACACAGTGCACAAATCCAGATGAGATCGGCATCTCTAAATCAATCCAGCTCTCTGGGCATACAGGACAAGCATAAGAACACCAACAGGGGCTACTCCCTATGCTTTGGTTTATGGAGAAGATCCTGTGTTACCAATTGAGGTTGAGATTCCTTCTCTATGAGTCTCCTTGAAAAGCCTCATTACTAATGAAGATAATATAATATCTCGGCTACAAGAGCTAGAACTACTTGATGAACGTCGGTAAGTAGCGTTCGATCACCTTTGAGCATATCAAAAAAGGATGTCCAAGAGCTATAACAAGAAGGTTAGACCAAGGGATTTCCAAGTGGGTGACATCATTCTGAGGGAGAACCCTAAGAATCAACAACATCGGATCCAGAAAGGAAAATTTGAACCAAATTGGCTTGGTTCGTATGTTGTCACTGCAGTGTTTGGGTCTAGCACCTATCAAATTTCTACTACTGAAGGGGAGAAACTCAAGGAGCCCATCAATGCTCTTCATTTGAAATGGTTCTACAGCTGAGACATCTTCAGTGTGCTCATGTATATAGTAAAATCCTGAAAAAATTCTAAAAATCTGAAAATGTCCTAAACAAATGATCATCTTAGTGAAAACCTAGCGATAGGCACTTTGATGTATCTCCTAAAAAAATTTAATATTCTATAATGCCCAAAATTTGGACACTAAATTAGTCTTCCCACAACCTATTTAGTGCACCAATAACATAACTAAAGTGTAATAAATTTTTATTTTTATTTTTATTTTTTTTATAACAGTGACAAACTACATTAATTTAAAGCAACATACTATAGTCCTGCTTGATATGTCATTTAAGTAAAATTGCAAAGACTATACATCTACCTTAATCAATAAGGATACTACAAAATTTAAAATAACAAAGTGTCATGCACTTGCATACCTGAGTTTTTATCTCATTCTTATATATTGTGCTCTTGTTCCATGTTCTAAAGCCTGCATACAGAGCTACAAAACTAGATGTATAATAAGAGAACCATTAGTAGTTAGGTGTATGATCATAAAAAATAATCCCCTCATCTATATATATTAGACGAAATAGTAAAAGGGGCACTTCACCTTAGATTACTATAGGGAAAATCAAAGTGTGTGAGATGTGTGTAAGGGACAACCATATCTATCTAAATGCTTAAGGGAAAGATTCGGAGGTCCCTCCAAGGTTTTCATTAGATAGCTCTCAGTAATTTACATTCACATAATAACAATTTTTATCTTTAAATTACATGATAAACTTCTAACCCAAATATCATAAAATGTCAATCGAAAGTAAATTTCCTAAGAGATGAAGATTAATATATAATACATTCTATTGCAAAATAGTAACAACATGAATTCTCTCCTCCCTTCCTATGGCATCATGAGACCTCTGAGGCCCTAGCCAACCCCCGAGCAAGAAGAATTATACACCATTATGATCAATGGTGAGCTTCCTATCCATGAAACAACATCATATAGATAGGTAGATTCAATTAGAACCCTAATGACTCTAACATACATCATCCTAGACATCATTGAGTTAACATTTTCTAAAATGTTGATATAACCTCACATAAAATAAACTTAATCATGTTACATCTTGATACTAACAACCTGAATAATCATAATGATAATGTATGATCAAGGTAGAGAGTTTCATCATTTACTTGCATTATTCCTTTCAAAACTAAAAGCTAAAAATCATATTTCGTGAGTACAAATCATTATTAATATAAAAAACTTGCAAGTAAATACTATCATGACATAAAACATTAACCCCAATAGACCCTAAAATTTTACATGCGATCCCTAACGTTCAAAGATTCAAATTTAAACTTAAGAAAGAAATAATCCCTAAAATTTCTTAAGAGAGTAGCATAAAATGTTCTACTAAATAAAATAATATCTAGTGCTTACAATCTATAATACAATTAATTTCTCAACCTCACCCAATTCTCTTTGTAATTGAAAGAAACTCAATGCTGTCTTTGATTTGATTGAACCCCTGATTTTTGTAAATGTAAATGCAAAACTAATCAATGATAATAACTTGGATAATTTATTATTTATTAATGGCATTGTTTTCAATAACAATTTCTAACTAAACAAATAGAATAATTGACTATATTAAGGATGGACCATGAGAATAGTTATCCACTCTATAAACGCTATAGTTTGCATTAAAAAGTCAACTAATAAACTCATACCTTTAATTAACAACATGATCAAAACTATATTTATACATTATATCCCTACTAGACTTAATGTTATATTGGCATACACTAGTTAAGAATGTTAGAAATTCAATATCATATAATTTTTTTTTACAACGCTAAAGTAGAAATCAATAATTATTTTCATATAGTCGAGTAGCTAAAATAGAAATCAATAATCATTTTCATATAGTCAAGTAGCAATAGGAAAAATTTCTATATTGATAAGAGATCAGGAATATAACTATATTACTTCTTGCACCCTTGTCAAATTTCAAGGCTACCTCTAAATTGCATATACGGATAAATGCACTTGTCCTTTAATTTTAAAAGAAAACATTTAAACACCACTTAAACTGAACTTAACGCCATTTAACCATAAATCATCTAAATAAAAAATCTATAATAGAAGGGACGCAGTAAAGATTTGTTTAGAAATCTCATACTTTCATACCCCTCCATAGTCCATTTCCTCCGTATCATCTTGGGCAACTATTACGTTTGCAAGCGTAATGCTCAAAGATTACAATTTTCCTAGCATTTGCAACTGTCCATGAGAAGTAAAGTGCAAGAAAAGTGACCCACAACATTCTCTTTTCCATTGCAACTGTCTTTGAGACACACCCAAATAATCTATGAGCCTAAATGTCACAGACACTTAATAATGCAAAATGAAGACCCTTCTCTCATACATAATGGAAACAACTTCGGATATATGTAGCAGATATGTTGCCTGGGATAACCAGAGATGCAGAGTACAGCTCTAGCAACTAAGTTTCACTTCCTTTCTTCACACCCTCCTCTCTCCAGTGTTCTCCTTCTAGCATGCACCTTACCCACTTTTTTTTTTCTTACCTCACATAGCACATAGCGGTGGCGCATCCTCACAGCACACAGCTATGCCCATATCCGAGAACATTTAAACCCTCTAAATGGAATCTTGATACTAGTGTTTGAATGACTGCCTATAGCATGGGTGGATGAGCTTAGATCAGCTTGCAACTATCTCAAAATAACCCCACACACCCACTAAGGAGTCTCACATCTAGCCTGGTAATGGCTACAGCCAACCGTGAAATGCACAGATAACAACAAGAGTAAAAACGTAGCTCCAAATCTTGGACCAAGTGTGGCTAGTAAAAAAAATAAAAAATCTCAGTCCCTCAAACACTTATTCTTAGTCACAGCATGTAGTTTGGACTCACCATCCTTAGCAACCAAAATTGAATGCCAAACAAGACTCATTCACCTACTCGAAAACCCCCCGCTTCTCCCTTGATCCCTTCAACACCTATCAAAATCATCTTCCCCCTAAAACATTGGTCGGCCCCTTTATGTCAAATCTCTTTATTACCTAGCACGCAACATCCCCCAAATGTAGACCAGTAGCTCCTGCCCTCTATAATGATTAGATTCCTAAAAGATGTTAATTGACACTTAAGAATGCAAGGATTGAAATTTCTCATGATGCATGTATAAGATATAATGATCTAATATTTGATTAAGATATAAGCATTTAACATTAATAGTCATCTGTCATGCCCCAAATCTGGGCATTAAAACTTCAATCTAAAGATCAAATTTTGTCTTTCAAACATGTTATATTAAATAATAAATGATGTAGTATTTCCTTTCTTAAAATACACTTATGCAATCTCACAAATTAATAGAATTGAAAGTTTAGACATATATACAATATCGATTAAATTTATAGTCCATAAGATTCATTTTCCACTATCTTTAGTAAAACATGCATTTACTCATTTTGGGATAACCATCTTTTCAAATAAAGAAATCAAATACTTATTTGATTAATAGAAATAAACAACTCAAATTTCAAAATACAAGAGATTACATTTTTCAGAACCTTTCAATTTTTACAAGGACAAAGCTTGAATAGAAACCAATCTTTGAGGAAGAAATTGCATCCAAAACACCAAGGCATCGGTTAAACTTTTAGAAGCTTTTCCTGAACCTGCAAGAATATCAAGGTTGACCATGGAGGCTCACCTCCCAACCTAGGCCTTTGCAAGGCCACCCCCGATCTAGGGGATCCAGAAATGAATGGGAGACATACATACAACCAAGTAAACACAAAATCGAAGCCAACCATAATCATCAAGAAACTCCCTCCCAAGGTTTAACAAAAAGAAGGTCTCCAAGAGACCTTCTCCAAAAGTGGGGTGATAGCATACAAACCCAGGAGGAGAAAACCAAGTAATACAAAATACATACACTAGGAATGGGCCACACATGGACTCAACATTCCTAAGTACCACAAATATAATCCTGTTCCATGGCCAGACATGGACTCATGAACAGATCTCTACCCTTCACCTCCATGCCCTCCAATGGCAACTGGAGTAAAATTACCTTACTTGGCATCATGGGCACCCATATACCCATGTTTATCCCTCCACACTAGGAGACTCTACACTCCTGGTGTCTTACTTATCACCCTCCTAAGGTACTCTGTCCTCCCTAGGATGAGCGTGCCTTGAAGACTCCCAAAATAGGTATGAGCACAAATAAAATACAACATAAACAAGAAACTCAAATAGACATACATAGAGTAAACCAGAAACTTCATACAAGACTAACACAAATACTCCCTGAAAACCCATGAAGCTATAAACATTAACATAAACTTAAATCATGGATTTCTCATGCTATGCACATATGAAAACAATAACTACTTCTAACTATGTTAATAAGGAAACTAACCTCAAATCCAAGCTATGGTAAAATGCAAGGTGTTTGTGAAGAGCTTCTCCTTCTCATCCTTCCTCCTTCTCTCAAATCTTACTCCTACAAGAGAATCTATCTCTAAAATTAGAGAGTGGGTGTGTACCCAAAACTCCCTCTAAGGCCTTCCTTAAATAGGCATTCCTCCTAAAATATTAGGAGTCATAAATGGAGGGAAGACTCTAATCCATCTACTCTCCCCACTTGCCTTCTTCATAAATGGGCTTAAATGTTTGCAAGGAAAGAAGGGATGGCTAAACCAAAGTCTTCCAACTCTCCAAATTCGCCACTTCCCATAATGGTGACTTTAGGGGAGTCATAAATGATTTTGAAGACTCTAAGTGGGTTGAAAATGACCCCTAACCCCTAAGGTACCAAGTGGGGTGGTTAGTTTTGACCCTAGTTACTCTCTGGGACTCCAAATGACCCTCTTAAACTCCACCCAAGGTTAACTCTCGAAAATCCAACCCTCAAGACTCAATCTGATCTCCCTTGACTCAAACAAATCTTCCTTAACTCAATCTCAACTCAATCTAATCTTTCTAAACCTCAGGGTAAGCATAGGGACTATAAAGGGTAACTACTGGGTAAGGTTAAGCCTATGATAGTCACAATCACTAGCCATGCCAACACATAGAGTGCACATGTGTCAAGTGACATAACAAATTCACATGAGCATGACTTATTACACATTTACTTAAATAAATAAATTACAATCATACACCATACTTTTACGAATAAAAAGACAATACAATGAGGTCCATGTCTCTTTAAATAGACAGGGCCTTAGCATCACGGTTTTCACATAGGTCCATTCCTGAATCCCCGATTAGTACCATGGTCAACTTTCCTGCACACTCATTGCACACATTAGTAGGTCCAATTAATCAATACTTTAAACATATCAAGATACATAATGTAAATTGAACATACATTCACTCATATTTGCATTGATGATTCATTAATCAAAACAATATCTGCATCTAATCTATATGCATAAACAAAACTCTTAATAAATCTGCATACTGATATTATCTGACTTTCAAATACTAATCCAATATACTGAATCATAAAAACCAAGTCCTAAGTGTAAATTTGCATCTAAAACATAGAGTATTATATAGATTCCCTGATTACATATTCAGGTGTTGTTTTACAAGTAAAGGCTTCAATAATCCATATATCCCAAAAGTCCAACTATAACAAAATTAGTTTTGATAAGAGAACACAAAAGTGAAAGATATTGCTAATCTATGTCATGCTGGGGTAGGCCTCACATCATCGTTACTAAAAATATAATGGATTTAATTATCTTAGGAATGGTTCTTATTATTATTATTATTTTAATCCAATAACAGTATAAGGTAGGGTCTCTTTAACTTATTAATTAGATTAAGTAATGTTTATTTGCATATATATATATATATATATATATACACACACGTAGTATTTTATTAATATAAAATTGAAATAAATATATATAATTATTAATGTTCTAATTTGAAACATAATGAATAGGATTGGAATAATCATTACTATTATATTATCCCAATTAAGTGTACATTTATATATACTCCTATTATATATTATTGAGACCACCATTAGGTGAAACTATGCAAGTGTTCATTCCAATTAAATTTATCTTCTTATATGACTAGAGACTATAACCATAATAACATCACATCCT
>MU223258.1:5943153-5959474 GCA_018584345.1 Thuja plicata | reverse complement strand
ATATATATACATATATATACATATATATATATATACATATATATACATATATATATATATGTATATATATGTATATATATATATAATGTGTCGATATAAATACAAAATGGTGCTACTTGAGCATGATCTATCTCAAAATGGTGCTACAAATACATGGATTCCAACATATCATATACATCCTATGATCTCATCTCTCAATCTATCAAACTAAATCTGGCCTTCTCCCTTGTCACCTGGAGGAGTTGGAGATGGAGGCATATCTGGTGGAGGTGGTGCTTGTGCACCCTCCAACCCTCTGGCATTGATCAAAACTTTGGCAACCTGTTATCCCTCATCAAGCACCACCCCTATATAAGACACATAGTAGTAGGCCGCTCAAGCGGTCTGATGTCGAATCTCCTCCTATGTTGCCCGCAACTATCCTCAGAGATCCTGTACCTCCTAGTCTCTATCTAAGAGTCAAGCATCTTGCACGGCTACCTGTATCGTCAAGTTTCCAACCTATCTGGTCAGCTACTTGACCCTCTCTCTAGCTCTGTGTAGGGCCTCCTATGTCTGTGGTTGTGCATCACCCGGTCTTGGCTCCTATGCCAGCTGATCCTCCTACATCAAGTCCTCCTGTGGGACCTCCTTCTGCTTGGCCTAGTCCTGTATGTCCTCCAGCTACATGGTCATCCTCCTCTTACTCTGCTTCCCACTGCCACTAGCACCAAGATCTATCCTCATCTCATGTGTCAGTATGTCCACCTGTACTATATATGGACGCAATGCCGGCTGTGGTCTCTGTGGTGGAGGAAATAAAGGAACCTACTGTTGGACCACCTATGGAGGGACTACCTTCCCTCAACCTACCATACTGACTAGATCTATGTATCTAGGGAAGGGATGTGTCACAAAGTACTCCTAATACTCTTTGGTCATGCCACCATCTACCACATCTCTTAGGTAATCCCACTATATTGAGACCAATGCTCATATGTCCATCATGGTTCGTCCCTGATCTAGCTTTGTTAGCCAGCCTCTCCTCACCTCATCTGTAAATCAAGCATATGCAGTATACTCTTGTGATATATCCTATGGTTGACCAAACTGTCACCATACCTGCTTCTATGGGAATCTCTCAATCATAGTAATGGCGTGACCAATCATCACCTATGAGAAAAACATGTAACTCAGCTGCTCTGTAGGATCATCCCATGGCTTTGTCAATCTCCATGGTCTCCATACTACTGCTGCTAGGTCATCGAGTTGGGCTTGCCACTGATCTATCTTACCCAGTGCTAACTGAGTAATCATGCCCCTATACCTAGAGATATATGGCTCTAAAGGCCACCTCAAATCATCACATAACGGCCAAGTTGCAGGAAGATGCTCCCATGCCCATACCTATAAAATGAATACCCCGGCCACCATGCTCTTCGCCTCTCAATAGATGATCTCATGCATCTCATGATACATGTGGGCCAACATACACTGACCCCATCCATAATGTCTGGTTCGGGATAACATCTGGTGTAACATCCTACCCCAACCGCACTCCAAACCATGATGTCCACGATCATACATCAAATAGCACCCAAGGAAACATGCTAATACCACTGGCAATCTATGTGTGGGTCCGTACACACTAATCAGATCCTCCCATGGGGTAGCTCTCCCTATGACAATGTCATCTTGTAGTATCTTCCTCAATACTAGTGTCCCTAGTCACGACTAAACCTCATACTCCACCTTCGCTCTGTGGAATGGAATCCTTAGTATCCTGTAAATATCCTTAGGGGTCACTATCATCTCGCCCTGTGGAAGGTAGAAAGTGTTCGTTTCTGAATGGAAACACTAAACAAGTGATCCCAATAAACTGTAATTTACCCAAATGTTGGGTACATCACATAGAGAGGTCAGACCCAAACTAGATGCACTGTCTCTGTGTCATTTAACTATGCCACTAGTCTGCTAATGGCTGGGTGGTGTGATCTGAATGCGATATTCGAGAAGTCAACCTGCACAACATGCAAACAATAGTGCACAATCAGTAATCTAAGATAATCAAAGCATAATGATACAATTAATCATTAAAGACATCCTATAAATAGTCACAACATTGATGCAGATGCTATTGGACATGACATAGACTTATTTCATATTCTAACTGCTTACTTTTTTTCCATGCGAAGAAGCAATTTTTTGTGCGAAAAAGTATTCTTTCGCCCAAACAAGTTTTTTGGGTCGCATGAACTTTGCTACAAATCCACGTGATAAAACCATCTATTTGAGGGTTTTTCGCATGAATGTGGGTACTCTCCCATGTGAGAATTCCCACCGCATGGTGCGAGAAGGCATTTTCTCATGCGAGGTTTCCCTGCGAGCCGCGTGAAGAAACTACTTCTCACGAAATCCCACGGACAGTTTTCTAAAACAAGAAAGACAATGCAAAAATTGACAAAAAATGGTAAACATGGAATTGACAGAGAGGTTTTTTTCCCACTTATTAGAGGTCCATACTCGGTCGGATGACTATGCCTCCTAGATCACTCAAATCAATGTCTATTGAAGGGGACCACCATTTTCGCTTAGAGCTCCGTTTACAAAAGTTAAAAGGTTGAAATGATTTGAAAACAACCTTTTGGTCCATATATAGGTTTTGACCTAATTTTTCAAAGTGATCCATTTTGCACGAAAACCTCACCATTACCTAATTTGACTGCTCTAAATCTATTTTCGTGATCGAAATCAAAATCAAAATCTGGCACTTCTATATAGCTCAAAATCGCATTTTAAAATTTTTGGGATCGACGCGATCAGATGCTTGTGTAGTTGACTTTCTGATGTCACTTTCTTGTTAGAATAATATCTTGTCATCATTTTCTCAAATATTTGACTTTTTTCCTCAAAAGTCAACTCTCATCAACTCTGGTCAGCTTGGTCAACTAGACCTCAAAATCACTTGAAATTGATTCTGAATTTTCTGAATTCTTCCATAATCTACTCTGAGTTCCTCTTGTTCTCTAATTTAACATCTATCTACAATTTTTCACTCTCCATCATCATTATGACGTGTCATCTTTCTATTTTTCTCTTGAGGGGGTAGGATGATTACATCATTGAATCTATTACAATCAATCTCATATGATTTTCAAACATCCTCACTGCTAGGGGCATCACATCACTTAGGGCATATTCAGCTTTTCATACTTCATAGTCAAAATTGGATACTCCAAAATCAATAGGGGCATCTATGTTCCCTACATCTCATCATATTTTATGTATTTGAGAAATCTAACTCACATTCTTGAGGATCGATCTTTGTTCTGGAGATGATTCTCGAAAACTCGTCTATTGAGAATTGGGGCAATCTAACCCTGACTCCTAAAAATCAAGCTCCGTTATGGAGATGATTCTAAAACTCGATCTAACCAATGTCTGGGAAATCTAACCTAGATATTGGGGGACTAAGCTTCATTCTGGAGATAGTCCTAAGAACCTCTATTTACTATCTTTTCAGACAAGTATTGGGGCAATCTAACCCTGACTCTTGAAGGTTAAGCCTCATTTTGGGGATAGCCTTGTAAAAGATGTCAATCTAACCAGTGTCTTGGTAATCTAACCTTGATATTGGGGGACTAAGATTCTTTCTAGAGATAGTCCTAAAATCCTTATTAATTATCTTGTTGGAAAGGTATCGAGGCAATCTAACCCTGACTCCTGAAGGTTGAGCCTCATTCTGGGGACAGTCTTGTGAAAGATATAAAATCTATTAGGTATCAGGGCATTCTAACCCGGATCCCTGAGGATCAAGCTTCATTCTAGAGATGATTCTCAAAATATTAATCTATTAGGTATCAGGGCATTCTAACCCAGATCCCTGAGGATCAAGCTTTGTTCTGAAGATGACCCTCAAAAACTCTACTTGACCAGCGTCGTGGCAACCTAACCTAGACTTTGCAGAGTCAAGCTCTGTCCTGGAGATGGCTATGAAATCTTCATCAATCGATCTTAGCATCATTAATTTTTGAAATCTATTCTTCTATGCTTCAGGCATCAGACTATTCTTTGAATCAATGTGTTGCTCGCACATCCATTCAAAGAGGGGCAAAATGTAACACCCCAAAATTGGCATCTTGCAACAATAACAAATTTTGTTGCATTTGTCATTCTTTTGAATCATCAAAGTCGTATTGTACTAGGCAATTCTAAGTTTTGAGTGACTCTACTCGACCTGAGTGTTAAATGCAAAAAATCATAAATCTGCATTAATCATACATTATATTTAATTCTTAAATATCTATTGGCTAAACAAACCCTATGATTCAATTAATTTAATTATAAAGTCCTAGCACTTTAATTAAATTAAATTCACCCTCTTTAGCTAAGACACATAAAAAGGGATTTAATAATATTTAATTACTAAGTAAATATCTTCGTTTCAATAATTCAATTTAATTATTCAAATAATTGAGAAAAATAGATTTATGAGGTAATATTCTATTTATTTAATTAAATATTCTCTTCAATTCAGAAATAGAAGTTTTGAATTAACTGTGCTTTAAAGAGAAAGAAAACAGTTAAATCATAAATAAAATAGTTAAATCAAAAGAGAAAAGAATTAAATCAAAGAAAGAAAATAGTTAAATCAAAGGGAAAACAATTTATTGTATTCTTTTTAAGAAAGCTTTCTAATCTAAACTGGCTTTTCTATCTATTTTATTTCAAAGAGGAAAGTTTCTATTCTGAACAACCTCTGAGTCTATAAAAGAACTCTCATTCCTCATTCGAAACCCTTCCTGAATTTCTAGTCATATGCATTGTTAGAATACTGAATTGTTGCTACATTCTTAGTTCATAATCTCATATAGAATAATCTCATTTTGCAATACATTAATTTTAATTTCTAGAATAATCTCATTGAAATCATGGCATAGTTTTAATCTCATTTCTAGTTAAATGGATCATTTAGATTAATCTTGCATGTTTCATTTCTAGATTAATCATTGCATTGTATTCATGGAAGAATAAATCCTACATTCTAGATTGGTCTATGGTTGTGAGACTCTCATTCTGAGAGCTATTTCAAAACCTTGTCTGGATAGAAGGAAACAAGTCAAATCATATAGATAGGCAAGATGAATAACCTCATATTCATTCTTGTGTGTATCTGATGAATAAGGACTATGTTGAAGTGTATGATTGATTAACAAGGCTAAATTTACCACATACATTTATGGGTCGGGCTAACATTTGTTGTAACATCCTGCCCCAGCCGTACTCCAAACCATTTTGTCCATGATTAGGTATCAGATAGCACCTAAGGAAACATGCTAATACCACTGGCAATCTATGTGTGGGTCCATACACACTAATCAGATCCTTCCATGGGATAGCTCTCCCCATGACAAGGTCATCCAGCAGTATCTCCCTCAGTGCTAGTGTCCCTAGTTGCGGTTGCACCTCATACTCCACCCTGGCTCTTTGGAATGGAATCCTCAGTATCATGTAAATATCCTCAGGGGTCACTGTCATCTCGCCCTGTGGAAGGTAGAAAGTGTTCATTTCTGAATGGAAATGCTCAACAAGTGCTCCCATTAAACTGTGATTTACCCAAATCTCAGGTACATCACATAGAGAGGTTACACCCAAACTATCTAGATGTGCTATCTTTGCATCATCTAACTATGCCACTAGTCTGCTAATGGTTTGGTGGTGTGATCTGAATGTGATATCTAGGAAGTCAACCTGTACGACATGCAAACAACAATACACGATCAGTAATCTAAGATAATCAAAGCATAATGAGACAATTAAGCATTAAAGACATCCTAAAGATAGTCACAATGCTGACACAGATGCTATTGGAGGCAATGCAAACTTGTTTCATATTCTAATTGCTCACTTTTTTTCCATGCGAAGAAGCAGTTTTTCACGCGAAAAATTACTCTTTCGCACGAACTTTGCTACCAATCCATGCGATAAAACCATCTATTTGAGGGTTTTTTGTGCAAATGTGGGTACTCTCCTACATGAGAATTCCCACCGCATGGCATGAGAAGGCATTTTCATGCACAAGATTTCCTTGTGAGCCACGCGAAGAAACTACTTCACGTGAAATCCTACAGACAGTTTTCTAAAACATGAAAAATAATAAAAATTAACTAAAAATGGTAAACATGGAATTGACAGAGAGGTTTATTGCCCACTTACCAGAGGCCTGCACATGACCGACTGACTATGCCTCTTGGATCGCTTGAATCGATGAGTGTTGTAGGGGACCACCATTTTCATTCAGAGCTTCATTTATAAAAGTCAAAAGGTTGAAATGATTTGAAAATGACCTTTTGGTCCATATATAGGTTTTGACCTAATTTTTCAAAGTGCTCCATTTTGCATGAAAACTTTACCATTACCAAATTCAACCACTTTGAATCCATTTTCACGATCAAAATCAAAATTTGACACTTCTATATAGCTCAAAATCACATTTTAAAATTTTTGGGACCGACGTGATCGGATGCTTGTGCAGTCGACTTTTTAACGTCGTTTGCTTGTTAGAATCATATCTTATCATCATTTTCTCAAATCTTTGACTTTTTCCCTCAAAAGTCAACTCTGGTCAACCCTAGTCAAACTTTGTCAACCAAACCTTGAAATCGCTTGCCATTGATTCTAAATCTTCTGAATTCTTCCATAATCTATTTTTAGTTCTTAATCTCTGATTCAACATCTGTCTGTGATTTTCTTTCTCTCCATCATCATTATGATATGTCATCTTTCCATTTTTCTTTGAGGGGGCAAGATGATTACATCACTGAATCTATTTTTTAATCAATCTAATCTAATTTTCAAAAGTCCTCATTGCCAAGGGCATCTCATCACTTGGGGCATGTTCAGTTTTTCGTACTTCATAGCAAAAAATGGATACTCCATAATCAATAAGGGCATCTTTGTTCCTTGCATCTTGTCATCTATTAGGTATCGGGGCATTCTAACCCGAATCCCTGAGAATCAAGCTTTGTTCTAGAGATGTTTGTCAAAATCTCGATCTATTAAGTGTCTGAACAATCTCTCAGATTCTTGAGGATCAAGCTTCATTCTGGAGATAAATCTCAAAAACTCATCTATTGGGAATTGAGGCAATCTAACCCTAACTCCTAAAAATCAAGCTCCATTCTGGAGATGATTCTAAAACTTGATCTACCCAGTGTTTGGGCAATCTAACCTAGATATTGGGGGAGTAAGCTTCATTCTGGAGATAGTCCTCAAAAACTCTATTTACTATCTTTTGAGATAGGTATCAGGGAAATCTAACCCTAACTCATGAATGTCAAGCCTCATTTTGGGGATAGCCTTGTGAAAGATATCAATTTAACTAGTGTCTTGGAAATCTAACCTAGATATTGGGGGACTAAGCTTTGTTCTAGAGATAGTCCTAAAATCTCTATTGATTATCTTGTTGGACAGGTATCAGGGCAATCTAACCCTGACTCCTGAAGGTTGAGCCTCGTTCTGGGGACAGTCTTGTGAAAGATATCAAATCTATTAGGTATTAGGGCATTCTAACCCAGATCCCTGAGGATCAAGCTTCATTTTGGAGATGACCCTTGAAAACTAAATTTGACCAACATCTCAGCAATCTAACCTAGACTTCGGAGAGTCAAGTTCTATCCTGGAGATGGCTCTAAAATCTTCATCAACCGATCTTTGCATCATCAATTTTTGAAATCTATTCTTCTATGCTTCAAGCATCAGACTATTCTTTGAATCAATGCACTGCTCGTACATCAATTCAAAGAGGGACAAAATGTAACACCCCAAAATTGGCATCTTGCAACCCTAACCAATTTTGTTGCATTTTTTATTCTTCTGAATCATCAAAGTCCTATTGTACTAGGCAATTCTAAGTTTTGACTGACTCTACTCGACCTAAGTGTCAAATGCAGAAAATCCTAAATTTGCATTAATCATACATTATATTTAATTCCTAAATATCTATAGGCTAAACAAACCATATGATTGAATTAATTTAATTATAAAGTCCTAGCACTTTAATTAAATTAAACCCCTTTTAACTAAAACACATAAAAGGAATTAAATAATATTTAATTATTAAATAAATATCCTCATTTAAGTAATTGAATTTAATTATTCAAATAATTGAGAAAAACATATTTATGACATCATATTCTATTTATTTAATTAAATATTCTCTTCAGTTTAGAAATAGAAGTTTTGAATTAACTGTGCTTGAAAGAGAAAGAAAATTGTTAAATCATAAATAAAACAGTTAAATCAAAAGAGAAAAGAATTAAATTGAAGAAAGAAATCAGTTAAAGCAAAGGGAAAACAATTTATTGTATTCTTTTTAAGAAAGCTTTTGAATCTAAACTAGCTTTTCTATCTATTTTATTTCAAAGAGGAAAGTTTCTATTCTGAACAACCTCTGAGTCTATAAAAGAACTCCTATTCCTCATTCGAAACCCTTCCTAAATTTCTAGTCATATGCATTGTTAGAACACTAAATTGTTGCTACATTCTTAGTTCATTATCTCATATAGAATAATCTCATTTTGCAATAGGTTAATTTTAATTTCTAGAATAGTCTCATTGAAATGATGGCATAGTTTTAATCTCATTTCTAGTTTAAATGGATCATTTAGATTAATCTTGCATGTTTCATTTCTAGATTAATCATTGCATTGCATTCATGGAAGCATAAATCCTTCATTCTAGATTGGTCTATGGTTGTGAGACTCTCGTTCTGAGAGCTATTTCAAAACCCCATCTAGATAGAAGGAAACAAGTCAAATCATACAGATAGGCAAGATGAATAACCTCATATTAATTCTTGTGTGTATCTGATGAATAAGGACTATGTTGACATGTGTGGTTGATTAACAAGGCCAAATTCAACACATACAGGTATCCCCTTTTGTAGTCTTTCCTTATTCAAAAACACCATTACTAGATCACCCACTTCAAATTGCAGATCTCTTCTTCCGTCATCCCTCTTGGCTTTCAATTTATAATTGGCCTCCATTAATGTCCTCCTAATCTGTTCATGTATCTCTCTCATTGACTAAGAGAAATAATCAGCATGACCACTCATGCCTTCATAACCTTGTAGGTCTCTCAACTCAAGTACACCCCTTGGGTGTAATCCATAAACAATCTCAAATGGGCTCTTACCTGTGGTCTGATTTGTGCTATCGTTGTAGGCAAATTCTGCCTGAGGTATCACTTGCTCCCAAATTTTTCCATATTGTGTGGTCAAATATATCAACAAATTTCCAAGTACCTTGTTAATCACCTCTATCTTTCCATCCATTTGAGGATGATAAGCTGAGCTATGTGACAATTTGGTTCCTAGCCTTCTCCAAAGTGTCTTCTAGAAATGTCCCATAAACTTCACATCTCTGTCTACAACTATGCTTGTTGGCAAGCCATGTATCCTTAGTGTCTCTTTAAAGAAAAAATGG
The DNA here is from genome assembly GCA_018584345.1 of Thuja plicata. Lineage (NCBI taxonomy): Eukaryota > Viridiplantae > Streptophyta > Pinopsida > Cupressales > Cupressaceae > Thuja > Thuja plicata. The sequence continues at coordinate 5,950,007 of MU223258.1, read as the reverse complement.
GCAATATGGCTAGCATCATGTGTTGTCTTGCATGGGACAAAATGGCTCATCTTGCTAAACTTGTCTACTACTACAAACACATTGTCTAAACCAATAGGTGTCCTAAGTAGTCCCATAATGAAATCCATACTAATCCAATCCCATGGTCTACTTGGGATGGGAAATGGCTGATATAAGCATGCATTTGATGAATTTCCTTTTTCCTTTTGACACACCCCATACTTCTTCACATATCTCCTTATATCCCTCTACATTTTTGGCCACCAATAGAACCTTTCCACTAGATCTAAGGTCTTGTTCAATCCAAAGTGTCCACTTAGACTCCTATTATGATTTTCTTATATGAGGTTCTCCCTCATGGATCCCCTTGGCACACATAATTGTTTCCATTTGAATAAAAATCTATTTTGAAGAGTATAATCTGCATACTCACTATGAAAGTGATTCTGAATTTTTTGCACACCTTGTAGATCACTAAGAAGTCTGCATCTCCTTCATAAAGGTCCTTAAACCCTTCTACCCCTGTACTCTGCAACTGAATCTCTTGTACTGTAAGAATCCTTCTAATAAGGACATCTGCAACTTTGTTTTGCATCCCCTTCTTATGCTTAATAGTGAAGGTGTATGACTACAAAAACTTCATCCATTTGATGTGCCTCAAGCTAAGTTTTTCTTGATTATTGATATAACTCAATGCCTTATTATCTATAAAGACAACAAACTCTTTAAGCAATAGATAATGCCTTAATTTCTTTAAGGCTTGTACAAGAGCATATAGCTCCAAGTCATAGGAAGAGTACCTAGACTTTGCCTCATTCAATCTCTCACTAAAGAATGCCACAGGTCTACCTTATTGGCTTAAGATAGCCCCCACTGTTATGTTGCTTGCATCACACTCGACTATGAAAGGTTTGTCAAAACTTGGTAAAACCAATATAGGTTGAGTGGCTACTTATATTTTCAGCCTTTCAAACCCCTCATTAGCTACCTTGGTCCATACAAATTTGGTTTTCAACCCTCCTTTAATGGTCTCTAGGACTAGAGCACAAATTTCATTGAATCTCCTAATGAACTTCCTATAGAATTGGGCTAACCCATGTAAGATCCTAACTTCAGTCGATGTGTTAGGAGTAGGCCATATCAATATGGCCTCTACTTTGTCTTTATCCATTTTAAAGTCCAATTGGGAGACTACAAATCCTAGGTAGACTAGTTCTTCCTTCATGAACTCACTCTTTTCAAGATTGATGTTTAGTTTTTCCTCCTACAACCTCTTCAACACTAACTCCAAGTGCTTCATATGATCCTCCTTTGTCTTGCTAAAAATAAGGATGTCATCTAAATAGACAACTACAAATACACCTATGTAGTCTTTCAAGACCTCATTCATCGTCCTCATAAAGGTACTAGGTGTATTGGTAAGCCCAAAGGGCATAACTAACCATTCATATAACCCCTATGTGGTCTTAAAGGCTGACTTCCACTCATCACCTTCCTTCATCCTAATTTGGTAGTAACCACTTTCCAAATCAATTTTAGAGAAGTACTTAGCACCCCCCAAACAATCCATCAGATCTTCTATCCTAGGAATAGGAAATCTATATCTAATAGTGATCCTATTTATTGCACTAGAATTAGTACACATCCTCCACTTACATCTCTTCTTAGGATCCAAAACCACTGGGACAACACATGGGATTATTCTCTTTCTGATCAACCCCTGGTCCAAAATTTCTTGTACTTGCCTGACTATCTCCTTATTTTTCTCTAGTTCCATTTTATATGCAACCTTGTTTGGTAAAGATGCTCCTAGTACAAAGTCATTCTGATGAATTATCTCCCTCTTTGGTGGTAGTGTATCTAGGGTACCCTCACATATTATGTCTTTGAACTGATCCAACATTTCTTTCACTTCCTTTGGCATAGGTCCTAGCTTATGAGTCTCCTCCTCCTTTGGCTTTAACATGATTTCATAGCCAACTCCTTCCTCTTTCATATCCCTTAGGAATTCCTTCCCACTCATCAACAATGTACTAGATTTTGTCTTCTCCACTATGCCCTCCTCTAGAAAAGACTAAATTTTAAAAGGTACCCCATTCTTCTTGAAGGATTACTTGCTCTCTTTCCCATTATGGATAGCTTCCCTGTCATACTGCCATGGTCTACCAAGAAACAAATGGCATGAAGCCATTGGCAACACATCACAAAGTATCTTATATTGATACTTACCAATGGTGAATTCTACCCACACTTGCTCATTTACCAATATGTTTTTCCCCTTGTTCAACCATGTAACTTTATAGGGACACACATGTGGAATCTTGGTGAGTTTCAACTTCTCTACTACCTCCTTAGAGATAACATTATCTGTGGACCCTGAATCAATGATAACTTTGCAAAATTTCCCCAATATCTTGCATTTGACTCTGAAAAGAGCCCTTCTCTTCTTATTTTCATCTTTGGTGGGTGTCTTCATCAAAATTCTTCTCAACTTAAGGTGTTCTCCTTTCTCTGAATCTAGAATTACCTCTGATTGTTTAGAGAAGTCCTCTTCTTGGACATAAGCTATCTTCTTTTCTCCTTGTGAAGTTGAGGGTTTATCAGGACATCTATATGTAGGATGCCTCAATTGTCCACAGTTGTAGCACTTCATAGAAGAAAAGTGAGAACTTCCTCCAAAACCCCATGATCTTCCTCTTCCACTATTATAAGAACCTCTTCCTCTATTGTATCCACCCATATTTCTTGATTCATGTCCCTTCTCTATATATCTAGAGTCACCTTGAATCCTACTATCATTTCCTCTTCCACTTGTGCCTACTCTATGGCCACCTCTATTGTCTCTACCCCTTCCTCTCCCTCTGGAGTTAGAATCTTATTTCTTTCTAAGTTTCTCTTCCACTTTCAAATCCATTTGGAAACAACTATGAATGGAAGTTAGGGTAAAGAGACTGATTTATTCTTGTATATTCCACCTTAATCCATTAAGGTACCGAGAAACCTTGATGCTCTATGTCTTCTATATCCTTGATCTAAGACAGAGTTTCTAAAATTCCTTAGTGTATGATGGCACATCTAGATCCTTTTTCCTAAGGTTCTATCTCTTCTTGTGTAGCTAAATGTCATAGTCTTCTGGAAGGTAGTTGTCCTTCACTTTTTCCACCATTGATTTCTAATTTTTCTATGGGATTATTTCCCTCTTTCTCTCTTTCTTCCTGCATAAACTTCCCCCATGTGAGTTCTTGTCCTATTAGCCTATAATTCACTATATTTACCTTCTGTGCTTCTATGATCCCATCACATTCAAAGTGGTTCTCCATACCTTCGATCCATTCCATAGCCATCTCTACATCCATCTTACCAGATAACATTGGAATGCCATCTAGAGCCTTTCCACTCAATGCTTTGAGTGCCTTGAGAAATGGTTCCTCAGGTAGAGGAGGGTTAGATTCTGGTTCTATCTCCTCCTCCACTAGTTTCTTTCCCTTGTCCTTATCTTCACTCATCTACTCATTCATATTGTTGTTTGTCTCCACAACCTCTTCCATCTTTAACTTCATTTCTTCCATTGCTTCTTCAAGAAGCCTATTCTTTTCTTTCTTCTCAGACAAGTCTCTTGGCAATTCGGCATTAGTCACCATGATGTTCTCACCTATGGATTCACTCCTCTCTAACATACATTAATCAACTCCCAAGACTTTCAATGGCTCTGATACCAATTTGATGGGGAGCTCCTACTCCTATAGATTTATTTCTCTCTCCTAGACCTTCTCTTGGTCTTCCTTAGGGTTTCAATCACTACCCTAACTAGAAGATTCCTCTATGATCCTCTAACACACTAGGAACTCTCCAACAAGTTCAAATTCTTTGCTAGATCCTCCTCTGCAGCCCTTAGCTTTCATGGTTTGCCTTGGTCTTCTGCTCTCCCAACTGTCTCATCTTCTTTTGGATTGTATTCTTGACTTCTTTTAGGTCTATTCCAACCCCCATAAATCCAAACTTGTGGATCTTTCATCCTATTTCCAATCGGGTTCAAGATTTCTAGTATTTTAGGCCTTGTAGCCATCTTAGGCCTATTAGCCCTCCTAAATAGTGAAAAAGTGGATTTCTTCTAAAAATCCCTTAACACCCTTGGAATCTAAATACATATTCATCTTTGGTTTTTCCTATGCTTAAATATTTTCTAAGTCTCAGTTCCCCACCTTGTCCGTACAGTGGAATTTCACTAAACCCCTAAAATTGAGGGTTTCTAGGGCATGAACACTGGTTTGGTTTCTTGGCTTTCTTTAGCTGATCTAAAAACCTCCTTTGAAATTATCCTTCCATCCACATGTCTTTAGTGCATGCCCCTACACCCCTCTACCAATGATTGGCATAGACCAATAACCAAGCAATCATTATTGCCTCTGTTCTGTTCAGTTCCCTTAGCCAAAATAACCAGTACTTGCCTAGGGCATAAACATTCTCATGCCTTCCCTACATGCACACACTCCACACACTATATATAAATTTTATATATAAATATTTACTTGATTCCAAGTGGTCATAGGACTTTGGACCACAAGAATTTCAAGGAAAGCCATTATCTACATGACTAGTCCAAAACTAGACAGTGAACCAGTAAAACCCAAAGAATTTACAAAATGCTAACTATTATGAACAAACTATCAAATAAATTCCATAGATACTAGGGAAATAAAACAATAAACACTCTCAATTCATTAATTCAACCCATTCAATCCATTAAGGTATTGGATGATGGCTCTGTCTACAAATACTGTGCAAAATCTTACTTCTCTACAAACAGTCCATACAAAATGAACTCCAACTATCACTTTAGGGTTCATTCCACCTTATATATCCTATTCCCACATTTATGGACCCTCATGTTGGGATTTGGGCATAATTAAAGTCAATTCCCTAAATCTAGGAAATGTTGTCATGACAACTTTTACATTTTTTGTCAAAATGACATTCTATCAACCCCAATGGCCCATTTTGGTTTCCAAACTTACCAAATGACCCTAAAACACTTAAAAACATTAAAAAATTGAATGTCACTCCATTTTGGATTTTTGGTCAACCCTTTGACCTTTTGGTTGACTTCAAAGGATATAGCCCCCTAGTTGCAACTTGACTCAACAACTAACAAACCCTAATCACTAATAACCCTAAACTCACCTTAGAAACACTTGGGAATTATAAAATATTCCTTATTCATTGATGGTTGGCCAAAAAAACCTACAAGCCAAAATTAATAACAAGATCTTTCAAAGACCTTAGGGTACTCCTGCACCACTTGGCTTCCTCTTTAGCCTTGCTACAATGCTACTTTTCTTCTTCCCTCACCACAGGACATAGTACTTCCCCTACCTGAAGAATTTCTTCAGATTCAAGAACTTCATGACTTGATTCACTACTGCAACCATCAACATCTTCCTCTTGTACCACTAGTTCATATTGTAGAACCTCTTTGCACTTAGGTTCATCCACTTATTCATGTGCAACTCGTTGCTCATCTTCATCTTCATCATCTGCTTCTTGTTCAAGGAGTGATGCAATCCACTCCATCTTCTTCTGGTTATTTTCCAAAGCCTTATCAAAGCTTATCAACCTTTCCTCTTTTGATCTTGTCAGGTACATCTTCACCAATCTAGGATCTTTCAGATGTCAGGCTACCGCTTTGGAACACTCTCAAAGGATAGTTCAAATCTAAGAATCATGAAAGGAACTTCAATCTTCAAAATCTTGGAAAGCTTCTCCACCACTTCAACCTAGGATGCTTCTAGGCTCTGATACCATCTGATGTAGAGGCCCTAGGTGAAATTCAAAAAAATAGTTTCATGAGGGACTTCACAAGTGTTCTTAGAGCACCAAACTGACTTCTTCCCTAGGATAATTCTCTTTGATCCAAGCCACACCATACTCTATTAGAGTGCACACAATGCCTTATGCCACCACAGGCTCTACATCTTTGTATAAAACACAAATATCCCTCAAACACATTAGTGTCTTCTATGTGTGTATATTTTGTACCTGATAAGAGAGACACAACACATCAATAAGTCATTGCATTATCTCAAAAATGTTAGATAAGAATGTAAAACCCACTAATATCAACCTATTGCCTTCTAACTAAGAAGAGTGTGATTAGTAACATAATATCCCTCAGATTATGCTACCATTAGTGACATATATGACTTAGCATGAAGGATTTTAGTTTAAAACAAGCTAAAAGATGAGAAAACATGCATTCTATCTCTAAGAATGGAAATAAGAACAATGTGAAAGAATGAAATAAGAAGTGAAATATGTGTCTAAGATTAATCTAATAGCATAAAAATTCATTTAGGATATGAGTTGAGGGCTCCTTTACTCTCAAAAATGGCTTCTATTTATAGAAGAATGAGAGAGAGAGAGAGAGAGAGAGAGAGAGAGAGAGAGAGAGAGAGAGAGGGGGACAAGGTGAATTAATGAGTTAAGGGACTCATTAATGGAGGTGTAAGAACCATTAATGCCCAAGGCATTAATAAGGCATGGAGGAGACATAGTCTTAAGTCAGATTCATTAATAAGGCATTAATGAAAGCCTTAAAGAAGCAAGGGAATGGTGTAAGAGGGTGGCTCGAGAAAGTGGACCTTAAGGAAGTCAAGCTTGAGAAAGTGGACTTTCTCAAGTGGGTTGAGTTGCTAATCATTCCTTAATGGAATGTGACAACATTAGGAGTGAGGTTAGAATTAGATTAGGCTTAGAATTAGATTAGCAAGGGGGGAATAGGTTGGGATGGGTTAGAACCCAGGGTAGAAGTGGTTGAGATAGGTTAGGTTAGGGTTTAGGGGAATATAAATGAAATG
>MU223258.1:5879725-5893164 GCA_018584345.1 Thuja plicata | reverse complement strand
GACCCACTGCATCAATAGCACCTTTGCCAATTGTGAAGTTAAAAATTCTAAATTGCCTAGGGGTCAAAGTCCCCTTCTTATGTGGCACAAAATGCTCATTGTCTGTCAACAATAGCTGCCATATAAATTTCATTGCTGCCACTCTTACTGGTACATAATATGGTAATAGATGAGGTGGGTGAATACACCCATATACCCTAATGACTGTGTAATTCTCTTCCAAGAAGAAATCAACCCAATTATGCTTTCCACCCCACATATCTGTGTATTCACATGGCCTAAGTAGTTGTATAACTTTTAGTGGGATTCTTGTTCTACTGATCCCCAAACTCTGTACTATTGGATACACAATCCAATTCTGAAAAGCACAATAATCATAGTCCCTTGAAGTGTAATTCCAAACCCTCACCCAAAATTGGATATGATTTGGTCCTACTTGGTAGAACCTCTGAGGGGCTAAATTATTAACATCCATAATAACAAAATTGAAATGCAATAGGAGATGCATGAGAATGGAGTAGTGTAAGAACTTGGGCTTCTTCTCCTTTGGATCTTTCATCTTCTTCTATGTTGCAATGAAACCCTCATGCATTTCATCAATGATATGCTGAATATAATCATAAGTAGTATTGGAGTGGACCTCTTGTAAGTCCAACACCATCATCAAAATTCCTGCACTAATCTTCTCTGCATCACCATCTATCCCTAGCACTCTACATAGGGCATAGGCAACATACTTGATATAGAAATGTAAATCCTTGTAATAATATGGGCTGGTCCCAGGCATAGGATCCAAATACTTTCTCACTTCCTTTAGCATATGTTTCAGCAACTGGCCTCTAGAAATGCCAGGCTTCAAAGTATATCTTTGTTTTTTCTTCGCCATGTCAATTCTTGTGGACATGGTGTTGTATAAGCCGAAGACTTCCATGAATGAATTTTTGTTCAATATCAATAGGGCAGTGCCATCATTCCTTTTGATTATCTTGGTCAAAATATCATAATTATTGGCTAGGTCTAGGAACAAATCTACATCTACGAAGACATCAGGAACAATTAACCTGGCTAAACCACAGGTCCAAGGGTTTGACACTGGAATAGCCTTATCAGAGTTCTTATAAAAATAATTGAAAAGAGAAAAACCTATTGTTCCTAGAGTAACAGCATCTTGAACATCTCGATAATCATCAATAAGCACATTTGCATTTTCCCTTTTGTTCTGAGTCAAACCAGGAAGCAACTTGAGGAATTCATCTAAATAATTAACTTTTCCCTTTGCCTCATCTTCCACCTTCTCACTTTCACCACTGGTCAAGGCTACACTGACTGCTCTTCTCATGTTTACAGTTCTTGAATCTCCTTTTCTCTACCAATATTAAAAAAAATCCAACATTGAGATTCACAGACTGCCCTATGCACAATTCTCTAGAAATAATGAACTTTTAAACCACAAAAAACCCTACAAATCTCTGAATTTTACTCTGTCAGACAACTTAGCTCTTCTAGTTTTGGAATTCTAAAAGCACGGTGAATGCAAATGAATAAGCCATCAACTCCTTATAGTAACCGTTTGAAGTACGTGGCTTATGATTTTTAGAACATCAATTCTATCTTTATTTCCACATACTATGAACATAATTGAAAACCTAGCCATAGTTTCCTGATCGTGACAGGAAAATCAAATTCATAAAACTGAATCCTTGGCAAAACCTTATAAAATTCAAATGAGCTGACATGTCATCTTGGGATTGGCCCACTGTCATACATCTCAGCTACCCTTTTCTGTGTAGTAATCAAAATTTAAAAGTTTGATTGGCTGATGAATGATTCATACTGACATATTTGATACTGCCGCTTTTTCACAGAATTTGGTATCAAGTGACCACAAAACTACACTTATTTTCTCTATCACTGACCCCAATCCTTAACCTGTGATTTGTCTGGAGACATGGCGACTACACAACTTCCTTTACTTTTGCTAACCACAGTCACCATTTGGCGATCACGCGACACAAGGAAATCAAAGTCACCAATGGTTATTACTAACCCACATTCTTTTTTGAGACTATGCGACTAACTGTTAGTGTTAACTTCTGCAGTTATCTCCTAGTCGCTAAATGTTATCTTTTCTTTGCCAGACTGCACGACTGCCCTTAGTCGCCCGATCGCTAAATGAAAATGCTAAGTACCAAAATTTCTTGAGACAACATGACAAAGGTATGTTGTCATTTAATTTATCTGATGACCTTGTGACATACCCTTGGCCGCTGAGTCACAAGGACTTTTCTCCTTAGGCTCTTTTATTCCTAGACTTGGCAACTACCATAGGATCTTTCAATGACTTTATCTGACTGCTATCATTTAATCGCCAAGTAACTTCTTATGTGACCAATAGAAACTCCTAGTTAGTCTCGTAGTCATTGAATAAAATTTTACCTTTAAGAGATCACTTTAAAGTCCATTTACCTCCTGACACATGTCTTATCTTGATTGAAAGCTGAGTTATCTAGCGACAACCCGACTGTGCTTTATCCCAAACCATAAAAGGTTAGTCATAAGGTCTCATAATATTTTGACTTAATTGGCATCTTTTATGGAGACTACATGACTAAAGCCTTTATGTCACACATAACCTCAGACTCATTTAGCGATTAGGCAACATAAAGAAATTGCGATGTCTCTTAATAAACCCTTGACTGCTGTAAATTTCTTGCGACCTCCGGACCTGTCTGTGGGCCCCTTGATATATTGCTAGCCTATTTAATGATTCCACAATTACGTGACACAAAGAAAATCATGAATTCTTGTAATGATAAAGGAATATTCTTATGTTGCACGAGACTATGTGACAAAGGCTAATCGCAAAGTCTGAGAGAAAAAAGGAATATGCGATTTAATTTGTGCGACTAAGCGATTAGAATACAACTCATGACTTAAGTGAGGAAAAAAGGTAACTGAGAAACATAAACGAATAGGACTCAAGGGTTTCTCTTCAAATTTGAACACTGAATAAGAGCTATGTTTTCACGCCTTTTGAATATTCTCACAGGTTTAGACTTGAAAACATGAAAACTTGGAGAGGGAAAACCATAAAGCTGAGGGAAAGAAACCAAAACCTTGAATACAACCAACACATTCAACAGTTGTGCACCCATTCATTTTTCATGTAGGATAGTATTTGTCCATGTAGGTTTCCTTCTTTGGTTGTTTCATCTCAGACTTACATTCCTATTCTTTATGTCCTTTCTTGTTAAATTTATAACAAAATTCTATGAATGAAGATGTAGATTTAGGAATACCTTTCATTTTTCCTCTGCATACATTTGATGTATGGCCTTTCTTTCCATAGTGATTGTGTGTCAGCTTTCTTGGTCTTGTATTTTCATAGACATTCTTTGGACCAGTTTGATTTGATTATTCTCCATTCTCGGTAAAACCTAGACCGCTATTGTTGTTAACTCTTCATTGTCCTTTAAGAAAATCACCAATTATTTTATTTCTTTCTTCAACTTTTTTGATAATTTTATTATGTTGTTGCTGAATTCTTATTTCATGTTTCAAATTTTCATTCTCATCCCTGAGTTCACCGATAGCTTCTATTCTTTCAATGAGTTGAACATTTATTCTATTTGCCTCTTGACTCATATGAATAATGTGATTTGTAATCTCATGGTGATGCTCTGTAAGTATTTGTATTTCAGACTCTTTTTCTTGTAGCTTTTCTGTGATCTTGCTATCTTTCTTCTATCATCAATAGCTAGTGTTCTTTCTTGCTCAAATTCTCTAGCATTTTTCATGACATCAATCATCCTTATCATCTATGTCTCTTGACCAATTTGCAGAGATTTAACTTGTCTAGCCAGATGTAGATTGAATTTAGTTAGGCTTGTGATGCTTTTTTCTGATGTATCTGATGATTTTCTTGTAGTTGATCCTAAAGACTCAAAGAAACCTGGTATCTCTTCCTCATGATAATCTGTCTCATTACAGTGAGATGCCATAATCTTTCTTTCATCTAATAGTTGTCTCAAGTTGATTATGGCTTCTTTATATTGTTAATAGAAGATCTGAATTTCAAGCTTTTTATTCTTAATATTCTTATCAATTCTACACTTCTCCATTGTATGATCTTTTCTCTTAAGCCTTTAAGTTTTTCAATAAGATACTTAGCTCTGATACCAATTGTTTGGATTAATGGGAAGTATGCACTGAGAGGGGAGGGGTGAATCAGTACCTCTAAAAGTTTTGTATCCTTTAATCAATTAGCCTTTGTAATCAATTTCATATCTATTCAATTTGATCTATACTATCTTGATGTGAGTTATATCTATTTACAACATTAACACACATGTGAAAATGTTGGAAATACAATATGGGAAAGCAAGATACTGAGAGGGGGGGTGAATCAGACCTTAAAACTTTTATCCTTTAAAACAAAACTTATCTACAACCATGCATAAATGAAATTGATATATTAACTAGTAGCATCCATGAGATTAAATAAATAACTCAAGACACAAAATTTTGGTAACCCAGAAACCCAATAAGGTAAAACTAGGGTGGGGATGACACCCACAAAAATTTTCACTACTGCAGCAATAAAGTGTTCCTGTTAGGGATACAAAGTTTGATCATAATATGTAATCTAACTGGTTAAAGGTCTACTTGGTTAAGAGCTATAGATCTTTACAATATACCTTGTAAAAGGATTTAAAATTATAACAAAGTAAGAACTTGGTTAAGAGATTTAGAAAGGTCTGTTAGAACCACTCTATTAAGAGATTTCACTTGATACACTAGTTAGAATGTCTCAAGAACCAATACTTTGTTATGCACTCTGATGCTGATAATGGATCTCCTCTTTCCAATACCTTCTGTGATCTAATTATTTGATATGTCTTTACTCTGTTGTTCACTATTCTTTTACTCTACTAGATCTATGCTTCTTCTTTCAAAATAACCCTTTGTACATCTCTCAATAATGCATACACTTCTCCTTTGTTACACACCTTCTCCAATCATATTTTAGGGTTTAAAGAAGTAATCTTATATAATTTATGAATCTAGCATCTAGATCTAGATCAACGATCAAGATAAAATGCTTATGCCACTAGGGCATTCTAATTTTTTGATTGGCTTCATGCCACACATTAGGATCAAATAATTAATATGTAATTAACTCCATTGAAAAAATTAAATGCATGAACAAGTTGGCCCTAAATGGTTTACCATCAAGTTTGTGCCATTCTAAACATATATGTCAAAATTGTCTTTCTTGACACATTGAGGCTCTGGCGCTCAGCATGAACATAATCAAGTTTTTCTTGATTTCCATGTCACTTGGCATCCATTAATCTACTCGAAAACAACTATGCCAGATAGCTCAGCCTATACTAGATAGCTCAACCGTAGTGATGACTGGCTAAACTGCCTAGATAAATGACCTAGTGTGGGACACTAATGATCAATAAAAATTAGAGATCAATAATCTCCCCCTTTGATAATACTGGCAAAAACACTCTTATCTTCTCTTTATGTCCACAAAATTTTTCCTAAGTACACAACATACTACCCCTAATATTATACTTCATAATTACATAATATACATGCCTTACAAAATATTATGCATGATTCTGCACATCTTTATCTATTTCCTTATCTGATTCCCCCTTTTTTTTTCACTGATAGTTGTAGCGGTTAAGTCATACTTATCCAAAAATGACTTATGAAGCTGTAATGTTATTGCAAACACTGTATCCCAACTATCCTTTACAAACTTCATGACTTGTAACTTAATTTCTAGCTCGACAACTAGACTTACCAAACTATCTTCTATAGAGAGATGAGAGTCCCTCTTGACTAATTCATTTGTAGCTTAAATTTCCTTCTGTATAACCTCTAGATGAGGTATTAAGGTAGGCTGAATAGTTATTAACTTTGCTCTTATTCCACCATCTTTAGCCATAATCTTGGTTAATCTCCTTTGTGTATGAGTCAACTTGTCAAAATGTAAGGAGCTAGAACTAGCATCCATACTCAATCTACTCCATGTTTACTTCAAAGCTAGTTGTAAATTTTCAATAAGCTATTGGTTAACCTTGGTAAAGAATTCTACATAACATAACATTTTATACAAGGAATAAACATTATTTGCAACTTCTTCAAGAAAACTAATAAGAGAAGAAAGTTCAACCTTTTTGATAGCAATCTCTGCTGATATCTTCTCCAAAACTTTGTTCTCAAATATCCTCTCGGACCATTGTAGCAACTTCTCATTTGCCTCAATATTTTCATCATTAAATTTTTGCACAATATGGACTAACTGTTCCAAGATGGATGTTTGTTCATTTATATTTTTTATATCAAAATCATTAACAAAAATATCTTTCATTTCATGTAATACTTGTTTTGTTGGTGTTCCCTTTTCAGTTCCTTTTGTTTCTTTTTCCTCTTCAAAAGGTCTTGCAAAGTCTGAATCTTCTCATATGTCAAGTTATTTGTATCCCATTTAGGAATCACAATCACTTCATCCAAAGTGACACTTGGACTTGGTGACTTCCTCTTATGTGACTTCTTCCTTTTGAGTTCTGAAGAACTGATACTCGGCTCAGGAAATATGATGTCTTTACCTTTGTCAGTATTAATTTCACTTGTTTCCTTCATCTAAGTCAAGATTACCTGTTGATCAGGTACACTTCCTATTTTAGGTGCATTGGGAGTGGATGATGAAGAGTATGCTAGATCAACCAACACTTTTATAGCCTCTTATTCTATAGGCTTATTTGCAATCACTTCCATTTTATCTCCACTCTCTAAAAATATTTGTACAACCTCTAAAATACATTGATTTGTATTGATTACCTCCTTTTCTCCTTCTTTCTCTGACTTGACCTAAGTTGCGTGAATAGGTGATTAAATACTTGTATCTTCTAGCTCATTCTGATCCTCGGCATCCACATTATTGTTTTCTCCAAGTGTAGTGTCAATAGGACTGTCCATTGTCAATTCTATAATTTTTTCATCACATGTTTCCTTTTGGGGTTCTGTTTCAGTTTCTACCTGCTTAGTAGTAGCTTCTTTCTCCATTTCCTTTGGCTCTGAGTTGTCTTCATCTTTCTCATCAGTCTTCTTAGTAATTAACCCAAATATTTCCTTCCATATTCTGGTGCCCTATTGTACTACACATTCAACATCATTCCTTAGAATTGCATAGGCTCTCTATTTGGGAATAAACTTCCTTTGATATTATTCAATGAATTTTGCTATATGTTTCTTTGTTAAGTCAAGAATGACTTTAGCTAATGTTCCTTCCCTTATCTACTTTCAGTCTTCAAAGAATATTGTCATTTCTGAGACAAAATGTCATATAGTTCTATAGGGAAATAATCTCTTATCTCTATAGGTTTCATTTTGAATGTTCCCATCATACCTATTAATGCCTCCTGAATCTTATGCTTGTTTACTATACTCTATTTTTCATACTTGATAAATTTTAATCCTGCTAATCTAGTTGAACCTCTGATGCTCTTACATACCTCATCAATATTGATTGTTTGTTTGTGTGATGCTATGTGTATGTTTCTCAGTACATCCATATCTATCTTCTCATCATCTTTAGACTCCAAGTATAGCTTCCTCCTTGGTCTTTTCTTAGTAGTTTGGCTCGACACAGCCTTGGTTTCAACTTGGTTTCTCTTCCCCGAGATGCTTTCCCCAACATTCTTCTTTGTATATACTTTTTTTGTCTAGGAAAGAGATGATGTCCTAGTCCTTGTCTAGTTAGCAATAGGAGGGGTAGCCTTAGGTATAGCTTTGCTTTGTTTAGTTTCCTCGGAAACCACTGGTTGCTTCCCTTTACCTTTCACTATGACCTTCTCTTCAGGTTCACTTTCCTCTTCTTCTTCACTAGACATATCTTCTCCATGTCCTATTGACAATCCCAAAGGTGCATCCTCTACTTCTTCATCACTCTAAATTACAACCATCTTCTTCATATTTTTGACAATTTTCTTCCTTTTCCTCTCCATAGTGCCAGCCTTTAAATCCATAGTGATTCTAGACTAAGCTTCTTCATAGTTTCAAAAATGTTTCACTGTACTATCAATTTATTCTGCCAATAGATTTTTTATTGCTACAGATGTCTCATCAATGTTTACTTCATAAGGTAATGACCTTAGCCATGATAACCTCGATGCTACTTCCTATACATAGGTGTAATCTATGTCTACTTGAAGCCTTAGAGGTAGAAAATGTCAAGTGAAAGAACCTGACACTATTGATGACATTTGTCTTTACATTGCAAATTCTAGATCTATTACTGATCCACATATTAGAAAATGGGGGAAACAAAATCAAGAAGATCAAAATAAAATTGAAGAAGACATGATAGCTAAGATGTATAACTTCAAATATGTACCCATACAGTTTGAAGTAACTTATGTACCATGGGAACTCTTAGATAGATTATCGGCCAGCTGGATATTTGCTTTGGAAAATGAGAAAGAAATCAGAGAGATAGTACTTGTCTCTCTAATGCCACCTAAGTCAACAAATGTATAAATACATGAAATCATGGAGAAACATAAGACTGAGTTCTCACCAAAGCTATGGGCATACAAATTTCTTCAAGGCAAGTTGATTGAACTTGAAAAGGACAATCACAATAAATGGTTCAAGATCATGAATAGGCTAGTTGAGAAAGAAAGACCTGAAAAAGACCTTAAACAACAAGAAGTTGATAAGGCAAACAAAGATGATACATCCATTGAGGTAGATAAAGAGGAAGATGATACAACAAGGAGCAAAGATGCAGATATGGTAGATGAAATATGGGATGATACCACAAATGACAATGTTGTGGATACCAATTTCATCGACATTACCGATGATCCAGGTAAATAAATCAATAAGGATGAAGATGTCACTATTGTCAAAGATACAAACAATGAACAAGACACAAAAATTGATGGAGCACAGGTGATCATTCTAGGAAAACTACCAATATTGATACAAGCTATCAATATCATGCAAGAATCAAGTAAATCACCTGAAAAGGAAACTCCAAAGGATGCAAGAGAAGAAGAAAATAAAGATAACACCGATGATCAAAAAAACATTAGAGATACTTAAAATGTAACCGAGACTAGAAAGGTTACAAAAGGAGATAAGGACAAATATGTGGATACTCAAGAGAAGAATGAGAACACCAAGGAAGATGATGCAAAGGACTCAAATGAAGGAGACAAACCAAAAGATGGAACTCCTAAGAAAATAAACAAAGGTGCTACCGATGATGCTAAGGTGAATGTAGAGACATCTACAGATACTCGACAAGCTGAAACTGATGCAAAGCAGCAAAAAGATTCACAACAAGTCACATCATCAAGCAAACTGAAAAGGCTAAAAAATTAGCAATGGTGCTACACTCCACTGAGTCACAAAATAAGAAGAAGAAAACAAAGAAGAACAAGTTGGAGGTTACACTTGATGAAATCATTGAAATACTGAAGTAATAACAAAGAGGGGGGGCTGTGAATTAGTGGCCCCAAAAATTTATCCTTTAAACTTCAATCCACCAATTAATACACCTCAGATTATTAATTCCCTACAAGATTTATGCCTTTGAAATACTTAAAACAAATGACTGTCTGTCGGTTTACCTTGTCTGTCCTTATTCTCCTGGATTACCGATAGGTAGTAAAACTTATTTACCGATGCTCAGTAAATATGTAGAGTACACTATCAATCCATAAATGCATATGTGAAATGTAAAACTATAAATTAATAAACCATACACACATACCACAAGGATTTTACCATGGAAACCCTATTAAGGGAAATACCACTGGGACCGGTACCCCAAATTTTCACTCTTCTGAAGTGAGCCTTGTTACGAGCCAACCCTGTTGAAGGTTACAAACACACTATTAAGTGTGACCTTGTTAGAGGATTTTTATACATAGATTGTCACTAAGTATCTTGCATCTATGCTACCATCCTTGAATCAGCCTCTAGACTGTCAATAGGCTTTATGCTAATATTACTACCATCCTTGAATTAGCCTCCTTCTTAGACTATCAATAGGATTTAGGTAAGACCGATCCTACTATCATGAATCAACCTTTTTGGTAATCTATTAGGATATACCTCAATTATAGAAGACTGTTAAGTCCTACTTTGTTAAAAGACTTAATGCTTCAATGGTTAAACTGAAACACAATGACTTGTTTCTAATACAACTTTGAATTGTAGATATTCAGATCTATTTATGTACAATACCTCTCTGATCAATGTATCAATTCATTTCCTTTGTTCTTGACTCTTTCTACTCTGTGATGATGTGCTTTACTGTGTCAGTGTCTGCAAAATTCTTTAGCTCTCCCTTAGCTTGATTGATCAGAACTGTATGAAGTTTAACCTTCACTAGTTTCTCTTCAGCATCTTCTTTCAATTCACTCCCCTGTGTATTTGATTGCATACAGAAATGAATTATGCTTGTCTCTTATATAGACATGATATTCCTTAATTCTTGGTTCTTGATTCTTGATTCTTGGTGTGAAAAATAATCCAGCCAAATTGATTTACAGCTTTAACTCCTGATTTATCTCGTAGTTATCTTCTTGCCAGCTATATAAAAAAATTGCTTAAATATGGTCAAATAAAACAAATAAAACAACCAATCAAGTCTATCTTTAAGCTCTGCCAGCTAGATATTTTGTCATTTTTGGATCTCTCTGTTCTGTTGGTCAATTTTGTAGCTTGTCATCGGTGACAACTACCAGTTTCATTGGTGCAACTTTAGTTAGCTTTGGGATCTCCATCTGTCAGGCATCATTGTATCTTTCTCATCAGGCAACACTATTTTCATCTTGTTAGGCATCTTATGATTCTTCTTCATCAGGCAACACTATCTTCTGCTTGTTAGGCATCACTGTGACTTTATCTCTATGTTTACCGATGGTGTGCACTCCACCGGTGTGGTTTGTCACTTTGTGAGTACTTAACTTTTATGCATTGCTGAAAGCATAAAATCTATTCCATTGATTCACTGAAGTCTTTGGCATTATTTATATGACCATACAGATGATATCAAGTTGACATCAATGACAATACAAACCATTAACTGATTTAATTTCTTGCATCATCTTCAACTTAACTTTATCAAACATTCAATCAGTTACATGTCATCAATCTCTCTCTTTAGCATTGATGGCAACATACTATATTATCACACTATACTATTTCTAATACAACATGAAATATAATT
The DNA here is from genome assembly GCA_018584345.1 of Thuja plicata. Classification (NCBI taxonomy): domain Eukaryota; kingdom Viridiplantae; phylum Streptophyta; class Pinopsida; order Cupressales; family Cupressaceae; genus Thuja; species Thuja plicata. Next base: position 5,881,898 of record MU223258.1, on the reverse strand, counting down.
GTTGAGATTCATCAAATTACCAAATAGTTTGTTTTGATAACTGATAGAAATGTTTGACTGTCGGTAAGCTCTATGTTAGCTTAGATTTGATTCTTGTAGCTTTCTGTTTCTTCTTCTGATGTGTTATATCCTCTGTCTATGTCAATTTATCTCTCTTCTTCTTTGATGTCTTTGTCTTTTTTTTGCAACTTTGATACAAATTCTCTCCCTATGGATATGATCTCTCCCTGTTTGGAGTAATCTGATAATGAATAGTTTTTGATGATAATATGGATATAATCTCTCCCTTTGACAACAATGCCAAAAAAATATTTTCAAAAATATCTAACATTCTATCAAATAATTTCTTCTATCCATAATATATTCATTGAATTTCCCTTATCCATCATCAATATAATAGTTTGCTTTGGTGCTTGACTCTGATATATACCTTTCTGTATATAGATGTAGCTTCGAAGTTCATTTTTGCCTGCATTAAGCATGGATGTTTTTTTTGATAATATATGGTTGACGCAACCTTTAGTCCTTTTACTGATTGATAGACATGGGTTTGACCCCTAGTCTTTTTCTTAGGTACTCAAATGTATCCTTGGGCAGTGGCTTGGTGAAGATATTAGCCAATTATTCCTTTGATTGTACATATTCAAGTATCACCTCTTTTTCTTGAACTTGTTCTCTTAAATAATGATACTTGATGGCAATATGTTTAGTCTTTGCATGCATGACTAGATTGTTGGAAATGTTTATTGCACTGGTGTTATCACAATAGATAACTACTGGTTCTATGATCTTCATATGCATACCTTCCAACAACTATTTGATCCATGCAATATTTGAGTAGTTTGCAATAGCAGAAAAATATTCAGCTTCTGCAGTAGACTAAGAGATGCATCCTTGCTTCTTGCTAATCCACATGACAAGTCTATCATCCATAAAGAATGCTCCTCTAGTTGTGCTCTTCCAGTCATCAAGATTTCCAGCCCAATCTGCATCGGTAAACACTTTTAGTTCAAATTTGCCTTCTCTTCTATACCATAAGCCAAATTCCTCAGTATTCTTCAGATATCTTAGGATTCTTTTCACAACAGTTATATATGATTCCCTGGGGTTAGTAGAAAATCTAGCAACAATTCCTACTACATGTGCAATATCTGGTCTTGTGTGTACAACATACATGAGTTTTCTTATCATTGATCTATATAGAGTTTGATTTACCTCTATTTTCTTGTCTTCTTTTGTTAATTTGCATCCAGTAGCCATCGGTGTTCCAACAGGTTTAGAATCTTCCATCTTGAATATTTTCAGGACTTCTTTGATGTATTTGGACTGTGTAATGAAAATTCACATTGTTGAATGATCTACAGACCAAGAAAGAACTTGATCTCTCCAAACATAGAGATCTCAAATTCTTTGCTCATCTCATCAGCAAATGATTTGCATAGCATATCATTGCCTCCAAATATGATGTCATAAACAAATATTTCAGCAATCAAAGTGTTAGCATTAGTATCTTCTTTCAAATAAAGATTACTGTTCTCACTAGTCCTCATGAATCCAATACTTATTAGATAGGAATGAATTCATTCATATCAAGCTCTAGGAGCTTGTTTTAATCCATACAAGGCTTTGTGAAGCCTACATACCATGTTCCTCTTGTCTGGATCCACAAACCCTTCTAGTTGCTCAATGTATACCTCTTCTTCAAGTATTCTATTTAGGAATGGTGACTTGATGTCCATTTGATATACTTTGAACACTTTATATGTAGCATAAGCAAGTAGAATTCTTACTCCTTCTAGCCTAGCAATGGGTGCAAAGGTTTCTCCATAATCTATACCTTCCTCTTGTGCATACCCCTTGCATACTAGTCTTGCTTTGTTTCTTGTGACTTCTCCATTCTCATTCAGTTTGTTCCTAAATATCCATTTTGTACCGATGACATTCTTGTCATCTAGTCTTAGCACAAGTGACCATGTCTTATTCTTTTCAATCTCATCATTCATAACACTTATCCATTCTTCATTATCTAGTACAGCATTGACAGACTTTGGTTCAAACTCACAAATTAAGCAATTTGAGTTTAAAGACTTACTTCTTGTTCTTGTACTAGCTTTCTTATCTCCTATGATCTGGTCCTCTAGATTGTTCCTTCTTACATATCTTGCAAGTATAG
>MU223258.1:5845896-5871554 GCA_018584345.1 Thuja plicata | reverse complement strand
TATTTTTAGTAAGTTGGTTGTTTGAACTCAGAATGTTTTAATTTTCTAGGTGAAGGTTCATCTTAGTCATATAAGAATGCCAGTTGAATTTCATTGCCAGATCATCTGTATTGGCGAAGTTATTAAGAATTTACTGTTGAGATTTTAGGGTGCAAAATCTTTGAGCTCAATTTTTAGGACCTTAGAGGCTCTGAATCAAGGTTGAACCCCTAGATGACTAGCGCTTCACAAGTCAGGCACTGTAGATCACGATCTCCCCTTTCTAGAAAGTGGTTATAATAGCCAAATGAAGCTACGGTTCAAAAGTTACGGCTTCCAGAAGTTGGGCTACCTAATCTCATGTTTTGTAAATATTTAAAGCTGACCCTTTTGTAATAAAAGTGAAAAATGATTAAATGCTAAGGGTAGTCAGCCTTAATTGCTATATTTCTAGAACCTTCTCGAGCAGTGAAAATTGCCTATATAAAGAAGGCTCGTAGTGTTGTCTAGGACAGTTTTGGGTAGATCTGGGTTATAATTCCAAGCTTTGTCCTATAGAATATTGTAAGGGAAATGCCCATGTGGCTTTGCATATTGTAATTCTAAAAGTTTATAATTCTACATTTGTTGAAATAATAAGAAGCCCATTTTTCTGTCCTTGCAAACTGTTGTTGCTTCTCTATTTTTGTTATGTGTTTGTGGCATTAAGGGGAGCACCCTTCATCACTGTCCTTATTCTCCTTGATTACCGATAGGTAGTAAAACTTATTTACCAATACTCAGTAAATATGCAGAGTATACCAATCAATCCATAAATACATATGTGAAATGTAAAACAATAAAGTAATAAACCATACACACATAACACAAGGATTTTAACATGGAAACCCTGTTGAGGGAAAAACCACTGGGACTGGTACCCTAAATTTTCACTCTTCTGAAGTGAGCCCTGTTAGGAGCCAACCCTGTTAAAGGTTACAAACACACTGTTAAGTGCGACCTTGTTAGAGGAATTTTATACATAGATTGTCACTAAGTATCTGGCATCTATGCTACCATTTTTGAATCAACCTCTAGACTATCAATAGGCTTTATGCTAATCTTACTACCATCCTTGAATCAACCTCCTTCTTAGACTGTCAATAGGCTTTAGGTAAGACTGATGCTACTATCATGAATCAACCTTTTTGGTAATATGTTAGGATATACCTCAATTATAGAAGATTGTTCAGTCTTTCTCTGTTAAGAGACTTAATGCTTCAATGGTTAAACTGAAACACAATGACCTATTTCTAATGCAACTTTGAATTGCAGATATTCAGATCTATTTATGTACAATACCTCTTTGATTAATGTATCAATTTAGTTCTTTTGTTCTTAACTCTTTCTGCTCTGTGATGCTATGCTTCACTATGTGTTGGTGTCTGTAGAATTCTTTAGCTCTCCCTTAGCTTGATTGATCAGGACTGTATGAAGTTTAACCTTCACCAGTTTCTCTTCAGAATCTTCTTTCAATTCACTCCCTCATATATCTGATTGCATACAGAAATGAATTATGCTTGTCTCTTATATAGACACAATATTCCTTAATTCTTGGTTCTTGATTCTTGATTCTTGGCATGAAAAACAATCCAGCCAAATTGATTTACAACTTTAACTCTAGATTTATCTCGTAGTTATCTTCTTGCCAGCTATATAAATTAATTTCTTAACTGTGGTCGAATAAAAAAAATAAAACAACCAGTCAAGTCTATCCTTAAGCTCTTCCAACTAGATATTTTGTCATTTTCTGATCTCTCATTTCTGTCTGTCAATTCTACAATTTGTCGCCGGTGACAACTGCCAGTTCCATCGGTGCAACTTTAGTTAGCTTCGAGATCTCCGTCCGTCAGGCATCATTGGATCTTTCTCATTGGGCAACACTTTTTTCAGCTCGTCGGGCATCCTGTGATTCTACTTCATCAAGCAACATTCTCTTCTGCTCATCGGGCATCACTGTGACTTTATCTCTATCTTTACCAATGGTGTGCACTCCATCGGTGTGGTTTGTCACTTAGTGAATACTTGACTTTTATGCATTGCTGAAAGCATAACCTTTGTTCCATTGATTCTCTGAAGTCTTTGGCATTATGTATATGACCATACAGATGATATCAAATTGAAATCAATGACAATACAAACCATTAACTTATTTAATGTCTTGCATCATCTTCAACTTAACATTATCAAACATTCAATCAGTTACATGTCATCAATGGATGCACTACAAGAATATGGAGAGATATTCCAAAGGAAGGAATTACAAGAAAAGATGAAGAAACAACATAAGGAATCAATGGTACTAGAGACAACATAGGACATTCTACACCAGATTGTACCAGATGTTGATATTGATAAAAAAAAGCCCATAATTGATCAACTAGCTATCATCATCGACACCATCACAACACAAAACGTTGATGCTGAGAAAGAAATTGATGAGAGAGAATAAATGAAGTATCAACAAAAGATTCTAGAAAACATCAGCCAACAAGTAGCCAAAAATAAGGTAAAGCTGTCAGAATTGATATCAGAATTAGATCCCATTATTTCTAAAGATATAACCTTAATCCAAAAGCTAAGCACAATTGAAAATTTCACTCAAGAAAATAGTGAAAACATAGCTAAGCTGGATACAGATCTATCAAACAATGCTAGTATCCTCACAACTGATGGAGAGAATGCAGTCAAACTACATTATGAAAATATCATTGAAGTAAAATGGTTAAGGAAAGAGCTTTGGGAAGCAGAGACATGATTTAGAGAAGAAGTAACCAAACTACAGGCTCAACTTCTACTAAATCTCACACTGCTACAACAACATATGAGTTTTGCAAGACAACTGATAGCAACTCCCGAGATGTCTATAGATGACAACATTTATGATATGCATGCCAAGATAACACTTGAGCAAATGGCTCTAGAAACCTGAAGGAGCAATGGGATAAAATGATGGAAGACATGAATTCTTCTCATTCACACATTTTTTATAAGCTCTAAGGTAACTGACCTTTGCCCTTAATATCAAATAAAGGGGGAAATGATACTTGTACAAAATATCATTGAAAATGTTATGTACATTTAGTCAAAATGAGTAAAATTTAGATATGTATACGTACATTCATAATGGTATAGTGATATGAAGAAGAAAAATATATCTTATGTACAAATATAATGACATATACATAGGGGGAGTCATTAAATAACTAAGGATTATATATGTTTTATATACTTAAGATTTTGTTAGTATTTTGCACATATCAATTTTTGATACTAATGTCAAAGGGGGAGATTGGTGACATTAATTTGTCATTGGTATTCAAACAACACTTTTGGTAAGATTACACCGAAAGATAGTAAAGGGAAAACCAAAGATTAGAGTGGAAGATCACCAAAAATGACTAAGTACAGAGAAAATCGATGACACAAGGTAGTGTGTAAACCAAAAACCAAAATACAAAGAGTTAAAGTGGAACCCGAAAGAGGAATCTAAAATGCAAGTTATAGTGTAGACCAATGAAATAGATTTAGTGAAACTGACAGTAAAAACCAAAGGACAGTCAAGCATGACCGAAAGACAGAACCGAAAGTTAGTTGCAGCCCACAAAATGTGGATCTGACTTCCACGTTAGATAAAGAAATGATATTCTATTTATAAGATATTTAATTGTTTTTAAATCCATTTCTTTAGGGAAAAGAAACATTAATGTGATTTTTTTAATCAGTCTAACTAATTTAGAAGCACATAGACTAGGAGATCTAGGTGCAAGTTGTAAACTTGATCTTAGAGTTAACATTATTTTTATCATCAAATTGATGAAATCAATCCATCTATAAATAGATGATGTAATCATTCATTAGAATGTGTGTGGAAGAGAGAGGAAAATAGAATGAACACATCTATGGATTGAATTGAGAGTTTCAAGAACCAGAGCAGAGAAAGAAGGATTTGGTTAGCAGAATCAAGAACAAAGGAAACCAATAAACAGAGGTAATATTCAATCGTGCAGTTAAGGTGATAATATTTTGTATGTGAACTACATAGGATCTGTATTGACAATAGGATATTGCACTTACCAATTCAATTTTTAATTTTGTATCATTCTAACAAGTGAAGAAAAGTGTAAGAAATCCTTTCTTGTAAGGTGGATTTAACAATCCTATATCAAATCTATTAATCGAGTGCACACTTAATAGTGTTGCTGAAAGCTCTTAAAAAAGTAGAATTTAACAGGTCTCCACTAATACTCCTAACAGGGAAGATCATCAGAAGTGATCAAAATTGTAAGCCTTAACCAGCCCCTTCCATTTTGGAGATATTGAAGTTTTGTGGGTGCCATCCCCACCGCAGTTTTTACTTCCTAATAGGAGTTTTCTGCGATATCATATCTTGTGTTATGTGTCAATTATGTTCATTAATATTTCTATGAATGATTCATATGTTTATTAATGTTATGAATTGATATAACTCACACAAAGATAGTGTAGATCAGATGGAATGGATATGCAATTGATTACTAGGGTTAATTGATTAAAGGATAAGAAAAAGTTTTAGAGGTACTGATTCACCCCTCCCCTCTCAGTACTACTTCCTATTAAACCCAACAACTTGATAAAATGGAAGGGAAAATTTTATGTAGATGCAATATGGACCAAGGAATTTAAATTCAAGAAGTTGGGCATCGACCTCAACTTACTCAATCCAAGGATGGATTGAATCCTTTTGTTTAGGGGGGGATGATGCAGGAGCATCTAGGAAATCCTCAAGCCTTAGTAGTTTTTTATTTTATCTGACCTTAGCCAAGTCAAAGAGGTGTGTTTTCTTTGAGGCCTTAGTAGGTCATGTCGACTAGGTGAGTTAGTATTAGGACTAAGGTCACCATTTAGTCTTTGTTAGTTGTTTTGTTAATTTTAGTCCTAGTTGGTCTAATGTTGGGATTTGCGTCCAAAATGTGTTCTAGACCCATGAATGATGTGAAAGATGCCTTAAGTTCATTTAATGGTGTTATTTAATCAAACTACACACCCTAGAGGTCCTAGATTCTAGTTTGCATAGTTAATGCAAAAGATAGCAAAAAGTTGTCATGACAACATTTGCAAGGAATTGAAAATGTTGCATGCAACTCAGAAACATTGGATCCCCTCAATTGTAGGAGTGGGAATTGATTCCAAATTACATAGAATGGTGGATAAGGGTATCTTAGACACTCTTAGGCTTGAATCACGAGGGGGAGTTATTGTAATCAATTTTTTGGTGAGCAAGAAGAAGAGATCTCTGCATAATATACACAATCGACTCATTTTGCATGGAAATGGTGTTATGATGGATTGAATCATGAAATTTAACTATGGATTCATGCAGTGTGAACTGATACAAGACTTTTCTCTTTAGTGTGTTAGTATTTTAGAGTTAGTCATCAGTCTATAGGAAATTATTTGCTAAGTGGGCAGTCTGTTGGTCTCTTACAGACAGTTTTTTCTTTCATGGCTCCCCCATGAAATTCAACCATGGAAATAAAAAAAGGTTGAATGGAATGCATAGGGGAGTCTTTGGATATAATATACATAGGAGTAGGAGGTCTATAAAGGTGTGGACCTATTTTTGAACTCACACCCTAGGCGAGCTAGGACAGTCCGGTTAGGTGCATGAGAGGTTAGAAACTATTGCAAAGACAAGGGAGTGATTTGGGGAACTGAACCAAGTGATGTCAAAGAGTCATTAGGATCTTATAAGTCCCTAGGATTGAGTTCCTCGCATTACCAATCCATCTAGATTGATTTGTGGAGAGAAATTAGAGGCTAGCTTGTGAAGAGCTAAATTAGGCCTAAAAGCCCTATTTTCTAGGATAGGACAGTACAGAGGATTTGGTGACCTAAAATCTTAGAAATCCTTTAGGTATCCCAAAAGGGTATCTATATCCAATAAAAAAATTTGAGGTTAGGAGTAAGTTTTGGAAGTTAATCCAGAAAAACGCTCTGGATAGGGCTAATAGGACTACTAGGCCTATTAGGACAGTTTGGAGACAATTCAAGAACTTGACTATTTTGAGTCTAAAAACTTATGTGTTTTGATTTTTTTGGGCGTATGAAGGATATCAAAAGTGCCTAAATTAACCTTTTAGCATGAAGAGTATTGGTATGGATAAATATGGAATAGTTTCTTCAAACCCATTGAGAGCATTGAGACAAAATTGAGATAGTTGTCATCCAAGGTGACAACACAACATTGTAACTCTTTGATAAGAGTTGGGAGGAGTCTTGGACAGAGTTTTACTTGACTTAGGAAGGTCCTAAATTGGAATTGGGAACCTAAATTGGATAGTGACAAACTAGGTCCTATCTTGGGAGTTGTGTGAACACACCTAGGAGACTACTTCTATCAAAAATAAATTATTGTTTGTTGTTTTTGGGAGAAGTGAAAAGGTAGGGGAGTATTCTATTTTACCTTTGGGAAAATAAAAAACCTAGACCTTTGAATCTAATTCATTTTCCTTCTTTGTATAACTTTTAGATGAGCCTGTCGGTTGAGGAAACTATCTCCCAGGAATGACCCACATGAGAACAATGTGCGAGCCACACCACTCATACTCACATTAATAAAATTTACTCTTTGGGGCCAAAGAATTAGGATTCATATGTCATTTTATCTTATACTTGACTCATGTCTAACACAAATTAGGGCCTCACGGTCTCAATCACGTTTACGTGACTGCTTGTGCTAAGAGGCTTTGTAGGGCTGTGGTGTAGGAGCACCTAGGCTAACTCCCATTCTCTATTTTGGGTTATTTCTTGTACTCACCTTATCCAAGTTAGGAGTGTTTATTTAATTCCTTAAAAGGTCTTGAAATTTTGGACATAGGTAGATTTTACTAGGATCAATCCAACCTAGTTGATTTATGTTTTGAGTGTGTTTATTGCTTTAGTTAGCCAAAAATGGGAATTTGGGTCTAAAAATCCTAGAATGATTAGAAAAGATTGGATTTGTGCCTAAAATGACCTCTATTATTTTTTTACATCAATTCATATAGGTTAGAGGTCATTAGGTTATGATTTAAGCAAAAGTGCAAAAGTTGTCAAAATGTTGTCATGACAACATTTGCAACTTTGCAAAGTTGCATGAAAACATTGGGAAAAAATGACACTTTTCAATGGTTGAGGATTGGTAGTTATTATAACTTCCTATAATCATGGGAAAATTATATTTATCCTTGAAGGTGTTAGAATAGTTGAGGGGGGGAGGGGGTGAATCAGTGGCCTTAAAAATAACTCCAAAAGATCCAACCAAAAAAACTTTTATCACAAATCTAATACCCTCAGTTATCTTACAATCCCAATTTCATCAATATGTATGCTATATATAATTCTAACAAATATAAAATTCTTGGTAAGATATACTGTTTATCTTTTCTATACTTTCTTGAGTAACAATAAATAAACTTAGTGTTAATCGACCAATCCATTTTAGATAATGTTTAAAGAAAAATATCAATGCAATGAAACATATACACATTTGAAACATACATTTTAACATGGAAACTCAATATGGGAAAAACCACCTATGACCGGTAACCCAAAATATTTTCACTCTTCTGAAGTGAGCTCAATGAAGAGCCAACCATGTTAAAGGTTACAATACAGACTGTTAAGTGCGACCTTGTTAGAGGATTTAAAATCAACAATTTTTCTTTTGACCTAGAACTCACTATGCCACAACAAGAAAACCTTTTGATACTGTTGAGTATCTCAATACAATAAGGACTGTTAAATCCCACTCGGTTAAGAGATTTGTTGAATCAATGGTTAAACTAATATAGTAAATAATCTGTTCAAAATACAACTTTGACTTGAAAATATTCAGATCTATTGTTAGTCTAATAATACCTCTCTAATCAATAGACACTTCAGTTCCTTTTCTTTCTTTCTTTGTTCTACTCGATGAATGCTTTGTCCTTTGTTTATCAGTGTCTGCAAAATTCCTTGGCTTTTTTCTTTAGCTTGTATGATCAGATCTGCATGAAGAATTCTACCTTCACAAAAATATACTCAACATTCTTCTCATTGATAATGAATTCCTTGTCTCTTTATATAGACATGATTAGCCACTCAGTCTCCTTGTTTTTGTTGTAGATCTCTTCTTGATCTGTAAAACTCGCCATACTTTTCTTTATCCCATAAATCTCTCCTTTAGTTTTATTCCATAAATATCTCCTTAATAACTATGAATAAAACATTATTTAAATATCCTTATTTTCTTTAGCTTAACTGATCATTGATAATAAAACAATCAATGAGTCAATCCCTAAATATAGCTCTTCCAGGTAAGCAATTTTTTCATTCTTTAACTCCATTTGTTCTCAGTTATCAACTCTAGTTATGCTCAGTAAATATCTCTTGCTCAGTAACACTTGCTCAGTTACTACGGTGCATGGTATACACTGTGAACTTCTCAGTGTTCACTGTCACTCGATGTATACAAACCTTTTATGTTTTACCAACCACATAAACTTTTTCTCTTCAGATATTAAAGGTTATGACAATGTGTATGAAAAATCAAACCATATCAAGTTGACATCAATGATAATACAATACATTAACTTATTTAATGTCTTGCATTCACTTTTGCATCTCAGTGATCATCAAATTATCATCTTCAAAAATTCAACCAATTATTGTTCATCCATCTCTCTCTTTGGCATTGATGGCAACACAATATGAAATGTGTAGTATAAAACATGTCATAAAATACCAAAGTTATTTTTCTATAACCAATTCAAATATCTAAATCTTGGTAAGCTCTTCGAGCTCAGATTTAATATGTTTAATCAAAAAAAAAATGTTAACCATACAACTCTCCCTCTAGATTTGATTCTACCACGTGCTCTCCCTTTCTTCATTCCCTTCAATGGATAGGTGTAGTAGCTCTGTCTTTTGATTTTGTCTTTCCCTTTCTTGTAGAATCTCTTCTCCCTTTTCTGGATAGATATGCAGTTTTAACTCTCCAATTATCTCCCTTTGATGGATGATTATTTTGTTGAATCTTTCACTCCAATTCATTGAATCTTTCTCTCCTTTGTGTGGTAGAATATTTTTTCTCTGATGGATATTTTATTTGAATCTTTCTCTCCCTTTAGATGTTCTTCTCACTGCTGGATATTTCATTGAATATTTCTCTCCCTTTGACAACAATGCCAAACAAAAATATACAAATCTATAGTAGCCAAAAATATCTCTGGTGTGTGGTTTAGATAAGTACCTTCAGTGTACTGATATAAAATTTTAGTCCGTATCTCATCTTGCATCAACATGATTAATCTTTTGATAATGTGTAGGATAATGCAACCTCCTAGTCATCTTAGTGACTAGTAGACAAGGGATGAACCCCTAGTCTATTCCTCAGGTATTCAAATGTATCTTTTGGAAATGGTTTTGTGAATATGTCTACTAGTTGTTCTTTGGATTGTACATATTCCAGTATTACTTGTTTCTCTTTTACTTGTTCCCTCAAGTGACGATACTTAATAGATATGCGCATTGTCTTAGAATGCATCATAGGGTTCACTGAAATGTTTATAGCACTTGTATTATAATAATAGATAATTATTTGGTCAAGAATTTCCTTATTCACACCTTTCACCAATTTCTTGGTCCATGCAATGTTAGCGCAATTTGTAGCAGTAGCTACATATTCTACTTCTACAGTTGATTGAGGTATGCATCCTATCTTTTTACTTATCCATGTGACAAGTCTATCACCCATAAAGAATGCTCCTCCTATAGTGCTCTTTGTATCATCTATGTTTCCATCCCAATCAACATAAATATAAAATTGTAGATCAAATTTTCCTTTTTTATGGTACCACAAACTATAGTCTTCAGTATTCTTCACATATCTCAAAATTCTTTTAACAGCAGTCATGTGTGATTATTTAGGGTTAGCAAAGAATCTTGCAACTATACCAACTACATGTGCTATATCAGGTCTAGTGTGTACAACATACAATAGTTTACCAATCATATATTAGTATAAGGTCTAATTTACCTTGGTTGTCTTGTCTTCCTTTGTCAATTTACATCTGGTTGCCATAGGTGTTCCAACTGGTTTGGAGTCCTCCATCTTAAATATCTTCAAAAAATTTTTGTTGTATTTTGATTGTGTGAAGTAGATACATTTAGCCTATTGTAAAATCTGTAGACAAGGAAAAAAATTGATCACTCAAAACATTGACATTTTAAATTCTTTGCTTATTTCATCAGAAAATGACTTGCATAGAATATCATTACCTCCAAATATGATACCATCAACAAATATCTCAGCAATCAAAATCTTATAATCAGTATCTCCCTTCAAATATAGATTATTGTTGTCACTTGTTCTAACAAATACAATACTAATGAGATAAGAGTGAAGTCTTTCATACCATGCTCTCGGTGCTTGTTTCAATCCATACAAGGCTTTGTCTAGTTTACAAACCATGTTCCTCTTGTTAGGATCAACAAACCCTTTAGGTTTTTCAATGTATATGTCCTCTATTGGAAATGACTTGAGTAACTAAGAGGGGAGGGGTGAATCAGTTACAACAAAAACAAATTCAAGTCCCTAAGATGTCTTAACTAAACTTAACACTGTTTCTCGGTTAATAAAGATATTCTTCTATTACTCAGTTAACAAAGAAAACTAGAAACATAAAGCCTAAAGAAAATAACATGTACATAGATGACACCAATATTTAACATGGAAACTCAATTTGGGAAAACCACCAATTGCAACTAGTTATTTTTTTTCACTCATCTAAAGTGATCCTTGTTAGGAGCCAACTCTGTTAAAGTTTATAATACACACTGTTAGGTATGTCACTATTAGATGATTTAATCACCTTGTAAGGAGTGGCCTTATTAGAGGTCTTCAAACACTTCAATGTAGAAATGTCATATTGTGAGAGGATTTACAAAAGATTGTTAATTCTACTCTGTAAAGAGATTTTGATCACTGCTACAATTGTTAGAGAGTAACAATGGATTGACCTATTTGACAAAGCAACTATCTTTGTTGATTCAAATCTCTTCTTTGGTTTTAAACTTGATCATCACTAACCAAATATTATATTGCATCTATATATGTTCTATCCTTAATCAGAATCCCATCTAATTTTTCCTTCACTCTTCATATCACAAACTCACACACATTCAATCCGAACTTGACCTTGTATATTTATGATAAGCCTTTTAAATTTGGCTTGAATAACCTTCCAAATAAATAGTGAAACTTAAGTTTGTCGGCTGCATATAACCAATTAACCATAAAATGTAAACTATTGTTAGTCAGCTGACACTAAAAGTATAACTCAGTTAACACTGTAATCCTTCAATACCTGACTAATACTGTATTGACCAAGTGAACTTGGTTAGAAATGAAAATCAATTTGGTATTCTTCAATGCTTAAGAGAACATGGAATAAGCTGGTTGTGCTCGAATATGATCAGATATTTGTGTAAACATCAATGACAATACACAATTGAATAATTGTCATCAACAATCTCCTTCTTTGGAATTGATGGAAAAACAACATGTCATAATACAAAGAATTATAGAGCAACATTAAAAAAGATAAAATTTTATTAATGTCCTTAGCTTCATTCTAATTCTCATCTAGAAAACTCCCTCTATCTTCACAATCACTGAAATACAAATTTCTCCCTCTTACATTAATCTATGTTTTTGATAAAATTTCTCCCTCTATCATCAATAATCTTTCCCTTAATAATTTGTCCTTTAATAAATTTTTTGGCATGACATCAATAATCTCTCCCTCTTTGACAACCAATGCCAAAGATGCTATGTAATGAATTGTAGTGTACCTAATGTATTGATTCATATGTAATAAGCTCTGACAATCTGCACCAACATGTTAAATCTATTATGTAGCTTGGTTGATGCATCACTAATCTGTCAATTAGTGAGCCTCAGTTAGGGGAATCACCCCTAGATTTTCTCTAAGATACAAGAATGCATCCTTAGGTAACGGTTTTCTGAATATGTTTACAATTTGTTCTTTAGTATTCACATATTCCAACCTTACTTCCTTGTCTTGAACCAATTCTCTCAAGAAATGATACTTTATTGCAATATGCTTTGTCTTAGTATGCATCAAAGGGTTCTTTGAAATGTTAATTTCACTATTGTTGTCATAGTAGATAATAACTGGTTCTTTGATTTCCTCTTTCATACCTGACAATAATTTTTTGAACCATATGATATTTGAACAATTTACTGCTCCAACAACATACTCTACCTCTGCTATAGACTGAGAGATGTAATTTTTTTTTCTTTCTAGTCGAGGAGACTAACCTCTTACCAAGAAATAATGCTCCACCACTTGTGCTCTTTCTATCATCAACACTTCCTACCCAATCAACATTACTAAAAGTCCTCAAATCAAATTTTCCTCCTTTTTTATACCATAATCCATACTCTTTAGTCCCCTTAAGATATCTCAGAATCCTTTTGATACCCATGAAATGATTCTCTCTAGGATTAGCTAAAAACCTTGCAACAATACCAATTGTTAATGCAATATCAGGTCTAGTGTGAGCAACATATTGAAGTTTACAAATTATGGATCTATAGGTAGTCTAATTTACCTCCTTTAAGTTATCATCCTTAGACAACTTATGTCCAGTAGACATAGGTGTCCCAACTAGTATGGAATATTCCATTCCAAATTTCTTCAGTATCTCTTTGATGTATTTAGACTGAGTAATGTAGATACCATCCTTCATATGATAAACTTGTAAACCAACAATGAATTTGATTTCAACAAACATACACATCCCAAATTCCTTACCCATAGCTTCAGAGAATGCTTTGCATAAATAATCATATCCAGTAAACAATATATAATCAACAAATAGCTCTGCTAATAGTATCTTGTTCTAAGGTCCTTATTTTATGTACAAGCAACTATTGTCATTAGTTCTCTAAAATCCAATACTTATCAAGTAGCCATGCAATCTGTCATACCAGGCTCTAGGAGCTTGCTTCAGTCAATACAAGGCTTTGTGCAATTAGCAAACCATATTCCTTTTGTTAGTGTTAATGTTTGTAGCTTCATTCGTATGATCAATAGAATACATACAATACATGTTGATTATTAATCATATATTATATATGTTATATTATTATTAATCATATGAAATTTAATATTCAATATTAAATTATTATATTATTATTTATTACTAATTGATTGATGAAACATTATAAGATTGATTATATTATGATTAATGGGAAGATGCATGTCCTTTCTTATAAATAAAAATGAAGAGACATGTCCCATGAAGGGAAATGTATCTCCTAGCCTCATTCCCAATATAAATCAAAGAGATATTGTTGCATTTGGAAAACACATACAACATAGAGTGCTATTACATTTGTAGCTATCCTAAAAACTTAACATGGTATCATAACCAGACTGCAAATCTAACAGAGTAGTTTGTTGATGGTGAATGTGTGACAATTTCATAAAATACAGTCTTGATAAAAGGACCATATCTCAAAAATCCACCATTGAATTTTGCTAAATTTTGGATATGTTGGTGAAAACCTAATTTTAGAGAATCTCACTAAAGTGATTAGAGAAAAAGTCTTGGATTCAAAAGTTCTGATGGAATATGTACGGGTCTATGTGAAATTCCTGAAAGTGACTTTAATTAAAGGGATATATTAATTTTTTATGATCGTAGTCAAGCATTAAAAAAGAAGAATGCATTCAAGGAAGGGTGTCTCTTTCTATAAATAAATCATCAATTATAGAGTGCCACCTCTCTTGGAGAAATCAATTCATTTCATAATAAGACATGAGAATTGTTCAATGATATAAGAGTGGGATTTGCACATTATGGGGGGAGAATAATAACCAATTTTACATTCCAATCGAACCATTCTTAGTGGAGAGATAATTCAAAGGGGAGATGTCTCTCAAATAATCTGAGAAGGTGTTTTATGATTTGATGTATATGGACCTTCATTGAAGCAACTTGTGTCAAAGATGTTGATGTGCAGATAAGCATTTATTATCCTTGAATATTACATTTCTCTACTCATTGTAGTATCTCCCTTATTTATATTTCTATATGTACTATACAATATATTTTCCTTGATCTTTTATAAGAATGCTCTTGCAGGAAAAGGAGAATTGACATCAGATTCAAATGGAGTTTGATGCTCCATCACAAGAATCATTGATGAGGAGATCAGATGATTGATATTCAGAGGGAGTTTTAAAGTCCTTATGTGTGACTATATGATTTTAATGGACCTGCATCCTGTGTACATCATAAGGAAGTGACGACTTCAAAATGATTATCACTTGTATTTGCAGAATTTATTGCAAGGTGACAACATTACAATAAATTAAATCATGATATACATTATTTATAATGTTGAAATAGATCATGATGAATTAAAGCAACAACTAAGTGTTAGATGTCATTAAATTGACAGTTTATGAGCTGTTTGCATAAATATATTTTGTAAAGCAACAACTAAGTGTTAGATGTCATTAAATTGATGGTCGATGAGTTCTTTGTATAGATAAATCTTGTAATGAAATAACTAAGTGTTAGATTTCATTAAATTGATGGTCTACAAGTTGTTTGCATAATATATCTTGTAAATCAACAACTAAGTGTTAGATATCATTGACTTTCTATGAGTTGTTTGTATATATATATGATAGGTATTTGGTGAATATCATGTGTTGATATTCTGTAGGCCAATACCTTATTGAGTACCTGGTGAATATCATATGTTGATGTTCTGATAGGCTAATACTTAGAGTATTTGGTGAATGTCATGTGTTGACATTCTGATAGGACAAAACTCAAGATATCAAATGTGATATCAAATGATAGAAATATTCTATTATGATAGACATATTTTTATGGATGAAACATATCATAATAGATAGAACTTGTGGATAGAATCACCGATTGAGGCAATCTACATTAAAGCTTGAGGAGCTTGTGGATAGAATCGTCGATGGAGGCAATCCACCTAAGAGCTTGTGAATAAAATCAAAGATGGAGGCAATCCACATCTTGAGACTATGTTTCTATTGATTACATCATAAGGATGATGCTTTTATTTCTTACATCATATGATTGATGTTGTCAAGTGTCATATAAGTTTTGACATTGGATTGATTTTGTTGAAGATTTGCTTATGTGCAAATAATTGATTGTATGTTTGTCATTGATGACAACATATAATATACAATAGTGTTCTATATGAAATTATTAGTATAGATGTTTTGGAGCTATGATTGTTTATTTCCATGGTGTATACATGTTCTAGATGCTATGTGCATTCACGCCGAGTTAGATATGAAGTTTCAGTTGAGTTATGTTAATCAGTTATGATAGTTACAGAGACTAAAGACTATGTGTGAAGAGATGATGTAATTACATTATTTCTTGAGTTGTGCCTATCTTTGGGATATGCATGGTTGTATTCATGTTGAGTTATGAGTTAAAGATAACTATCTAAAGGTGCCAAACATGTTCTATCATAATCATGAAGTTGGAGTTAATTTGTTGGAGCTGACTTTGTGAAGCGTCACGTCTATTCAGTTTGGGTTGCATGATTCAAATCAAGTTGTGTGATTAATGTGGCTAACTAAAGAAGTACTGAAGAAACTCCTAAAGCTGACGAAGTTCACATCCTTTGGAGAAGATACTTATAGTAGTTCATTTAATGAACGCTAAGTGTGAATGATGAGAAAAGAGATAGAATAAGTACAGAATATAATGTCAGTTGTTTTGGGATATTAGAGACGTTTCATTCATCAAGAAAAGATCTATGTGAAGAAGAAGTCAAAGTATACAATACACTAGAACTGATCAAGATAGTAGGTCTACTCAAAAAGTTCATCTATCAGATATAGTGTATATCTGTTCTACTGAAGGTTGCAACCTTCATCATTTTAGCAGTGAGATTTTGGACAGTGAGTCCTCACCCCTAATAGGGTTACTTGTAAAAGACTCCTAACAGGGTCTGACCTTTAACCAAGTCTCTGTACTTATTGTATTATAAAGAAAAAATCCTAACAGGGTTGCAAGATCTCCTAATAGGGATAATTATACTCAAGTACAGTTCTTTTTGGGTGCTAATTCCCACTGGGATTTTTACCTATTTGGTTTCCCCATAATAAAAATTGTTGTTTTCTCTATTGTGTTATTTGAATGTGCATTTTCTTTATGTTAATTGATATCTAAGTAAAGAAAGGAATTAAATTATCTGATAACTGATTCACCCCCCGTCATTTATCCTTGGGACTATTCCAACAATTGGTATCAAATCCAAGTGCCTTAGAGAGAAAGCCTAATAGCTTAAGGTAGATTAGATGGCATACTTTAGGAAAGAGAGTCCTGAGTTTGATGGAGAAAACTATCTTGACTGGAAGAAAAAAATGATAACACATCTTTAGTGCATTGGATTTGAGATCTATGATATTGTCACTCAAGCAATTGAAGTTCCCACCCTGAAAGACATTGCAGAAGAAGACTCTACAATCAAAAAAAAGGAAGTGTTCACTCAAAATGCAATCACCAAAGAAGCCCTAATCAGTGCCCTATCTGACAGTGAATTTTCTAAGATCAAGAAGGCAGATAAATCATACTCTATTTGGAAATACATAGAAATAATGTTTGAAGGAGGCATCGAGGCAAAGAATGTGCATAGAAAGACATGGAAGAACAGATACGACAACTTAGAGATGCTACCTAAAGAAAACATCAGAGCATACAATCAGAGAATTAATGAAGCTATTTTAGGTATCATGAACAATGGTGGAGAAATTTCAGAGGATGATATAATGGACAAACTAATGACTACACTAATAAAAGACTATGAGAGAAAGATCAATATCTGAGATGAGACTATGCAATTTTCAAAAGACTTCAAGAGGGAGACTATTATCAGAAAAATATCTGCATTTGAGATATCAAGATTGAAGACAGAACCTAAAAGTGAGACAGCTTTCAAAGTCTCAGTCCACAGCAAAAAATCCATAAGAAGCTCTAGTAATAATGAAGAAGTGGATACAGAACTAGAAGAAATCATGCTATGATTTCCAAGAAAGAAAGGAAAGGTAAAGGGAAATATGAAGGAAAACTACCATTCAAATGTTTTTCATGCAACAAAGTTGGTCACTTTGCATCCAAGTGTCCTATAAGAGTTAAGAAGTTTAGATCAGATTACAAGCCCAAGTACACTAAGGAATGTTATCATGCTGAAGATGGTGTAACTAATGATGATTTAGGAGAACATGAAATTGGTTTCATTTCCATTAAAGACATTGAGAAGATGCTTAAAGAAAATGACAAAGAAGATGAAGAAGAAGAACCAGAGTTATCACTAGTTTCAAAAGCTAACATCAGAACTGACTAGATCATTGATAGCGGATATTCACACCACATGATAGGAGACAAAGACAGATTTGTACATCTATACAAGTACAAAGGTGGCATGGTTAGATTTGGAGATAACACTCCCAAACCTATCATAGGTAGAGGTTCTATCACCTTAGATGGAAAGAATAAGATAAATGATGTTCTTTATGTTGATGGTTTACATTATAACTTACTAAGTGTTGGATAGTTGCTTGATAAAGGATATTAGATGGAATTCAAAATAAAAATAGTGCATCATTAACAACAAAGAGGAAGACATGATTGCATCTGGATCAAATACCAAAGGTAATGTCTTTCAGCTCAATTCAGAAGTAAGTTGTTTTGTTGAAAAAGTGCATGACAGTTGGCTATGGCACAAGAGACTTTGTCATATCAATTTTGACAACATAGTCAAGATAAGTAATTTAAAGGCAGTAAGAGACCTTCCAAGTATTGCAAGACCAGTTGACACCATGTGTAGGGAATGTGTGATGGGGAAGCATGTGAGGACCTCATTCAGGAGAAAACAAGACTCTGTTGAAAACAAATTAGATCTGAAACATACAAACCTATGTGGACCTTCTCAAACAAGATCATACTATGGAGAAAGGTATTTCATTTTCTTTGTTGATTATTTCTCAAGGATGATGTAGGTTGCATTCCTAAAAGACAAATCTGAAACTTTTGATAAGTTCAAAGTGTTCAAAGCTAAGGTTAAGAATGAATCTAAATTAAAGATAAAATGTCTGAGATCTGATAGAGGAGGAGAATTCACCTCTAACCAGTTTTATGATTACTGTGAAGAACATGGAATCAAGAGAGAGTTGAGTGCACCTAGAACCTCTCAGTAGAATGGGATTTTAGAAAGAAGGAACATAATAATACTTGACACAACATGTGCTATCATGATTGATGGAAAAGTTGTCCATACCTATTGGAGAGATGCAGTCAATACAGCAGTCTATACTATCAATAGAATTCCATTGAGACCAGGTGCAAACAAGACACCCTATGAGATTTAGTTTGGTAATGTACCTACTATAAAATACTTCAGAATATTTGGAAGAAAGTGCAACATCAAGAGAGATGATAGCATTGGAAAGTTTGATGCTAGAAGTGAAAATGGTATTTTTCTAGGTTACTCTACTAAAAGTAAAGCCTATAGATGTTTTAATCTAAGATTAATGAAGATCATTGAAAGCACTCATGTGAAGATTGATGAGAAGTTTATGATTCAAGAAAGATATTATGACTATGCTCCCATGATTGAAGATGAGCCCAGACCCATCAATAAGGACACAGTTATTGAAGAAATGTTTGATTGTATTGATGTTTCATGTAACAATCCTAAACCAAGTGAAGAAGAATCACAGATTACAGATGAAAGTATCACTCCTAAGAAAAAAAATACACATCAAAATACCACTCTAAGGAAGATATCATTGGAGATCAGAGCGCTAAATTCTTGACAAGATCTAGAGAAAAAGGTTCAACCGCTGATGAAGAGGTATGCTTACATTCACAAATTGAACCCTGAAGTGTTGAAGATGTGTGAAAAGATTCAGATTGGAAAAGTTCTATGCAAGAAAAATTAGATAAAATAATCAAGAATGAAACATGGGAAATGGTCCCTAGACCTCATGACAAGAATGTGATTGGAACAAAGTAGATATTCAAGAACAAAATAAATGAAGAAGGCACAGTGCTAAGGAACAAAGAAAGATTTAGTATGTAAGGATATGTGTAGAGGGATGGAATATACTACACTGATACATTTGCCCCTATAAGTAGATTGGAAGCTATCAAGTTTTTTTTGGCCTACGCAACATTCAAGAACTTTAAATTATATCAAATGGATACCAAGTCAGCTTTTCTAAAGGGTGACCTAAAGGAAGAAGTCTACATAGAGCAGCCTGAAGGATTCAAACTTTCAGACAAACTAGACATGGTATGCAGACTAAAGAAAGCACTTTATGGACTTAAACAGGCCCTAAGAGCTTGGTATGAGAGACTTGATGTTTACTTAACAAAGATATGATTCAAAAAAGGAACAAAAAACTGTAATTTATTCATAAGAGAGACAGATGAAGGATTACTACTCGTTGCTATTTTTGTTGATGACATTATCTTTGGAGGTAATGAAAAACTTAGTGCATAATTCACCAAAGAAATAAAAAGTGAGTTTGAAATGAGAATGATTGGACCTATCAAATATTTTCTTGGATTGGATGTAAAACAAATAGAAAAAGTCATATTCATAAATCAGTCTAAGTATGTGAAGGAGATATTGAAGAATTTCAAAATGGAAGATTTCAAACTTGTAAGCAGCCCCATGATAACAAGGAGAAAGCTTTCTAAAGATGATGAATCCACAACAGTTGACAAGACTCTATACAAGTTGATTATTGAAAAACTCATATATCTTACTCAATCTAGACTTGATATTTCTAATGCAGTTGGCATTGTTGGAAGATTTGCAGCTGAACCTATACAAAATCACCTAATGGGAATAAAAATAATATTTAGATATTTAAAAGGAACTATAGAATATGGTTTATGGTATCCTAACTCAGAGAATATACAAGTTCATGTGTATACTGATGTTGATTGGGCAGGT
This sequence comes from Thuja plicata, assembly GCA_018584345.1. Classification (NCBI taxonomy): domain Eukaryota; kingdom Viridiplantae; phylum Streptophyta; class Pinopsida; order Cupressales; family Cupressaceae; genus Thuja; species Thuja plicata. Next base: position 5,851,474 of record MU223258.1, on the reverse strand, counting down.
TGTGTCGACGATATAAATAGTCCATCAGGAGGAGTAGTATTTCTTGGAGATAGATTGGTCACTTGGACAAGTAAAAAGTAGAATTGTATCTCTCATTCAATAGCAGAAGCTAAGTATGTTGCAACAACATTGAATTGGTCAATGATTGCTTGGATCAAATAGATGATTAAAGCCTTTGGTATGTAGATTGATTATCCTATTTTTATTCATAGTGACAACACTAGTACTATTAATATGTCAAAGAACCCTATGATGCATGCAAAGAAAAAACACATTGAGATCAAATACCACTTTCTAAGAGAAAAATTTGCAGACAAAGAAGTAAAGCTAGACTATGTGAGCACTAAAGAACAATTAGCAGATATTTTTACAAAGTCATTATCAAAATATACTTTTGATTATCTCAAGGAGAAGCTGGGAGTAATTCCCTTTCCTGAGTCTGATTAGAATTTGCAGCAAGAACATCAGTCCTTGCTGACTGATGAATGGTTGACTACTCTACTTCTGGAGTAGTACCTATGCCTAATGGTGTTTAAACACCCTTTTCCATTGATGTCAAAGGGGGAGTATTAGTAAGGGGGAGCATATACTCTAGGGGAGTATACAACAATAGTGAAGAGGAACTTTTGATGAGGATATTGAGAAGATTGTAAAAATAAGGAAGACACTTTGAGTTGATGATATCATATGTTGCCGTCAATGTTAAAGGGGGAGATTTTTGGAGATTTGCTTCTGTGTAAATAATTAATTGTATGTTTTTCATTGATGACAACATATAATATACAACAATATTCTATATGAAATTATTAGTATAGATGTTTTGGAGCTATGTGTGTTTATTTCCATGGTGTATACATGTTCTAGATGCTATGTGCATTCATGCCAAGTCAGATATGAAGTTTTAGTTGAGTTATGTTAATTAGTTATGACAGTTATAGAGATTGAAGACTATGTGTGAAGAGCCGATGTAATTACATTATTTAATAAGTTGCACCTATCTTTTGGATATGTGTGGTTGTATTCATGTTGAGTTCTGAGTTAAAGATAGCTATCTAAAGGTGCCAAACATGTTCTATCATAATCGTGAAGTTGGAGTTAATTTGGTGGAGCCAACTTTGTGAAGCGTCGCATCTATTCAGTTTGGGTTGCGTGATTCTAATAAGGTTGTGTGATTAATGTGGCCAAATAAAGAAGTATTGAAGTGACTCCTAAAGCCAACAAAGTTCACATCCTTTGGAGAAGATGCTTATAGTAGTTCATTTAATAAATGCTAAGTGTGAATGATAAGAAAAGAGATAGAATAAGTACAGAATAGAATGTTCATTGTTTTGGGATAGTAGAGACATTTCAATCATCAAGAAAAGATCTATGTGAAGAAGAAGTGGATGTATACAATACACTTTAACTAATCAAGATAGTAGGTCTACTCAAATAGTTCATCTATTAGATATAGTGTATATCTATTCTACTGAAGGTTGCAACCTTCATCATTTTAGTAGTGAGCTTTTGGAAAGTGAGTCCTCACCCCTAATAGGGTTACTTGTAAAAGAATCCTAATAGGGTCCAACATTTAACTAGGTCTTTGTACTTATTGAATTATAAAGAACAACTCCTAATAGGGTTGCAAGATCTCATAACAGGGATAATTATACTCAAGTACAGTTCTTTGTGGGTGTTACTTCCCATCGGGGTTTTTACCTATTTGGTTTTCCCGTAATCAAAATTATTGTGTTCTCTATTGTGTTATCTGAATGTGCATTTTCTTTATTTAGTTGATATCTAAGTAAAGAAAAGAATTAAAGTAGCTGATAACTGATTCACCCCCCCTCTCAGTTATCCTTGGGACTATTCCAACAAATTTATCCTCCCTAGCTAAGAGGGAGTGTTGATGTTTTTTTATAGCTATGGTGAGGGTCATAAGTGTTGACACAGGAGACCACTACACATTTCATTTGATCATCCTCCCTAGCTAAGAGGGAGTGTTAATGTTTGTAGCTTCATTCGTATGATCAATAGAATACATATAATACATGTTGGTTAATAATCATATATTATATATGTTATATTATTATTAATCATGTGAAATTTAATATTCAATATTAAATTATTATATTATTCTTTATTAATAATTGATTGATGAAACATTATAAGATTGATTAAATTATAATTAGTGGGAAGAGGCATGTCCTTTCTTATAAATAATTATGAATAGATATGTCCCATGAAGAGACATGTCTCTCCTAGCCTCATTCCCAATATAAATGAAAGAGAGATTGTTGAATTTGGAAAACACATACAACATAGAGTGCTATTACATTTGTAGCTATCCTAAAAATTTAACAATTAGGATCAACAAAAACCTTCAGGTTTCTCAATATATACTTTATATCCATTTGGTATACCTTATATCCTTTATGTGCGACATATGGCAGAAGAGTTTTGACTCCTTCAAGTCTTGCACAAGGAGAAAAATTTTCTCCATAACCAATACCCTCTTCTTTAGCATATCCTTTACATACTAATCTTTCTTTTTTTCTATAAACTTCACCTTTTTCATTCATCTTGTTTCTGAAAACCCACTTAGTACCAATCACATTCTTGTATTTTGGTCTAGGTACAAGAGTCTAGGTTTTGTTCTTTTTTATCTGCTCAATCTCTGCATTCATGGCTTCTATCCAACTTTCATCATTCAATGCATCTTTAATGGTTCTAGGTTCAATTTGACTAAGAAACATGTAGCTTTAATTTAGTTCCTTGTCATTATACCTTCTATCTAATGTCCAATTATTTGCTCAGGTGCATGATGCCTTCTGACATATTTTGCAAGTACATGTTCCTCTGTCTTTGATTCTAGGCTTGTTCCACTTGGTTCACCATGTTTAAACATTATGTTCTTCTCTTCCAACTGATACTCGAGTTACACTGTCTGAGACTCAGGCGCCTTTATCTAAGACTCGGGTACCTCTATCTGTGACTCAGTTCCCTCTATCTGTGACTTAGTTTCTTTAGTCTGAGACTCAGTTTCTTCAATTAGTATCTCGGGTTGCAACAAGGTTTGTGCTGATGAATTCAGTGATTGACATGGTTGCTATCCAATCACCATTGCTTGTGTCTTAGGTATAGTATTAGGTTCATAATACAATTTTTTTTTTATAAAACCTGAGGCTCTTTACTACTCTGTTCTTTAATTGTCTCTGCAAACTCATCAATATTTACATGTATAGTTTCTATGACTTTATGAGTAGTAAGATTCAAACATTTATATACTTTTTTATTGCAGGAGTAGCCTAGGAATATACCTTCATCACCTTTTAAATCAAATTTTCCATTTATTGCTTCCTTCAAGATGTAACATTTACTTCCAACTAATTTGAAATAACAAAAAATTGGGTTTATAGCCATACCATAATTCAAAAGGTGTCTTGTCAGTACCTTTCTTTAGTTGAACTCTATTCAAGGTGTGAATTGCAGTGTTGATGGCTTCATTCTAGTATCTGGTTGCAACATTATTTTCAATCATCAAGGTTCTTGCACAATCCATAATAGATATGTTTCTTCTTTCTGCTATCCCATTTTTCTATGGTGTACCTAGGGAAGATACTTGTCTCTTGATTCCTCTTTCATTATAGAATTCATTGAACTCATTGGAAACAAATTAACCTCCTCTATCAGATCTTAAGAATTTAATTTTCTTTCTTGTTTCCTTCTCAACTTTGGAAAGGTACCACTTAAACTTCTGATTTGTCTTTGAGAAACATAAAAATCATCATTCTGGAATGCTCATCAACAAATAGAATGAAATACCTCTCACTTGTGTAACTTATTGTTCTGATTAGTCCACACAAATCAATATTCACTAACTCCAAGACTTCTTCTATATTGTAATTATTTCTCTTCAAACTAGTTTTTTCCCATCTTCCCAATTTGACATTGTTTGCATATTACTAATTTAGGTTTCTTCAGAATAGGAATACCTCTTACTCTTTTGTTCTTGCTTATGTTGACTAGGTTATCAAAATTTACATCACACAACCTTTTATGCCATAACCAACTTTCTTATACTTGTGCAATAAAACATGAACTTTCAGTGAGATCAAGATAGAATAGAGTACCTTTTGTTTGCCTGCCAGTTCCAACTAGGTTTCCCTTACCATCAAGGAGCTTGGCCTTACCATTCATGAATTCTACATTAAAATCAATGTTATTCAGCTGTGCTAAACTTAGTAGATTGCACCTTAGTCCTTCAACCCAATAAGAATTATCACATGTGTTTACTTCTGTTAGAGAAATAAAACCTTTACCTTTCACATAGCAAGGTTCATCATTCCCAAAACTGACACTCCCACCATCATAGTGCTCAAGATGTTCAAATTTGGTTTTATCATCAGTCAGGTGGTGAGAACAACCACTATCAATTATCCAAGTGTCATTCTTGCTAATATGAGAGTGAAGTGCAATATTTTCATTATCTTTGTTGGATATATTTGTAGCTTCTGGGTCTTGTTGCAAAAAAAAATTTCTCAATGTCAGAGTGTGTTCTAAATTGTCAAAATTTGTTCAGGTGTATATGCAATTTTTCTTACAATGGGTTGAAACCCACGCGTGGTGAGAAAAAGATCAAAAAAACCCTAGTCCCTAGCTTATCTTTGTTTTTGATTATGGTAAAAGTAGGTTTTGAAGGGAACCCCGAAACCCTTTAACAAAGCATAGAAAGGAAAGGAAAAAAAGCCCAAAGAGAAACAGACTGTCCCAAGGAGGGGAGCGGTCTACAGTGGGTCAAAACCCATATTTAGCAATAGTTACAAACAAGACAAAAAACAAAAGAAACGCTAGAAAGAAAGACCGCCAGCACCAAATTCAGAGCAAAGACTTCAAAAATCTTTCAGAATCCACCAGCTGAGTCTTCATTTTGATCATGTTCTCTCTCAGCTTCTGGAGATTCGGATCCTCGGTCTTCTACTTCTTGGATCTAGTACGTGTTCCAGGTCCCATTTGCTGGGTAGTAACAGGATGATCAGCATTGTCTTTATTACTTTCTAGCCAATTGCTCAGAGAGATTAGGTTCTCGAGTGTACCCTTCATACCAGTATTTACTAGTGTGAGCAAGTGTTTCAACATTTCTTCGTTCCCATTAATTTTCTTCTGAATGGGGATCATAGATAACTCTACAGCATTTCTGATTTTTTCATCAATTTCAGAACTATGATCATTAACAGGAACATTGGAATTATGGGAAAGATCTTTTCTGATAGTAGTCATGGTTTCATCAATCAAGGAACTCTTGTTTTCCAGCTTGATGCATCTATTTTTGAGTTCAACCAAATCATACTGCACCCACTTATCCAAATTGTAGCTATATATTGACTTATTTTTGGCAATTTCCAAGGGAGACATAACAATGGTCCTTCTGACCTCAGTGTCCATCCTACAAATATCTCTTTGGAGAGGCTGGAATTTACTCCCCTGGAAGGTTCTATCTCTTTCATCTTTCATATTCTCCTTCTCATGGCTCGGAGACTCATGGGACTCAAAATTTTCCTCTTCAAGGACTTTAAAACTATTATCCCCTGAATTTTCA